>BSBK01000627.1:3470000-3943869 GCA_027943335.1 Chamaecyparis obtusa
ATTCTCATCGAGCGGTTGACCGATTCAATGATTTGTAAGCTCAGAATGACTTCTTACGTGATTGTAGTTGATTCTCATAAAATGGTTAACCGATTTGGTGATTTGTAAGCTCATAATGGATTCTTAAGTGATTGTAGTTGATTCTCATCGAATTGTTGACCGATCTGGTGATGTGTAAGCTCAGAATGGCTTGTTACATGATTGTAGTTGATTCTCATCGAACTGTTGACCGAATTGGCATTTTGTAAGCTAAGAATGGCCTCTCTCTCTCTCTCTCTCTCATTGATTATCATCTAATGATTGATTGATTCAGTTATTTGTAAGCTTAGAATGACTTGTTACGTGATTGTAGCTGATTCTAATTGAGCGGTTGACCAATTCGGTGATTTGTAAGCTTAGAATGGCTTGTTACTTGTTTGTAGCTGATTCTGATTGAATGACTGAACGATTCGGTGATTTGTAAGCTCAAAATGGATTCTTATGTGATTGTAGCTGATTCGCATCAAACGGTTGATCGATTCGGTGATTTGTAAGCTTAGAATAGCTTGTTATGTGATTGTAGTTGATTCTCATCAAACAATTAACTGATTCGATGATTTGTAACCTCAAAATGGTTACATGATTGTAGCTTATTCTAATTGAACAGTTGAACGATTCGATGATTTATAAGCTGAGAGTGGCCTGTTGCATGATTGTAGCTAATCCTCATCGAACGGTTGATAGATTCAGTGATTTCTAACCTCATAATGGCTTCTTACGTGATTCTAATTGATGAGAATCAAATGGTTGATGGATGCAGTGATATGTAACTTCAGAATGACTTGTTACGTTATTGTAGCTGATTCTCATCGAATGGTTGACCGATTGGATGATTTGTAACCTCAAAATAGATTGCTACATGATTGTAGCTGATTCTCATTGAACGGTTGACTGATTTGGTGACTTGTAAGCTCAGACTGGCTTGTTACATGATTGTAGCCGCTTCTCATCGAATGGTTCACTGATTCAATTATTTGTCAGCTCAGAATGGCTTGTTACGTGATTGTAATTGATTCTCATCGAAGGGTTGACTGATTCATTGATTTGAAAGCACATAATAACTTTTTATGTGATTGTAATTGATTCTTATCGAATGGTTGACCAATTAGGTGATTTGTAAGCTCAAAATGGCTTGTTACGTGATTGTAGATGATTCTCATCAAACGGTTGATAGATTCAGTGATTTGTAAGCTAAGAATAGATTGTTACATGATTGTAGCTGATTCTAGCTAAATGGTTGACCGATTCGGTGATTTGTAAGCTTAAAATCGCTTGTTACATGATTGTAGCTGATTCTCATTGAATGGTTTATCGAACATTGAGTGAATCAATGATTTGTAAGCTTAGAGTGGCTTATTACATGATTATAATTGATTCTTATTGAACGGTTGACTCATTCAGTGATTTGTAAACTCAGAATGGCTTGTTATGTGATTGTACTTGATTCTCATTGAATGGTTGATTGATTCAGTGATTTCTAAGCTGATAATGGCTTGTTACGTGATTGTAGCTGATTGTCATTAAATGGTTGACTGATTCAGTCATTTGTAAGCTTAGAATGGCCTAATACATGATCATAGCTGATTCTCATTGAACAGTTGACCGATTAAATGAGTTGTAAGATCAAAGTGGTTGGTTATGTTATTGTAGCTGATTCTCATCGAACGGTTGACCAATTCAGCGATTTGTAAACTTAGAATGGCTTCTTACATGATTGTAAATGATTTTGATCAAACAGTTGACCGATTCGATGTGCTGTAAGCTTAACATAGCTTGTTACATGATTGTAATTAATTCTCATTGAACCGTTGATTGATTCAGTGATTTGCAAGCTCAGAATGACTTGTTACATGATTCTAATTGATTCTCATCAAACGGTTGACCGATTCAGTGATTTGTAAGCTCATAATGGCTTTTTACGTGATTGTAAATGATTTTCATCGAACCGTTCAATGAGAATCAATTAAAATCATGTAGCAAGCCATTATGATCTTACAAATCACCAAATCAATCAACCATTCAATGAGAATCAATTACAATCTTGTAACAAGCTATTCAAAGCTTACAAATCATAGAATCAGTCAACTGTTTGATGACAGTCATCTCCAATTATGTAACAAGGCATTCTCAGCTTACAAATCACCAAATTGGTCAATTGTTCAATGACAATCAATTACAATCATGCAACAAGTGATTATGAGCATAAGAATCACCAAATAAGTCAACCGATTGATGAGAATCAATTACAATCATGTAAAAAGCCATTCTAAGCTTACAAATCACTGAATTGGTCAACCATTCAATGAAAATTAATTACAATCACATAAGAAGCCATTCTGAGCTTACAAATAGCTAAATCATTGAACTCTTTAATGAGAATCAATTACAATCATGTAACAAGTCATTTTGATGAGAATCAGCTACAATCATGTAACAAATCATTCTGAGCTTTAAAATATTCAAATCATTCAAATGTTCAATAAAAATCAGCTACAATCACGTAACAAGCCATTCTGACCTTACAAATTAATTAATCGGTCTACCATTGGATGAGAATGAGCTACAATCATGTAACAAGCCATTCTGAGCTTACAAATCATCGAATCAGTCAACTATTGGATGAGAATTAGCCACAATCACCGAATCGGTCAACTGTTTGATGAGACTTAGCTACAATCACGTAACAAGTCATTCTGAGCTTACAAATCACTAAATCGGTCAACCGTTCGATGAGAATCAATTACAATCACATAACAAGCCATTATGAGCTTACAAATCACCAAATCGGTCAACCATTTAATGAGAATCAATTACAATCATGTATGAAGCCATTATGAGCTTCAAATCACTGAATCGGTCAACCATTCACTGAGAATCAGCTACAATCACGTAACAGGCCATTCTGAGATTACTAATCACCAAATCAATCATCAGAATCAACTACAATCATGTAACAAGCCATTCTAAGCTTCCAAATCATTGAATCAGTCAACTGTTGTTGAGAATCAGCTACAATGATGTAACAAGCCATTCTGAACTTACTAATCACCGAATTGGTCAATCGTTGGATGAGAATGAGCTACATTCACGTAACAAGCCATTCTGAGCTTAAAAATCACTGAATTGGTCAACTGTTTGATGAGAATCAATTACAATCACCTAACAAGCCATTCTAAGCTTACAAATCACTGAATCGGTCAACTGTTCGATGAGAATCAACTACAATCACGTAACAAGCCATTCTAAGATTACAAATCACTGAATCGATCAACCATTTAATGAGAATCAATTACAATCACGTAAGACACCATTCTGAGCTTACATATTACATAATTCTTCAACTGTTCAATGAGAATCAGCTACAATCATGTAACAAGTCATTCTGAGCTTATATATCACCTAATCGGTCAACCGTTCAATGAGAATCAGCTACAATCATGTAAATAGCCATTCTGAGCTTACAAATCACTGAAGTAGTCAACCGTTGATGAGAATCAGCTACAATCATGTAACAAGATATTCTGAGCTTACTAATCACTGATTTGGTCAATCGTTCAATGAGAATCAATTATAATCAGGTAACAACTGATTATGAGCTTAGAAATCACCGAATCGGTCAACCGTTTCATAAGATTCAATTACAATCACTTAACAAGCCATTATGAGCTTCAAATCACTGATTCGGTCAACTGTTTGATGAGAATCAATTATAATAACGTAAGAAGCCATTTGAAGCTTACAAATCAGGAAATCGGTCAACAGTTCACTGAGAATCAATTACAATCATGTAAGAAGCCATTATGAACTTTTAAATCACCGACTTGGTCAATTGTTTGATGAGAAACAATTACAATCATGTAACAAGCCATTATGAGCTTACAAATCACTAAATCAGTCAACCATTCAATGAGAATAAGTTACAATCACGTAACAGGCCATTCTGAGCTTACAAATCACCATATCGATCAACCATTTGATGAGAATCAGCTACAATCACATAACAAGTCATTTTGAGTTCAAAAATCACCGAATCAATCAATCGTTTGATGAAAATCAACTACAATCACGTAACAATACATTTTGTGCTGACAAATTATAGTTTTGGTCAACTGTTCGATGAGAATCAACTAAAATCACGTAACAAGCCATTCTGAGCTTAGAAATTACTGAATTGGTCAATTGTTTGATAAGAATCAATTACAATTATGTAACAAGCCATCAGCTAACAAGCCGTTCTGAGCTCACTAATCCATTATGAGCTTACAAATCATAGAATCGGTCAACCGTTCGATAAGAATCAATTACAATCATGTAACAATTTATTTTGAGCTTACAAATCACTGAATCAGACAACCGTTTGATGAGAATCAGCTAGAATAATGTAACAAGCCATTCTGAGCTTACAAATCACTAAATCAGTCAACTGTTTGATGAGAATCAGATACAATCACGTAACAAGTCATTCTGAGCTTACAAATCACCAAATCAGTCAACCGTTTGATGAGAATCAATTACAATCATGTAACAAGCCATTCTAAGCTGACAAATAACTGAATCAGTCAACCATTCGATAAAAATCAGCTACAATCACGTAACGAGCCATTATGAACTTACAAGTCACCGAATCGGTCAACCGTTGGATGAGAATCAGCTACAATCACGTTACAAGCCATTTTGACCTTACAAATCACCAAATCGATCAACTATTCGATGAGAATCAACAACAATCACGTAACAAGCCATTCTAAGATTACTAATCACCGAATCGGTCAACCGTTTAATGAGAATCAGCTACAATCAGGTAACAAGCCATTCTGAGCTTACAAATCACCGAATCAGTCAATCATTCGATGAGAATCAATTACAATAATGTAACAAGCCATTATGAGCTTATAAATCACCGAATCGATCAACTGTTTGATGAGAATCAATTACAATGACGTAACAAGCCAGTTTGAGCATACAAATAACCAAATCGATTAACCATTCAATGAGAATTGTGTACAATCACGTAACAAGTCATTTTGAACTTAAAAATCTCTAAATGGGTCAATTGTTCGATGAGAATAAGCTACAATCAAGTCACAAGCCATTCTGAGCTTCCAAATCATTGAATCGGTGAACTGTTTGATGAAAATCAGCTACGATCATGTAACAAGCCATTCTGAGATTACAAATCACTAAATCAGTCAATAGTTCGATGAGAATCAATAACAATATCGTAACAAGCCATTTTGAGCTTACAAATCACTGAATCTGTCAACCGTTCTATGAGAATCAATTACAATCACATAATAAGCCATGCTGAGCTTACAAATCATTGAATCAGTCAATCGTTCCATGAGAATCAGCTACAATCACATATAAAACAATTAAAAGCTTACAAATCATCGAATCGGTCAACCATTGGATGAGAATCAGCTACAATCATGTAACAAGCCATTTTGAGCTTCCAAATCAATGAATCGGTCAACCGTTTGATGAGAATCAATTACAATCATATAACAAGCCATTCAAAGCTTACATATCACCGAATCTGTCAACCATTCGATTAAAATCAGCTACAATTACGTAATAAGGCATTCTGAGGTTTTTAATCACCAAATCGGTCAACCATTCAATAAGAATCAATTACAATCACATAACAACCCATTATGAACTTATAAATCACTGAATTGGTCAACTGTTCGATGAGAATCAATCACAATCATGTAAAAATCAATTATGAGCTTACAAATCACCGATTCGGTCAACCACTTGATAAGAATCAATTACAATCACATAAGAAGCCATTCTGAGCTTACAAATCATCGACTCAATCAACAATTCACCGAGAATCAATTACAGTTATGTAACAAGCCATTCTAAGCTTACAAATCGCCGAATCGGTCAACTGTTTGATGAGAATCAATTACAATCACGTAACGAGCCATTGTGAGCTTGCAAATTAACAAATCGGTCAACTGTTCAATGAGATTCACCTACAATCACGTAATAAGCCATTCTAAGCTTACAAATCACTAAATCGGTCAACCGTTCGATGAGAATCAGCTACAATCATGTAACAAGTGATTCTGAGCTTACAAATCATTGAATTAATCAACCGTTCGATGAGAATCAATTACAATCATGTAAAAACCATTCTAAGCTTACAAATCAATAAATCGGTCAACCGTTCCATATGAATCAGCTAAAATCACTTAACAAGCCATTCTGAGCTTATAAATCACCGAATTAGTCAACCGTTTGATGAGAATCAATTACAATCATGTAACATGTCATTCTAAGCTTACAAATCACTAAATCAGTCAACCATTCGAAGAGAATCAGCTACAATAATGTAATAAGCCATTCTGAGCTTACAAATCATCGAATTGGTCAATCGTTCGATGAGAATCAGCTACAATCACGTAACAAGCCATTCTGAGCTTTCAAATCATCGAATCGGTCAAATTTTCGATGAAAATCAGCTACAATCATGTCACAAGCCATTTTGAGCTTACAAATTAATAAATCAATCAACCAGATGAGAATTAGATACAATCACGTAAGAAGACATTCTGAGATTACAAATGACTAAATCGGTTAATTGTTGGATGAGAATCAGCTACAATCACGTAATGAGCCATTCTTAAAAATCATCGAATCGGTCAACCGTTCGATGAGAATCAGCTACAATCACGTAACAAGTCATTCTAAGCTTGCAAATCACCGAATCGGTCAACCGTTTGATGAGAATTAGCTACAATCATGTAACAAGCCATTCTGAGCTTACAAATCACTAAATCAGTCAACCATTCGATTAGAATTAGCTACATAATGTAACAAGCCATTCTGAGCTTACAAATCTCTGAATGGGTCAACCGTTTGATTAGAATCATTTACAATCACATAACAAGCCATTCTGAGCTTACAAATCACTGCATTAGTCAACCATTCGATGAGAATCAATTACAATCACATAACAAGCCATTATGAGCTTACAAATCACCGAATCGGTCAATCGTTCGATGAGAATCAATTACAATGACATATGAAGCCATTATGAGCTTACAAATCATTGAATCAGTCAACCGTTCACTGAGAATCATCTACAATCACATAACAGCCCATTGTGAGCTTACAAATCACCCAATTGGTCAACTATTTGATGAGAATCTACTACAATCATGTAACAAGCCATTTTGAGCTTATAAATCACCAAATCGGTCAACCGTTCGATGAGAATCAACTACAATCACATAACAAGTCATTCTGAGCTTACAAATCATCGAATTGGTCAACCGTTCGATGAGAATTAATTACAATCACGTAAGAAGCCATTCTGAGCTTACAAATTACTGAATTGGTGAACTGGTCGATGAGAATCCGCTACAATCACATAACAGGCCATTCTGAGCTTACAAATCACCAAATTGGTCATGAGAATCAACTACAATCACGTAACAAGCTATTCTGAGCTTCCAAATCACTGAATCAGTCAACTGTTGATGAGACTTAACTACAATCACGTAAGAAGCCATTTTGAGCTTACTATCACCGAATTGGTCAACTGTTTGATCAGAATCAGCTACAATTACGTAACAAGCCATTTTGAGTTTACAAATCACCGAATCGATCAACCGTTCGATGAGAATCAATTACAATTATGTAACAACTCATTATGAGCTTACAAATTATTGAATCAGTCAACTGTTCCATGAGAATCATTTGTAATCACGTAACAAGCCATTATGAGCTTACAAATCACTGATCTGGTCAACCGTTTGATGAGAATCAATTACAATCACGTAAAAAGCCATTCTGAGTTTACAAGTCACCGAATTGGTCAACCGTTCACTGAGAATCAATTACAATCACATAACAAGCCATTCTGAGCTTACAAATCACCGAATCAGTCAACTGTTCGATGAGAATTAGCTACAATCACATAAGAAGCCATTCTGAGTTTACAAATCATCGAATCGGTCAACTGTTTGATGAGAATCAATTACAATCACGTGACAAGCCATTATGAGCTTACAAATCACTGAATCGGTCAACCGTTTGATGAGAATCAATTACAATCACATAACAAGTCATTTTGAACTTACAAATAATCAAATCGGACAATCGTTCGATGAGAATCATCTACCATCATGTAACAATCCATTTTGAGCTTACAAATCAATGAATCAGTCAACCGTTCAATGAAAATCAGCTACAATGATGTAACAAGCCATTCTAAGCTTACAAATCACCAAATTGGTCAACCGTTTGATGAGAATGAGCTACAATCACCTAACAAGTCATTCTACGCTTACAAATCATTGAATCAGTCAACTATTAGATGAGAATCAATTAGAATCACGTAACAAGCCATTCCAAGTTTACAAATCATTGAATCAGTCAACCGTACAATGAGAATCACTTACAAGCTCAGAATGGCTTGTTATGTGATTATAATTGATTCTCATCAAACGGTTGATCGATTCAATAATTTGTAAGCTTAGAATAGCTTGCTACGTGAAATTGTACCTAATTCTCAGCGAATGGTTGATCGATTCGGTGATTTCTAAACTTATAATGGCTTATTACATGATTGTAGTTGATTCTCATTGAATGGTTGACTGATTCAGTAATTTGTAAGCTTATAATGGCCTGTTACGTGATCATAGCTGATTCTCATCGAACGGTTGACCGATTAAATGATTTGTAAGCTTAGAGTGGTTTGGTACGTGATTGTAGCTGATTCTCATCGAACGGCTGACCGATTCAGTGATTTGTAAACTCAGAATGGCTTCTTACGTGATTCTAAATGATTCTCATCGAACGGTTGACCAATTCGGTGTGTTGTAAGCTTAGAATGGCTTGTTACGTGATTGTCATTGATTCTCATCGAACGGTTGACTGATTCGGTGATTTATAAGCTCAAAATGGCTTGTTACGTGAGTGCAACTGATTCTCATCGAATGGTTGACCGTTTCGGTGATTTGTAAGCTCAAAATGGCTTGTTACATGTTTATAATTGATTCTGATTGAAGGGTTGACTGATTCGGTGATTTGTAAGCTTAGAATGGGTTGTTACATGATCGTAGCTGATTCTCATCAAACAATTGACTGATTTGGTGATTTGTAAGCTCAAAATGGCTTGTTACGTGATTGTAGCTGATTCTCATCAAATGATTGACCGATTCAGTCATTTGTAAGCTTAAAATGGCTTGTTACATTATTTTAGTTGAGTCTCATCAAATGGTTGAGCAATTCATTGATTTTGTAATCTCAGAATGGCTTGTTACTTTATTGTACCTTATTCTCATCAAACGGTTTACCGATTCGGTGATTTCTAAGCTCAGAATGGCTTATTACGTGACTGTAGTTGATTCTCACCGAATGGTTGACCGATTCGATGATTTGTAAGCTCAGAATGGCTTGTTACGTGATTGTAATTGATTTTCATCGAACAATTGACTGATTTGGTAATTTGGAAGCTCAGAATGGCTTGTTACATGATTGTAGTTTATTCTCATCTAATGGTTGACCACTTCAGTGATTTGTATGCTCAAAATGGCTTGTTACATGATTGTAGCTGATTCTCATTGAACGGTTGATGGATTCGGTGATTTGTAAGCTCAGAATGGATTGTTACGTGATTGTAGCTAATTTTCATCGAATAGTTGACCAATTCGGTGATTTGTAAGCTCAGGCTGACTTCTTAGATGATTGTAAATGATTCTCAGTGAATGGTTGACCGATTCGATGATTTGTAAGCTCATAATATCTTGTTACATCATTGTAATTCATTCTCATCGAACGGTTGAATGATTTGGTGATTTGGAAGCACAGAATGGCTTGGTTCTCTATTGTAGCTAATTTTCATCCAATGGTTGACCGATTTGGTGATTTGTAAGCTCAATTGTTACATGATTATAGTTGATTGTCATCGAATGGTTGACCGTTTCAGTGATTTCTAAGGTCAGAATGGCTTGTTACGTGATTGTAGCTGATGCTGATCAAATGGTTGACTGATTTGGTGATTCGTAAGCTCAAAATAACTTGTTACGTGATTCTAATTGATTTTCATCAAACAATTGACCGATTTAGTGATTTGTAAGCTCAAAATGGCTTGTTACGTGATTGTAGTTGATTCTCATCAAATAATTGATCGATTCACTTATTTGTAAGCTCAGAATGGCTTGTTACGTGATTGTAGCTGATTCTCTTTGAATGGTTGACCGATTGGGTTATTTGTAAGCTAAGAATGGCTTGTTACGTGATTGTAGCTTATTTTTGTCAAACAGTTGACCAATCTGGTGATTTGTAAACTCAGAATAGCTTGTTATGTGATTTAGCTGATTCTCATCGAACGGTTGATCGATTCAGTAATTTGTAAGCTCACAATGGCTTGTTACATTATTGTAATTGATTCTCATTGAACGATTGATTGATTTGATGATTTGTAAGCTCAGAATGGCTTGTTACGTGATTGTAATTGATTCGCATTGAACGGTTGACCGATTTGGTGATTTGTAATTTTAGAATGGTTGGTTACGTGATTTTAATTTATTCTTATCAAATGATTGACTAATTCGGTGATTCTTATGCTCATAATGGGTTGTTACGTGATTGTAATTTATTCTCATTGAAGAATTGACTGATTCGGTGATTTGTAAGCTAAGAATGGCTTGTTACGTGATTGGAGATGATTGTCATCAAACGGTTGACTAATTTGGTGATTTGTAACGTCAGCATAGCTTGTTATGTGATTGTAATTGATTCTCATCAAACGGTTGACCGATTTGGTCATTTGTAAGCTCATAATGACTTGTTATGTGATATTAGCTGATTCTCTTCGAACGGTTGACCGATTCGGTGATTTGTAAGCTCAGAATGGCTTGTTACATGATTGTAACTGATTCTCATCGAATAGTTGACTAATTTTGTGATTTGTGAGCTCAGAATGGCTTGTTACATGATTGTAGCTTATTCTCATGGAACAGTTGACCGATTCAGTGATTTGAAAGCTTAGAATGACTTGTTAAGTGATTGTAGCTGATTCTCATCGAACAGTTGATCGATTCAGTGATTTGTAAGCTCAAAATGGCTTGTTATGTAATTATAGCTGATTCTCATTGAGCGGTTGACCGATTCAATGATTTGTAAGCTTATAATGGCTTGTTACATGATCGTAGCTCATTCTCATCAAATAGTTGACTGATTCAATGATTTGTAAGCTCATAATGGCTTGTTACGTGATTATATTTTATTCTCATCATACCGTTGACCGATTCAATGATTTTTAAGAATGGCTCGTTACGTGATTTTAGCTGGTTCTCATCCAACGATTAACTGATTCAATGATTTGTAATCTCATAATGGTTTGTCACATGATTGTAGCTAATTCTCATTTGGTTGACTGAATAGGTCAACTGTTCAATGATAATAAGGTACAATTTCATGTAACAAGTCATTCTACACTTACAAATCACTGAATCGATCAACTGTTAGATGAGAATCAATTACAATCACATAACAAGCCATTCCAAGCTTACAAATCACTGAATCAGTCAACCGTATGATGAGAATAAATTAGAATCATGTAACAAGCCATTATGAGCTTACAAATCATCAAATCGGTCAACCATTTGATGAGAATGAGCTACGATCATGTAATAAGCCATTCTAAGCTTACAAATCACTGAATTGATCAACCGTTCGATGAGAATTAACTACAATCATGTAACAAGCCATTCTGAGCTTACAAATTACTAAATCAGTCAACCGTTTGATAAGAATCAATTACAATCATGTAACAAGCCATTTTGAGCTGACAAATAACTAAATCGGTCAACCATTTGATGAGAAGCAGCTAGAATCCGGTAACAGGCCACTCTCAACTTACAAATCACTGAATCGGTTAATTGTTCGATTAGAATAAGCTACAATCATGTAACAAGCCATTATGAGGTTACAAATTATTGAATCGGTCAATTGTTCGATTTGAATAAGCTACAATCATGTAACAAGCTATTCTAATTTTATAAATCACTGAATCGGTCAACCTTTCGATGCAAATCAGCTACAATCACGTAAGAATCCATTTTGAGCTTACAAATCACCGAATCGGTTAGCTGTTCGATTAGAATCAGTTACAAATAGGTAACAAGTCATTTTGAGCTTACAAATCACCGAATTGGCAACCACTCGATGAGAATCAGCTAGAATCACGTAACAAGACATTCTGAGCTTACAAATAACTTAATGGGTGAACTGTTAGATGATATCAATGTGAGAGAGAGAGAGAGAGAGAGAGAGAGAGAGAGAGAGAGAGAGAGAGAGAGAGAGAGAGAGAGAGAGAGAGAGAGAGAGAGAGAGAGAGAGAGGCCATTCTTAGCTTACAAATCACCAAATCAGTCAACCGTTCGATGAGAATGAATTACAATTATGTAACAAGCCATTTTGAGCTTACAAATCATTGAATTGGTCAACCGTTTGATGAGAATCAACCACAATCATGTAACAAGCCATTTTTAGCTTTCAAATCACCGAATCAGTGAACTGTTCGATGAGAATAAGCTACAATCATGTAACACGCCATTCTGACCTTACAAATCACTGATTCGATCAATAGTTCGATGAGAATTAGCTACAATCATGTAACAAGCTATTTTGAGCATACATTCTCATTGTGCGGTTGACCGATTCGGTGATTTGTAAGCTCAGAATGGCTTGTTACGTGATTGTAGCTAATTCTCATCGAATGGTTAATCGATTCGGTGATTTGTAAGCTTACAATTGCTTGTTACGTGATCGTAGCTAAATCTCATCGAATCGTTGATGAATTTGATGATTTGTAAGCTCATAATGGCTTGTTACGTGACTGTAATTGATTCTCATCGTACGGTTGACCGATTTGGTGATTTGTAAGCTCAAAAATGGCTTGTTACATGATTGTAGATGATTCTCATTAAATGGTTGACCGATTCGGTCATTTGCAAGCTTAGAATGTCTTGTTACATGATCGTAGTTGATTCTCATTGAACGGTTGACCAATTCGATGATTTGTAAGCTCACAATGGCTTGTTACATGATTGTAATTGATTCTCATCGAACGGTTGACTGATTCAATGATTTGTAAGCTTAAAATGGCTTGTTACGTGATTGTTACTGATTCTCATCAAATGATTGACCGATTCGATGATTTGTAAGCTCAGAATATCTTATTATGTGATGGTAATTAATTCTCATCGAATGGTTGATCGATTTGGTGACTTGTAAGCTTAAAATGTCTTATAACAAGCCATTATGAGCTTACAAATAAATGAATCGATCAACCATTCAATGAGAATCAATTACAATCATGTAACAAGCTATTCTAAGCTTAAAAATCACCGAATGAGTCAACCGTTTGATGACAATCATCTCCAATCATGTAACAAGCCATTCTGAGCTTACAAATCACCGAATCAGTCAATCGTGCGATGAGAATCAATTACAATCATGTAAAAAGCTATTCTGAGCTTACAAATCACCGAATCAATCAACGGTTCAATGAGAGTCAATTACAATCATGTAACAAGCCATTCTGAGCTTAAAAATCACTAAATCAGACAACTGTTCGATGAGAATCAGCTACAATCATGTAACAAGTCATTCTGAGCTTACAAATCACTGAATTGGTCAACCGTTTGATGAGAATCAGATACAATCACATAACAAGCTATTCTGAGCTTACAAATCACCAAATCAGTCAACCGTTCGATGAGAATCAATTACAATCATGTAACAAGCCATTCTAAGCTTACAAATAACTAAATCGATCAATCATTCATTGAGAATCAGCTACAATCACATAACAAACCATTCTAAGCTTAAAAATCACCGAATCAGTCAATCGTTCGATGTGAATTAGCTATAATCAGGTAACAAGGCATTCTAAGCTTACAAATCACTGAATCGGTCAACCATTCGATGAGAATCAATTACAATCACGTAAAAACCCATTCTAAGCTTACAAATCACCAAATTGGTCAAATGTTTAATGAAAATCAGCTATAGTCACGTAACGAGCCATTCTGAGCTTACAAATTAATGAATCGGTCTACCATTGGTTGAGAATCAGGTACAATCATGTAACAAGCTATTTTAAGGTTACAAATCACCAAATCGGTCAACTATTGGATGAGAATTAGCTACAATCAGTGAATCGGTCAACCGTTCGATGAGAATCAATTACAATCATGTAACAAGCCATTCTGAGCTTACAAATCACTGAATTGGTCAACCATTTTGTTGGCTCTTTTCCTTGCAGGACCAAGCTTGAATCAAATAGTTGGGCTTAGATTCACAGGTTAGGCACTCAAGCTTGACAAGAAAAACAAACCAATTGATGAGGATAGAGAGAAATCCTCCTTCTTCTTTGAGCTCCACATTCACTCAGGCGGGTATTGCCTTATTGGGACATTCAAGACACCTCATGACAAACCAAAGGCCTGTAGACAGATTGATGTGGAATAGCAATCAATCTCCTATAGGTATCCTGTACCCCAATGATAGAAAATCTCATGCAATAGCCCTACTTGCATGGAATGAGACTGAAAGCTAGAGACCTATCCTAACAACATGAAAGGGAAAGGATGGAACTGAAAAGAAATGATTTTAAATAGATTTGAAGGGACCCCTGAGATACCCTAAGTCTCTGATAGACCAGTGCCTTGTCCAATGGGCCACAGAGTCAAATACCCTACTGCAAGAGATAGCTATGAAACAAGAACACAATATGCTCAATGTGTTGATGCCTGACATCAATCACACACCATGACCAAACCTCAACTTAACACCCACCTATGCATTCAAGCATGTTATTATCCATTCAAAGGATTTTAACCCTCCCCTTAGAAGAGACCTATAAATTAGACAATACATTGACCAGCATCCACTAGAAGACAAGCATGACCTATCCTTGATATTTCAGCTCATACATACATGAATACTAACCCTGAACCAGTTATCTCTGTGAAGACAACTCCACTTGCAAACACTTAGGCAATACAAATAGAAAAACCAGACACCCTTGATGTATGATTAATGAATCTAGAATTCAGATGGAGACAGCTTAGTAACAGTAAGAACAAACTGAGTTCTCATGCATAAAATAAATTTGTTACAATATGTATTGTATTCTCTGAACTAGCAAGAGAAAGAAAAACACTCTATATGTAGAGAGAAGGAGAAAATCTACAGGAAAAAGACCCTTCACTTGGAACCAATTCTCCTCAAAATTTTGCAGAAGAAGGAACCCTTACAAAATTGAACCACCTACAACTTATACCACTAGCTGCCTTGGAATTCTCTAGGAGAATGCAACAAGCTTAGGGACAGCTAGGGTTAGGGTTTCAACTACCCAACCAACCAAAAATTATCAAAATTCACTACAGAGGTAGGAAACCAAGAAACCTCAGAGAAATAGATCAAAGACGATCTCCAATCATCATAATTCTCAGAATAGAGCATAGAAGATCATAGGTCTATCAAGAGAGCAAATCGAATCAACCACCCTGCAATCGCACCTCGAGCCACTCCAAACTATCCTCCTCCACATGGCACAAATCCTTGCAAACACTCATGGCACCCTGGACCACATTGGAATAGCGGAGAAGTTCAATTTCACCAACTCTGGCCCCCTTTATCATCAATTCCAGTCCTTCCTGGTCGTTGGAAACATCTCTAAGATTCAAATTCAAACTCCAACGGCTAAGTCTTGGTGCCAACAAAAAAATGATGACCATGATTTGATCGAAGATTGGCAATAAGTCCTGACTGTTAGATCTCTCATCTTCTCAGGCTTCAGATCCTCTGACCCATTAAGCACCTCAGGTTAACATTCCACGAACTGGCGACAAGGCAAAATCCCAATCGCGGAATGAAAAGCTTAACCACAGTTGAATCCTGCGAACACATGACTGCACGTGTTGAAAGAGCACTTTAAGTCATTTGGCAAACTGGCGACAAAGGACTTTCGCTAGTTTGCGGAAAGAATAGCGCTGCCGCCAAATCATCCCATGAACCCGCGACAAGAAGCAAATTTATCGACACCGCTAGATCTTCATCCACTCCGCCAAACCTTAGACCCCACCTTTAGCTCCACAACCGCGATGCATGACGCCACCTGTCACATCTCCACTCATTGCAACCGCTAAGTCACACATGCCATAGGACCCACCTGCAAACCCCTGGCCACCTCGAACACGTGGCAAGCGATCGCATGATCGCATAGCCAAAAATTGGGCTATGCGACCATGCGAAAGCCAATCACAAGCTGCCACATGACTGCCGCTAGGACCATGGAACTGCAAACACCAACTGTGAAGAATCGGGACCCACGCGGACAGATGGAAAGCAGTCGCATGATCGCATGTCAGAAAAGTTTGACATGCGGCCATGCGACAGCTAATCAGAATACATGTCTGCCTCCCCTCTGACACCGAGACCACCGCGCAGTCTCCTCATAAACCAAAATCGACGGTTGTCGCTATACCGCGATGTTAAAAAGTGAGCACCTCCGCTCAGCGATTTAACGGCAACCACCAGATCTGTCCACGCTTTAACCTCCTCAGAAGACTACGGACCCACCAACACTATCCAACTTGTCAATCTGCCAACCAATCAAAAGATGCCAACTCGCTCCACCCTGACAACGGACCCACTGAGAAAAGCCAAGTCACCACCTTGGACCAACGGAAGACACCACATCACCACCGTAGACATGTGTCAACTAGTCGCATGATCGCATAGCCCAGAGATGGGCTATGTGAACATGCGACAAGGCCATAAGACCACCTCATCACCACTCGCTGGCCAATCAGGAATGCCCATGTCACTGGAAACACTGGCCCCACCAACTAACTATCAAACATTCAGTGACTACGCGACTAACCGTTCGCCAAGTTGTGAGATGTTAGCTGCTAACTGCCAGAAGAGAAGAGATCACGCGACTACACAGTCCCCAGGTCGCCAGAAGAAGACTTAACTGCCAGACAGATGAACATAATGAAAAGCTGGGACCACGCAGACAGATGGCAAGCGGTCGCATGATCGCATGTCAGAAAAGTCTGACATGCGGCCATGCGACAACCAATCAGGAAGAGCATTTGAAGGCCCGGCCCACCTATCATTGCACTTGCGCACTTAAGGAAAGCTGACAGATAGGGAACTAGGAGGTCGAAAACACACAAGGTTTTTGACACTGAAACAAAGGTAAACAAGGATGCAAAAACATCGAGGACTTTATGCAAGCCAAAAAGGTCGAAAACATCATGGATTTTCAAAAATACTGTGGGTTTTCGACACTTAGGCAGATTTTAAAGTTTATTTCCTACGGACCTTAGGACTCAAAAGTCATACTGGGTTTGTGAATCAGGAAACACAACTTGGAGTGGAGCCTGGTGACAACATAAACTACTAGGGGCAGGACACTTGACAAACACTTGCAGGGGAGAGGCCAATCTCATAAGATTTTGCTATGACTAAAAATTGGCCTAACACGTTCGATGAGAATAAGCTACAATAATGTAACAAGCCATTCTGAGGTTACAAATCACCATATCGGTCAACCATTTGATGAGACTCAGCTACAATCATGTAACAAGCTATTTTGAGCTTACAAATTATCAAATTCGTCAACCGTTCGATGAGAATCAACTACAATCACGTAACAAGCCATTTTGAGCTTACAAATCACCGATTCGGTCAACCGTTCAATGAGAATCAATTACAATCACGTAACAAGCCATTATTAGGTTACAAATCACTGAATCAATCTACCTTTCGATGAGAATTAGCTACAATCATGTAACAAGCCATTCTGAACTTACAAATCACCCAATCGGTCAACTGTTCGATCAGAATCAACTACAATCACATAACAAGACATTTTGAGCTTACAAATCACTGAATTAGTCAACTGTTTGATAAGAATCAATTACAATCACATAACAATTCATTTTGAGCTTATGAATCAACAAATCAATAAACCGTTGGATGAGAATCAGTTATAATAACATAACGAGGCATTATGAGCATACAAATCACTGAATCGGTCAACCATTCAATGAGAATCAATTACAATCATGTAACAAGCCATTATGAGCTTACAAATCACTAAATCAATGAAGCGTTCAATGAGAATCAGCTACAATCTCGTAACAGTCCATTCTGAGCTTACAAATCACCCAATCGATCAACCGTTTGATGAGAATCAGCTACAATCACGTAATAAGCTATTTTGAGTTTACAAATCATGAATCGATCAACTATTCGATGAGAATCGGCTACAATCATGTAACAGGCCATTCTGAGCTTACAAATCACTGAATCGGTCAACCGTTCGCTGAGAATCATTCACAATCATGTAAGAAGCCATTCTGAGCTTATAAATCACCGAATCGGTCAATCTTTCGATGAGGATATTTGTAACCTCAGAATGACTTGTTACGTGATTGTAATTGATTCTCATTGAACGGTTCACCGATTTAGTGATTTGTAAACTCAGAATGGCTTGTTACGTGATTATAGCTGATTCGCATCGAATGGTTGACTGATTTAGTGATTTGTAAGCTCAGAATGGCTTGTTACGTGATTGTAGCTGATTCTCATTGAATAATTGACCGATTTAGTTATTTGTAAGCTCAGAATGGTGTGTTAATTCATATCGAATGGTTGAGTGATTTGATGATTTGTAAGATCAGAATGGCTTTTTACGTGATTGTAATTGATTCGCATGGAACAGTTGACCGATTCTATGATTTGTATGCTCATAATGGCTTGTTAGGTGATTTTAATTAATTCTCATCAAACGGTTGACCGATTCGATGATTTGTAAGCTTAGAATCGCTTGTTACGTGATTGTAGTTGATTATCATCAAACAGTTGACTGATTCATTGATTTGTAACCTCAGAATGGCTTGTTATGTGATTGTAGCTGATTCTGATCAGAAAATTGACTGATTCAGAGATTTGTAATTGATTCTCATCAAATGGTTGACCGATTCGATGATTTGTAATTGATTTTCATCGAATGGTTGACCGATTCAATGATTTGTAAGCTCATAAAGGCTTGTTATGTGATTGCAATTGATTCTCATTGAACGGTTGACTAACTCGGTGATTTGTTAGCTCATAATGGCTTTTTACGTGATTGTAGCTGATTCTCATCAAACAGTTGACCAATTCAGTAATTTGTAAGCTCAAAATGACTTCTTATGTGATTGTAATTGATTCTCATCGAACAGTTGACTGATTCGATGATTTGTAAGCGAAAAATGGCTTGTTACATGATTATAGTTGATTCTCATCAAATGGTTGACCGATTCGGTGATTTGTAAGCTCAAAATGGCTTGTTACATGATTGTAGCTGATTCTCATCAAATGGTTGACCAATTCGATGATTTGTAACCTCATAATGGCTTGTTACATTATTGTAGCCTTTCTCATCGAACGGTTGACTGATTCAATGATTTGTAAGTTTAGAATGGCTTGTTACGTGATTGTAGCTGATTCTCATCGAACGATTGACCGATTCAGTAATTTGTAAGCTCAAAATGGTTGGTTACGTGATTGTAGTTGATTCTTTTCAAATGGTTGATCGATTCAATGATTTGTAAGCTAAGAATGACTTATTAGCTGATTGTAGCTGATTCTCATCGAACGGTTGACCGATTTGGTGATTTGTAAGCTCTGAATAGCTTGTTACATGAATGTAATTGATTCTCATCAAAAGGTTGTACAATTTAGTGATTTGTAAGCTTAGAATGACTTGTTACATGATTGTAGCTAATTCTCATTGAATGGTTAACCAATTCAGTGATTTGTAAGCTCAGAATGGCTTGTTAATTAATTACAATCACATAACAAGCCATTCTGAGCTGACAAATAACTGAATCAGTCAACCGTTTGATGAGAAGTAATTACAATCATGTATCAAGTTATTCTAAGCTTACAAGTGACCAAATCAGTCAACCGTTTAATGAGAATCAACTACAATCACATAAAAATCCATTTTGAGGTTACAAATCACCCAATCGGTTAACCGTTAGATGAGAATCAGCTATAATCATGGAACAAGCAATTCTGAGGTTACAAATCACTGAATCGGTCAACTGTTTGATGAGAATCATTTACAATCATGCAAGAAGCCATTTCGAGGTTACAAATCAATAAATTTGTCAACTATTCGATGAGATTAGCTACAATCCCGTACCAGGCCCTTCTGAGCTTACAAATAATTGAATCGGTCAACCGTTCAATGAGAATCAGCTACAATCATGTAACAAGCTATTGTGAGCTTATAAAGCACTGAATCGGTCAACCGTTTGATGAGAATCAATTACAATCACGTACCAAGCCATTCTGAGCTTACAAATCACTGAATTGGTTAACCGTTGGATGAGAATCAGCTACAATCACATAACAAGCCATTCTGAGCTTTCAAATCATTGAATCAGTCAACTGTTCAGCGAGAATAAGCTACAACTATGTAACAAGCCATTCTGAGCTTACAAATGACCGAATCGGTCAACTGTTTGATGAAGATTCAGCTACAAGCACGTAACAAGTCATTCTGAGATTACAAATCACCAAATTGGTCAACCATTCGATGAGAATCAACTACATTCAGGTAAGAATCTATTATGAGCTTACAAATCACTGAATCAATCAACCGTTTGATGAGAATTAGCTACAATCACGTAACAAACCATTCTGAGCTTACAATTCATCGAATCGGTTAATCGTTTGATGAGAATCAGCTACAATCACGTAAAAAGCCATTATGAGCTTATAAATCACTGAATCTATCAACCGTTTGATGAGAATCAGCTACAATCACATAACAAGCCTTTCTAAGCTTACAAATCACCGATTCGGTCAACCGTTTGATGACAATCAACTACAATCACGTAACAAGCTGATCTAATTATACAAATTATTAAATCGGTCAAACCATTGGATGAGAATCAACTACAATAACCTAACAAGCCATTCGTAGCTTAGAAATCACCGAAATAGTCAACTGTTGGATGAGAATCAGCTACAATCACATAATGAGTCATTCTAAGCTTAAAAATCATCGAATTGGTCAACCATTCGATGAGAATCAGCTACAATCACGTAACAAGCCATTCTGAGCTTACAAATCAATAAATTGGTCGACTGTTCGATGAGAATCATCTACAATCATATAACAAGCCATTCGTAGCTTAGAAATCATCGAATTAGTCAACTGTTGGATGAGAATCAGCTACAATCACATAATGAGTCATTCTAAGCTTAAAAATCATCGAATTGGTCAACCATTCGATGAGAATCAGCTACAATCACGTAACAAGCCATTCTGAGCTTACAAATCAATAAATTGGTCGACTGTTCGATGAGAATCATCTACAATCATATAACAAGCTATTGTGAGCTTATGAATCACTGAATCAGTTAATCGTTCAATGAGAATTAGCTACAATCATGTAACAAGCAATTCTGCACTTACAAATCACCAAATCCGTCAACTGTTAGAATGAGAATCAATTACAATCATGTAACAAGCCATTTTGAGCTTACAAATCAATGAATCGGTTGATCGTTCGATGAGAATCAGCTACAATTACATAACAAGCTATTCTGAGCTTATAAATCACCGAATTGGTCAACCGTTCGATGAGAATCATTTACAATCACGTAACAAGCCATTCTAAGCTTACAAATCACCCAATCGGTCAACCGTTCGATGAGAATCAATTACACTCATGTAACTCAGCTTACAAATAACCAAATTGGTCAACCATTTGATGAGAATCAATTACAATCACGTAACAAGCCATTCCGAGCTCATAAATCACTGAATCTGTCCATCGTTTGATGAGAATCAGCTACATTCACATAACAAGCCATTATGAGCTTACAAATCACCAAATCGGTCAACTATTCGATGAGAATCAACTACAATCACGTACCAATCCATTCTAAGGTTACAAATCACCCAATTGGTCATTCATTCGATGATAATCAGCTACAATAATGTAACAAGCCATTTCTGAGGTTACAAATCATCGAATCGGTCAACCGTTCGATGAGAATCAATTAGAATCATGTGAGAAGTGTTTCTAAGCTTACAAATTACTGAATCAGTCAATTGTAAAAGGTATTCTGAGCTTACAAATCACCAAATCAGTCAGCCATTCAATGAGAATTAGGTACAATCATGTAGCAAGCCATTATGAGCTTACAAATCATCAAATCAGTCAACCATTTGATGAGAATCAATTATATTAATGTAATAAGCCATTCTGAGATTAGAAATCACTGATTCACTCAACCGTTCAATGAATATCAGCTACAGTCACACAGCAAGCCATTCTAAGCTTATAAATTATCGAATCGGTCAACCGTTCGATGAGAATTAACTATAATCATGTAACAAGCCATTCTGAGCTTACAAATCATCAAATCGGTCAACCCTTTGATGGGAATCAGCTACAATTATGTAATAAGTCATTCTGAGCTTAAAAACCATCGAATGGGTCAATTGTTCGATGATAATTAGGTACAATCATGTAACAAGCCATTCTAATCTTATAAATCACCGAATCTATCAACCGTTCGATGAGAATCAGCTACAATCACGTAACAAGCCTTTCTAAGCTTACAAATCATCGATTCGGTCAACCATTTGATGATAATCAGCTACAATCATGTAACAAGCCATTTTGAGCTTACAAATCACTGAATCGGTCAATCCTTCGATGAGAATAACCCACAATCACGTAACAAGCCATTATGAGCTTACAAATCACCGAAACGGTTAACCATTCAATGAGAATCAATTACAATCACGTCATAAGCTATTATGAGCTTACAAATCACCAAATCGATCAATTGTTTGATGAAAATCAATTAGAATAAGGTAACACGCCATTATGAACTTACAAATCACTGAATCGGACAACCGTTCACTGAGAATCAGCTACAATGATGTAACAAGCCATTCTGAGCTTGCAAATCACCCAATTAGTCAACTGTTTGATGAGAATCAGCTACAATCATGTAACAAGCCATTTTGAGCTTACAAATCACTGAATCGGTCAACTGTTTGATTTGATCAGCTACAATCATGTCACAAGTAATTTTGAGATTACAAATCCTTGAATCGGTCAACCATTGGATATGAATTAATTACAATCACGTAAGAAGCCATTCTTAGCTTATAAGTCATCGAATCGGTCAACCGTTCGATAAGAATCAGCTATAATCACGTAAAAAGCTATTCAGAGCTTACAAATCATTGAATCGATCAACCGTTCAATGAGAATTAATTACAATCACGTAACAATCCATTCTGAGCTTACAAATCACTGAATCAGTCAACCGTTGGATGAAAATCAATTACAATCACTTAACAAGCCATTCTGAGCTTACAAATCATCGAATCGGTCAACTGTTCAATGAGAATCATCTCCAATCACGTAACAAGGCCATTCTAAGCTAACAAATCACCGAATCGATCAACCATTTGATGAGATTTAATTACAATGACATAACAAGCCATTCTGAACTTACAAATTACCGAATTAGTCAACCGTTCAATGAGAATTAGCTTCAATCACATAACAAGTCATTTTGAGCTTAAAAATCACTAAATCGGTCAACCGTTCCATGAAAATCAACTATAATCACATAACAAGCCATTATGAGCTGACAAATCACCAAATCGATCAACCATTTAATTAGAATCAATTACAATAATGTATTAAGCCATTATGAGATTAGAAATCACCGAATCGGTCAACCGTTCGATGAGAAATAGGTACAATCATGTAACAAGCTATTCTGAGCTTGAAAATCATCGAATTAGTCAACGATTTGATGAGAATCAGGTACAATCATGTAACAAGCCATTTTGAGCTTACAAATCATTGAATCGGTCAACTATTCGATGAGAATCAGCTACAATCATGTAACAAGCCATTCTGAGCTTACAAATCACTGAATCAGTGAACCGTTTGATGAAAATCAGCTACAGTGATGTAACAAGCCATTTTGAGCTTACAAATCACCGAATCGGTCAACCGTTCGATGAGAATAAGCTACAATCATGTAACAAGCCATTCTGAGCTTACAAATCACCGAAACGGTCAACCGTTTGATCTGAATCAATTCCAATTACGTAACGAACCTTTTTGAGCTTAAAAATCACCGAATCGGTGAACCGTTTGATGAGAATCAACTACAATCACGTAGAAAGCCTTTCTGAGCTTACAAATCACCGAATTGGTCAACCGTTCGATGAGAATCAATTATAATTAGGTAAAAAGCCATTCTGAGCTTACAAATCTCTGAATCGGTCAACTGTTTAATGAGACTCACCTACAATCACGTAACAAGCAATTTTGAGTTTACAAATCACCGAATAGGTCAACCATTCGATGAGAATCAATTAAAATTATGTAACAAGCCATTGTGAGCTTACAAATCATCAAATTGGTCAACGGTTCAATGAGAATCAACTACAATCACGTACAAGCCATTCTGAGATTGGTACAATCACGTACAAGCTATAATGAGATTGCTACAATCACGTACAAGCCATTTTGAGATTGATAATCAGCTACAATCACGTAACAACTTATTTTGAGCTTACACATCATAGAATCGGTCAACCGTTCGATGAGCATCATCTACAGTGACGTAACAAGCCATTCTAAGCTTACAAATCACCGAATCACTCAATGGTTTGATGAGAATCAGCTACAATCACGTAACAAGCCATTCTCAACTTACAAATCATCGAGTCGGTCAAACATTCAATGAGAATCAGCTATAATCACGTAACAAGCCATTTTGAGCTTACAAATCACCGAATCAGTCAATCATTTGATGAGAATCAATTACAATGACGTAACAAGCCATTATGAGCTTACAAATCACTGAATTGGCCAATTCTTCAATGAGAATCAATTACAATCATGTAACAAGCCATTTTAAGCTTACAAATCACCGAATCGGTCAACTGTTTAATCACGTAACAAGCTATTCTGAGCTTACAAATCACTGAATCGGTCAACCATTCGATGATTTGTAAGCTCAGAATAGCTTGCTACGTGATTGTAGCTGATTCTCATTGAATAGTTGACCGATTTAGTGATTTGTAAGCTTAGAATTGCCTGTTACATCATTGTAGCTAATTCTCATCGAACAATTCACCAATTCAGTAATTTGTAAGCTCAGAATGGCTTCTTACGTTATTGTAATTGATTCTCATCGAATGGTTGACCGATTCGGTGATTTGTAAGCTAAGAATGGCTTGTTACATGATTGTAGCTAATTCTAATCGAACGGTTGACCGATTCGATGATTTGTAAGCTCAGAATGGCTTGTTATGTGATTGTAATTTATTCTGATCAAACGGTTGAGCAATTCAGGGATTAGTAAGTTCAGAATGACTTGTTATGTGATTGTGGCTGATTCTCATCGATGGTTGACTGATTCGGTGATTTCGAAGATCAGGAAGGCTTGTTACGTGATTGTAGCTGATTCTCATCGAACGGTTGACCAATTTGGTAATTTGTTAAGTTCAGATGGCCTGTTACGTGATTATAGCTGATTCTCATTGAACCATTGACCAATTTAGTAATTTGTAGGCTTAGAATGTCTTCTTACATGATTGTAATTGATTCTCATCGAACGGTTGACCGATTCGGTTATTTGTAAGGTCAGAATGGCCTGTTACGTGATTGTAGCTGATTCTCATCGAACGGTTGACCGATTCAGTGATTTGTAATCTCAAAATGACTTGTTATGTGATTGTAGCTCATTCTCATTAAACGCTTGATCGATTGGGTGATTTGTAAGCTTAGAGTGGCTTGTTACGTGATTGTAATTGATTCTCATTGAACAGTTGACCGATTTGGTAATTTGTAAGCTCATAATGACTTGTTATGTGATTATAATTGATTCTCATCGAACGGTTGACCGATTCAGTGATTTGCAAGCTTAGAATGAACGAACGGTTGACTGATTTAGTGATTTGTAGCTCATTCTCATCAAACGGTTGACCAATTCAGTGATTTGTAACCTCAGAATGACTAGTTAAATTATTGTACCTTATTCTCATCGAACGGTTGACAAATTCGATGATTTGTAAGCTCAGAATGGCTTGTTACATGATTGTAGCTGATTCTCATTGAAAGGTTGACTAATTTGGTGATTTGTTATCTGAGAATGGCTTGTTACATGATTGTAATTGATTGTCATCGAATGGTTGACCGAATCGATGATTTGTAAGCTTAGAATGGCTTGTTACGTGATTGTAGGTGATTCTCATATAACGGTTGACCGATTGGGTGATTTGTAAGCTCAAAATGGCTTGTTATGTGATTGTAGCTGATTTTCATCAAACAATTGACTGATTTGGTGATTTGTAAGCTCAGAATGGCTTGTTACATAATTGTAGCTGATTCTTATCGAATGATTAATCGATTCATTGATTTGTAAGCCTAAGATGACCTGTTATATAATTGTAGCTGATTCTCATCAAACGGTTGACCGATTCATTAATTTTTAAGCTCATAATGGTTTGTTACATTATTGTAATTGATTCTCATCGAACGTTTGACCGATTCGGTGATTTGTAAGCTCAGAATGGCTTGTTACATGATTGTAGCTGATTCTCATCGAACGGTTAACCAATTCAGTGATTTGTAACCTCAAAATTTCTTGTTACATGATTGTAATTGTTTTTCAGCGAACAGTTGAGCGATTCGGTGATTTGTAAACTCAAAATGGCTTTTTACGTGATTGTAGCTGATTCTCATCGAACGGTTGACCAATTCAGTGATTTGTAAGTTAAGAATGGCTTGTTACATGATTGTAGCTGATTCTAGTCCAACGGTTGACCTATTCAGTGATTTGTAAGCTGAGAATGGCTTGTTACATGATTTTAGCTTATTCTTATCGAATCGTAAGTTTAGAATGGCTTGTTACGTGATTATAGCTGATTCTCATGGAACGGTTGATCGTTTCAGTGATTTGTAAGCTAAGAATTGCCTTTTACGTGATTGTAGTTGATTCTCATCCAATAGTTGACTGATTCAGTGATTTGTAAGCTCAAAATGGCTTGTTATGTGATTGGAGATGATTCTCATCGAATGGTAAGCTTAGAATGGCTTGTTACGTGATTGTAGTTGATTCTCATCAAATGCATGACTATTTTTGTGATTTATAAGCTCAAAATTTTTTGTTACATTATTGTAATTGATTCTCATCGAACGGTTGACCGATTCGAGTATTTGTAAGTTCAGAATGGCTTGTTACGTGATTGTCGCTGATTCTCATCGAACTGTTGACCGATTCGATGATTAGTAAGCTCAGAGGGGCTTGTTACATGATTGTAGCTTATTCTCATCAAACTGTTGATCGATTCAATGATTTGTAAGCTCAAAATGGCTTGTTACATTATTGGAATTGATTCTCATCGAACGGTTAATAGATTTGGTGATTTGTAAGCTTAGAATGGCTTGTTACACTATTGTAGCTTATTCTAATCGAACGGTTGACTGATTCAGTGATTTGTAAGCTTAGAATGGTTATTACATGATTGTAAT
The DNA here is from genome assembly GCA_027943335.1 of Chamaecyparis obtusa. Taxonomy (NCBI): domain Eukaryota; kingdom Viridiplantae; phylum Streptophyta; class Pinopsida; order Cupressales; family Cupressaceae; genus Chamaecyparis; species Chamaecyparis obtusa. The sequence continues at coordinate 3,497,666 of BSBK01000627.1, forward strand.
TGATCCTCAATGAACTGTTGACCGATTCGGTGATTTATAAGCTCAGAATGGCTTCTCACGTGATTGTAATTCATTCTCATCAAACGATTGACAGATTCGGTGATTTGTAAGTTGAGAATGGCTTATTATGTTATTGTAGTTGATTTTAAACGGTTGATCGATTCGGTGATTTGTAAGCTTAGAATGGCTTGTTACGGGATTGCAATTGATTCTCATCCTACGGTTGATCGATTCGATGATTTGTAAGCTCAGAATGGCTTGTTATGTGATTGTAATTGATTCTCATCGAATGGTTGACCGATTTAGTGGTTTTTAAGCTCAGAATGGCTTGTTACATCATTGTAGCTGATTCTGATCGAACGATTGACCGATTTGATGATGTGTAATCTCAGAATGTCTTGTTATGTGATTGTAGCTGATTATCATCAAACAGTTGATGAATTTGGTGATTTGTAAGCTCAAAATAGCCTGTTAGGTGATTGTAATTGATTCTTATTAAACGGTTGACCAATTCAGTGATTTGTATGCTCAGAATGGCTCGTTACTTGATTATAGCTGATTCTCATCCAACGGTTGACTGATTCGGTGATTTGTAAGCTTAGAACGGCTTGTTACATGATTGTAGCTAATTCTCATCGAACAGTTGACTGATTCAAAGATTTGTATGTTCAGAATGGCTTGTTCCATGATTGTAGCTGATTCTCATTGAACGGTTGACCAATTCGATGATTTTTAAGGTAAGAATAGCTCATTACGTGATTGTAGCTGATTCTCATCCAATGGTTGACTGATTCGGTGATTTGTAAGCTCAGAATGGCTTGTTACGTGATTGTAGCTGATTCTCATCGAATGGTTGATCGATTCTGTGATTTGTAAGTTTAGAATGGCTTGTTACATGATTGTAGCTGATTCTCATCCAACAGTTGACCTATTTGGTGATTTGTAAGCTGAGAATGGCTTGTTACATGATTGTAGCTTATTCTCATCGAATCGTAAGTTCAGAATGGCTTGTTACATGATTATAGCTGATTCTCATGGAACGGTTGATCGTTTCAGTGATTTGTAAGCTCAAAATTGCTTGTTACGTGATTGTAGTTGATTCTCATCCAACAGTTGACTAATTCAGTGATTTGCAAGCTCAAAATGGCTTGTTATGTGATTGGAGATGATTTGCATCCAACCCTTGACCGAGTCAGAGATTTGTAAGCCCAGAATGACTTATTACGTAATTGTAATTGATTCTCATCGACGGTTGATCGATTCAGTGATTTGTAAGCTCATAATGGCTTGTTACGTGATTGTAATTGATTCTCATCGAATGGTTGACCGATTTAGTAGTTTCTAAGCTCAGAATGGCTTGTTACGTGATTGTAGCTGATTCTGATCAAACGATTGACCGATTCATTGATTTTTAAGCTCAGAATGGCTTGTTACGTGATTGGAGCTGATTGTCATCGAACAGTTGAGCGATTCAGTGATTTGTAAGCTCAGAATGGCTTGTTACGTGATTGTAGCTGATTCTCATCGAACGGTTGACCGATTCAGTGATTTGTAAGCTGAGAATGGCTTGTTACATGATTGTAGCTGATTCTCATCAAACTTTGATCGATTCAATGATTTGTAAGCTGAGAATGCCTTGTGATGTGGTTGTAATTGATTCTCATTGTACAGTTGATCGATTCAATGATTTGTAAGCTCATAATGGTATGTTACATGATTATAATTGATTCTCATCGAACAGTTGACTGATTCAGTGATTTGTTAGCTCAAAATAGCTTGTTACATGAAATTGTAGCTGATTCTCATCAAATGGTTGACCGATTCGGTGATTTGTAAGCTCAGAATGGCTTGTTACATCATTGTAATTGATTATAGCTGATTCTCATTGAACGGTTGACCGATTCAGTGATTTGTAAGCTCAGAATAAATTGTTACATTATTGTAGCTGATTCTCATCAAACGGTTGACCGATTCAGTGATTTGTAAGCTCAAAATGGCATGTTACGTGATTGTAGCTGATTCTCATCAAATGGTTGACTGATTTAGTGATTTGTAACCTCAGCATGGCTTGTTACATTATTGTAGCTTTTCTCATTGAACGGTTGACTGATTCGGTAACTTGTAAGCTCAGAATGACTTATTAGATTATTGTAGTTGATTCTCATCGAACGGTTGACTGACTCATTGATTCGCAATCTTAGAATGGCTTGTTATGTGATTGTAGATGATTCTCATTGAACAGTTGAATGATTCGGTGACTTGTAAGCTAAGAATTGCTTGTTACGTGATTGTAATTGATTCTGATTGAATGGTTAACCGATTTGGTGATTTGTAAGCTTAGAATGACTTTTTACGTGATTGTAATTGATTCTCATCAAATAGTTGACCGATTCGGTTATTTGTTACGTGATTTTAATTCATTCTCATTGAATGGTTGACCAATTCGGTGATTAGTAAGCTCAAAATGGCTTGTTATGTCATTGTAGATGATTATCATTGAATGGTTGATGGATTCGGTGATTTGTAAGCTTAGAATAGCTTGTTACGTGATTGTAACTGATTCTCATCAAATACTTGACCAATTCGATGATTTGTAAGCTCAGAATGGCTTGTTACATGATTGTAGTTGATTCTCATCAAACGGTTGACCACTTTTGTGATTTGTAAGCTCAGAATGTCTTGTTCTTGATTGTAGCTGATTCTCATTAAATGGTTGACCGATTGGGTGATTTGTAAGCACAGAATGGCCTGTTACGTCATTGTAGATGATTCTCATCGAATGGTTGACCGATTCAGTGATTTGTAAGCTCATAATGGCTTGTTACATTATCTAAATTGATTCTCATCAAATGGTTGACCAATTTGGTGATTTGTAAGCTCAGAATGGCTTGTTATGTGATTGTAGCTGATTCGAATGGTTGATCGATTCAGTGATTTGTAAGTTCATTATGGCTTGTTACATGATTGTAATTGATTGTCATTGAACAGTTGACCAATTTGGTGATTAGTAAGCTCAGATTGGTTTGTTACATGATTGTAGTTGATTCTCATCGATAGTTGATTGATTCAGTGATTTGTAAGCTCATAATGGCTTGTTACATGATTGTTATTCATTCTCATCAAACAGTTGACCGATCGGTGATTTCTAAGCTCATAATGGGTTGTTACATGATTGTAATTGATTCTCATTGAACGGTTGACCAATTTGGTGATTAGTAATCTTAGAATGGCTTGTTACATGATTGTAGTTGATTCTCTTCGACGGTTGATTGATTCGGTGATTTGGAAGCTCAGAATGGCTTGTTATGTGATTGTAGTTGATTCTCATCGAGTGGTTGACCGATTTGGTGATTTGTAAACTCAAAATGGCCTATTACATGATTGTAGCTGATTCTCATCGAACAGTTGACCAATTCAGTAATTTGTAAGCTCAAAATGGCTTCTTACGTGATTGTAATTGATTCTCATCGAACGGTTGACCAATTCGGTGATTTGTAAGTTCAGAATGGCCTGTTACGTGATTGTAGCTGATTCTCATCGAACGGTTGACCGATTCCATGATTTGTAAACTCAAAATGGCTTATTACGTGATTGTAGCTAATTCTCATCAAACGGTTGACCAGTTGGGTTATTTGTAAGCTTAGAATGGACTGTTACAAGATTGTAGCTGATTCTTAGCAAACGGTTTACCAATTCAATGATTTGTAAGCTCATAATGGCTTGATATGTGATTTTAATTGATTATCATCAAATGGTTGACTGATTTAGTGACGGCTTGTTACGTGATTGTAGTTGATTCTCATTGAATGATTGACCGATTCGGTGATTTGTAAGTTTAGAATAGCTTGTTATGTGATTGTAGCTCATTCTCATCGAACGGTTGACCAATTTAGTTATTTGTAAGCTCAGAATGGCTTGTTACATGATTGTAATTATTCTCATTGAACAGTTGACTGATTTGGTGATTTGTAAGCTCATAATGGCTTGTTATGTGATTGTAGCTGATTCTCATCAAATGGTTGACTGTTTTAGTGATTTTTAAGCTCAGAATGACTTGTTACATGATTGTAGCTGATTCTTATCAAACGGTTGACTAATTTAGTGATTTGTAAGCTTAGAATGGCTTTTTACGTGATTGTAATTGATTCTCATTAAACTTTTGATTGAGTCAGTGATTTGTAAGCTTAGAATGGCTTGTTACATGATTGTAATTGATTCTCATCACACTGTTGACCAATTCAATGATTTGTAAGCTCAGAATGGCTTGTTATGTGATTTTAATTGATTCTCATCGAACAGTTGACTGATTGGGTGATTCTTATTTTCATAATGGCTTGTTACGTGATTATAATTGATTCTCATTGAAAAATTGACCGATTCGGTGATTTGTAAGCTGAGAATGGCTTGTTACGTGATTGGAGATGATTGTCATCAAACGGTTGATTGATTCGATGATTTGTGACCTCAGAATAGCTTGTTACGTGACTGTAATTGATTCTCATCGAATGGTTGATCGATTTGGTGATTTGTAAGCTCATAATGGCTTTTTACATGATTTTAATTAATTCTCATTGAACGGTTGATCGATTCATTTATTTGTAAGCTCATAATGGCTTGTTATAAGACATTTTGAGCTTACAAATCACCAAATTGGTCAACCATTTGATGAGAATTAGCTACCATCATGTAACAAGACATTCTAAGCTTACAAATCACTGAATCGGTCAACTGTTTGATGATAATTAGTAACAATCACGTAACAAGCCATTTTAAGCTTATAAATCATCAAATCGGTCAACCGTTCGATGAGAATCAACTACAATCACGTAACAAGACATTCTAAGCTTACAAATAACTACATCGGTCAACCATTCAATGAGAATCATCTACAATCATGTAACAAGCCATTTTTGAGTTTACAAACCACCAAATCGGTCAACCGTTCGATGAGAATAAGCTACATTTTCACGTAACAAGCCATTCTATGATTACAAATAACTGAATTGGTCAACTGTTAGATGAGAATCAATTACAACGTAGCAAGCCATTCCAAGCTTACAAATCACTGAATCAGTCAACCGTACAATGAGAATTAATTACAATCACGTAACAACCCATTACGAGCTTACAAATCATCAAATTGGTCAACCGTTCGATGAGAATGAGCTACGATCACGTAACAAGCCATTCTAAACTTACAAATCACTGAATCGATCAATCATTCGATTAGAATTAGCTACAATCATGTAACAAGCCATTTTGAGCTTACAAATCATGAAATCGGTCAACCGCTCGATGAGAATGTAAGCTCAGAATGGCTTGTTACATGATTGTAGCTGATTCTCATCGAGCGGTTGACCGATTCGATGATTTGTAAGCTCAGAATGGCTTGTTACGTGATTGTAGTTGATTCTCATAAAATGGTTGACCAATTTGGTGATTTGTAAGCTCATAATGGATTCTTAAGTGATTGTAGCTGATTCTCATTGAACTGTTGATCGATCCGGTGATGTGTAAGCTCAAAATGGCTTGTTACATGATTGTAGTTGATTCTTATCGAACTGTTGACCGAATCGATATTTTGTAAGCTAAGAATGGCCTCTCTCTCTCTCTCTCTCTCATTGATTATCATCTAATGATTGACTGATTCAGTTATTTGTAAGCTCAAAATGGCTTGTTACGTGATTGTAGCTGATTCTAATTGAGCGGTTGACCAATTCGGTAATTTGTAAGCTCAGAATGGCTTGTTACCTATTTGTAGTTGATTCTCATCGAATGACTGAATGATTCAGTGATTTGTAAGCTCAAAATGGATTCTTATGTGATTGTAGCTGATTCGCATCAAACGGTTGATCGATTCGGTGATTTATAAGCTCAGAATAGCTTGTTACATGATTGTAGCTGATTCTCATTGAACAATTGACTAATTTGATGATTTGTAACCTTAGAATGGTTACATGATTGTAGCTTATTCTAATTGAACAGTTGACCGATTCGGTGATTTGTAAGCTAAGAGTGGCCTGTTACATGATTGTAGCTGATCCGAATCGAACAGTTGATAGATTCAGTGATTTCTAACCTCAGAATGGCTTCTTATGTGATTGTAATTGATTCTCATCAAATGGTTGATGGATTCAGTGATTTGTAACCTCAGAATGGCTTGTTACATTATTGTAGCTGATTCTCATCGAATGATTGACCGATTGGGTGATTTGTAACCTCAAAATAGATTGCTACATGATTGTAGCTGATTCTCATTAAACGGTTGACTGATTTGGTGACTTGTAAGCTCAGACTGGCTTGTTACATGATTGTAGCTACTTCTCATCGAACGGTTCACCGATTCAGTTATTTGTCAGCTCAGAATGACTTGTTACGTGATTGTAATTGATTCTCATCGAAGGGTTGACCGATTCATTGATTTGAAAGCACATAATAACTTTTTACGTGATTGTAATTGATTCTTATCGAATGGTTGACCAATTAGGTGATTTTTAAGCTCAGAATGGCTTGTTACATGATTGTAGATGATTCTCATCGAACGGTTGACTCATTCAGTGATTTGTAAGCTAAGAATAGATTGTTACATGATTGTAGCTGATTCTCACTGAACGGTTGACCGATTCGATGATTTGTAAGCTTAGAATCACTTGTTACATGATTGTAGCTGATTCTCATCAAATGATTTATTGAACATTAAGTGAATTGGTGATTTGTAAGCTTAAAATGGCTTGTTACATGATTATAATTGATTCTCATCGAACGGTTGACCCATTTGGTGATTTGTAAGCTCAGAATAGCTTGTTATGTAATTGTACTTGATTCTCATTGAATGGTTGACTGATTCGGTTATTTTTAAGCTGATAATGGCTTGTTACGTGATTGTATCTGATTCTCATTAAATGGTTGACTGATTCAGTCATTTGTAAGCTTAGAATGGCCTAATACATGATCATAGCTAATTCTTATCAAACGGTTGACTGATTAAATGATTTGTAAGCTTAGAGTGGCTGGTTACATGATTGTAGCTGATTCTAATCGAATGGTTGACCAATTCAGTGATTTGTAAACTCAAAATGGCTTCTTACATGATTGTAAATTATTCTCATTGAACGGTTGACTGATTCAGTGTGCTATAATCTTAAAATGGCTTGTTACATGATTGTAATTGATTCTCATTGAATGGTTGATTGATTCGGTGATTTGCAAGCTCAGAATGGCTTGTTACATGATTCTAATTGATTCTCATCGAACGGTTGATCGATTCGGTGATTTGTAAGCCCATAATAGCTTTTTACGTGATTTTAAATGGTTTTCATTAAACCGTTCAATGAGAATCAATTAAAATCATGTAACAAGCCATTATGATCTTACAAATCACCAAATCGATCAACTGTTTGATGAGAATCAATTACAATCTTGTAACAAGCTATTCAGAGCTTACAAATCATAGAATCAATCAACCGTTCGATGACAGTCATCTCTAATTACAATCATGTAAAAGGGCATTCTGAGCTTACAAATCACTGAATTGGTCAACCGTTCAATGAGAGTTAATTACAATCACGTAACAAGCCATTGTGAGCTTACAAATAACTAAATCATTGAACTCTTCGATGAGAATCAATTACAATTACGTAACAAGCTATTCTGAGCTTAAAAATCACTGAATCGGTCAACTGTTCGATGAGAATCAGCTACAATCACATAACAAGCCATTCTAAGCTTACAAATCACCGAATCGATCAACCGTTCAATGAGAATTAGCTACAATAACGTAATAAGCCATTCTAAGATTACAAATCACTGAATCAGTTAGCCATTCAAGGAGAATCAATTACAATCATTTAAGACACCATTCTGAGCTTACAAATTACATAATTCTTCAACTATTCAATGAGAATTAGCTACAATCATGTAACAGGTCATTCTAAGCTTATATATCACCTAATCGGTCAACCATTCAATAAGAATCAGCTACAATCACGTAAATAGTCATTCTAAGCTTACAAATCATCGATGTAGTCAACCATTGATGAGAATTAGCTACAATCATGTAACAAGATATTCTGAGCTTGCTAATCACTAAATTGGTCAATCGTTCGATGAGAATCAATTATAATCAGGTAACAACTCATTATGAGCTAACAAATCACTGAATCGGTCAACGGTTCCATAAGATTCAATTACAATCACTTAACAAGCCATTATGAACTTCAAATCACTGATTCGGTCAATCGTTTGATGAGAATCAATTATAATCACGTAAGAAGCCATTTGAAACTTACAAATCACCAAATTGGTCAATAGTTCATTGAGAATCAATTACATTCATGTAAGAAGCCATTATGAACTTTTAAATCACTGACTTGGTCAATTATTTGATGAGAATCAATTACAATCACGTAACAAGCCATTATGAGCTTACAAATCACTGAATCAGTCAACCATTTAATGAGAATAAGCTACAATCACGTAATAGACCATTCTAAGCTTACAAATCACCATATCGGTCAATCGTTTGATGAGAATCAACTACAATCACATAACAAGCCATTCTGAGTTCACAAATCACTGAATCGATCAACCGTTCGATGAGAATCAACTACAATCACATAACAATCTATTTTTTTACTGACAAATTATAGTTTTGGTCGACCGTTCGATGAGAATCAACTACAATCACGTAACAAGCCATTCTGAGCTTACAAATCATTAAATCAGTCAATTGTCGATGAGAATCAACTAAAATCAGGTAACAAGCCATTCTGAGCTCACTAATCCATTATGAGCTTACAAATCATAGAATCGGTCAACCGTTCAATAAGAATCAATTACAATCACGTAACAAGTTATTTTGAGCTTACAAATCACCAAATCGGACAACCGTTTGATGAGAATCAGCTATAATAATGTAACAAGCCATTCTGAGCTTACTAATCATTGAATCAGTCAACCGTTCGATGAGAATCAGATACAATCATGTAACAAGCCATTCTGAGCTTACAAATCACCTACAATCAACTACAATCATAGAAAAGATCAATTCAAAGTTGTAGATTACCAAATCGATCAAATGTTTGATGAGAATCAACTATAATCATGTAAGAAGTTGATTTGAGGTTGCAGATCACCGACTCGATCAACCCTTCGATGAGAATCAGTTAAAATCATGTAACACACCATTCTAAGGTTGTAGATCACCGAATCGGTCAACCATTTGATGAGAATCATCTACAATCATGTAACAAGCCATTCTGAGCTTACAAATCATGAAATTGGTTAACCGTTTAATGAGAATCAATTACAATCATGTAACAAGCCATTTTGAGCTTACAAATCACTGAATCGATCAACCGTTTGATGAGAATCAATTACAATCATGTAACATACCATTCTGAGCTCACAAATCACCAAATCGGTCAACCATTTGATGAGAATCAGCTACAATCATGTAACAAGCCATTATGAGCTTACAAATCAACAAATCAGTCAACCGTTTGATGAGAATCAATTACAATCACATAACAAGCCATTATGAGCTTAAAAATCACTAAATCGGTCAACCGTTCGATCAAAATCAATTACAATCACGTAACAAGCCATTATGGGCTTCCACATCATCGAATCATTCAACTGTTCGATGAGAATCAATTACAATCACCTAACAAGCCATTCTGAGATTACAAATCACCGAATCGGTCAACTATTTAATGAGAATAAGCTACAATCACGTAACAAGCCTTTCTGAGCTTACAAATCACCAAATTGGTCAACCGTTCGATGAGAATCAATTACAATCATGTAACAAGCCATTCTAAGCATAGAAATCACCGAATTGGTCAACCGTTTGATGAAAAGTCATTTTCAATCACGTAACAAGCCATTTTGAACTTACAAATCATTGAATCAGTCAACCGTTTGATGAGAATCAACTACAATCACTTAACAAGCCATTCTGAAATTACAAATCATTGAATCGGTTAACCGTTTGATGAGAATCAATTACAATCACATAACAAGCCATTCTGAGCTTACTATTCACCAAATCGGTCAACCGTTCGATGAGAATCAGCTATAATCATGTAACAAGCCTTTTTGAGCTTGAAAATCACCGAATAGGTCAATCATTCGATGAGACTCAACTATAATCAAGTAACTAGCCATTTTGAACTTAGAAATCACCAAATCAATCAACCATTCGATGAGATGATGCTGCAATCACATAACAAGGTATTCTGTGCTTACAAATCAATGAATCGATCAATCATTTGATGACAATCATGTCTAATCATGTGACAAGCCATTCTGAGCTTACAAATCATCAAATCAATCAACCGTTCGATAAAAATCAACTACAATCATGTAACAAGCCATTCTTAGCTTACAAATCACCGAATTGCTCAACCGTTCGATGAAAATTAGCTACAATCACCTAACAAGCCATTCTGAGTTTACAAATCACCGAATCGGTCAACCATTCAATGAGAATCAATTACAATCACGTAACAAGCCATTCTGAGCTTAGAAATCACCGAATCAGTCAACCATTTCATGAAAATCAATTATAATCATGTAACAAGCCAATCTCGACTTATAAATCACCGAATCGGTCAACTGTTCGAATAGAATCAGCTACAATAATGTAAAATACCATTCTGAGCTTATAAATCACCAAATCGGTCAACCGTTTAGTAAGAATTAGCTACAATCATGTAACAAGTCATTCTAAGCTTACAAATCACTGAATCAGTCAACTGTTTGATGAGAATCAATTACAATCACCTAATAAGCCATTCTGAGTTTACAAATCACTAAATCGGTCAATCATTCGATGAGAATCAACTACAATCACGTAACAAGCCATTCTGAGCTTACAAATCACCGAATCAGTCAATCGTTGGATGAGAATCAACTACAATCATGTAACAAGATTTTTGTGCTTACAAATCACAGAATCGGTCAACCATTGGATGAGAATCAACTAAAATCACATAAGAAGCCATTCCGAGCTTACAAATCACCAAATCAGTCAACCGTTCAATAAGAATTAGCTACAATTATGTAACAAGTTGTGAGCTTACAAATCTTTGAATCGGTTAACCATTCAATGAGAATCAACTAGAATCATGTAACAAGCAATTCTTTGCTTACAAATCACCAAATCAGTCAACCGTTTGATGAGAATCAGGTAATAAGCAATTCTAAGCTTACAAATCACTGAATCGGTTAACCGTTCTATGAGAATCATCTACAAATCATTGAATTGGTCTACCGTTTGATAAGAATCAATTACAATTATGTAACAAGCCATTCTACGATTACAAATCATTGAATTGCTCAACAGTTCGATGAGAATCAGCTACAATTACGTAACAAGCTATTCTAAGCTTACAAATCACTGAATCGGTCAACCATTCAATGAGAATCAATTACAATCACGTAACAAGCCATTCTGAGCTTACAAATCACCAAATCGGTCAACCATTCGATGAGAATCAATTACAATCACGTAACAAGCCAATTTGAAAGTACAAATCATCGAATCAGTCAATCGTTCGATGAGAATCAGCTACAATCACCTAAAATGCCATTCTGAGCTTATAAATCACCAAATCAGTCAACCGTTTGATGAGAATTAGCTACAATCATGTAACAAGTCATTCTAAGCTTACAAATCACTGTATCGGTCAACCGTTTGATGAGAATCAATTACAATCATGTAACAAGCCATTCTGATCTCACAAATCACTAAATCGGTCAATCATTCGATGAGAATCAGCTACAATCACGTAACAAGCCATTTTGAGCTTACAAATCACCAAATCGGTCAACTGTTCGATGAGAATAAGCTACAATCACGTAACAGGCCATTTTGAGCTTACAAATCACTGAAACGGTCAACTGTTCGATGAGAATCAACTACAATCATGTAAAAAGCCATTCTGAGGTTACAAATCACCAAATCGATCAACTGTTTGATGAGAATCAATTACAATCATGTAAGAAGCCATTTTAAGCCTAGAAGTCATTGAATATGTCAACCATTCGATGAGAATCAGCTACAATCATGTAACTGGCTATTTTGAACTTAAAAATCATCAAATTAGTCAACCATTTCATAAGAATCAGGTACAATCACGTAACAAACCATTTTGAGCTTAGAAATCACTGAATCGGTCAACCGTTCGATGAGAATCAGCTACAATCATGTAGCAAGCCATTCTGACCTTACAAATTATCGAATAGGTCAACCGTTCGATGAGAATCAGCTAAAAATCACGTACCAAGCCATTCTAAGCATACAAATCATCGGATCGGTCAACCGTTCAATGAGAATTACAAATCACCTAATCGGTCAACCGTTCAAAGAGAATTAGCTACTATCACATAACAAACCATTCTAAGCTTAAAAATCATCGAAGCGATCAACCGTTCGGTGAGAATCAGCTACAATCAGGTAACAAGCCATTTTGAGTTTACAAATCACTGAATCGGTCAACCATTCGATGAGACTCAATTACAATCATGTAAAAGTAATAGAAGATCCATGATACAAATTGATAACAATTATGAATTCTTACATACGTATATCAAATTTTGAGTAAATGAAAACTATGTCATTTTGACAGATTCAATTATATCTTAAGAATTCCAATTGGTTTAATTTTCTATTCAATTCTATTATTAAATAGCCATTGTGAGCTTTCAAATCACTGAATTGGTTAACATTTCAATGAGAATCATTTACAATCACATAAAAAACCATTCTGAGATTAGAAATCACTAAATCGGTCAACCGTTCGAAGAGAATCAGCTACAATCACGTAACAAGCCATTCTAAGCATATAAATTATTGAACCGGTCAACCATTCGATAAGAATCAGCTACAATCACGTAACAAGCCATTCTGAGACTACAAATCACTGAATCGGTCAACCGTTCGAAGAGAATCAGCTACTATCATGTAACAAACCAGTCTCAGCTTACAAATCATCGAATCGGTCAACCCTTCACTGAGAATTAACTACAATCATGTAACAAGCCATTCTAAGATTACAAATCACCGAATGGGTCAACCGTTTGATGAGAATCAGCTACAATCACGTAACAAGCCATTCTAAGCTTACAAATCACCGAATCGGTCAACCGTTCGATAAGAATCAATTACAATCACATAACAAACCATTATGAGCGTACAAATGACCGAATTAGTCAACCGTTTGATGAGAATTATCTCCAATCACGTAACCATTCTCAGCTTACAAATCATCAAATCAATCAACCATTCAATGATAATCAGGTACAATCACTTGACAAGCCATTCCAAGCTTACAAATCATTGAATCGATTAACTGTTCGATGAGCATCAATTACAACCACATAACAAGTCATTCTGAGCTTACAAATCACCCAATCGGTCAACCATTTGATGAGAATCAACTACAATCACGTAACAAGCTATTTTGAGCTTACAAATCACTAAACCGGTCAACCGTTATCTGAGAATCAATTACAATCATGTAACAAGCTATTCTGAGCTTACAAATCACCGAATCAGTCAACCGTTTGATGAGAATACATTACAATAATGGAACAAGCCATTATGAGCTTATGAATCACTGAATTGGTCAAGCGTTCGATGAGAATCAGCTACAATCATGTAACAAGTCATTCTGAGCTTACAAATCACTGAATCGGTCAACCGTTCTATGAGAATGAGCTACAATCACGTAACAAGCCATTCTGAGCTTACAAATCACTGAATCGGTCAACCATTCGATGAGAATCAACTACAATCACGTAACAAGCTATTCTGAGTTTACAATTCACTGAATCAGTCAAACATTTGATGAGAATTAGTTACGATAACGTGACAAGCCATTCTGAGCTTACAAATCATCAAATCGATCAACCGTTTGATGAGAATCAATTACAATCACGTAACAAGGCATTTTGAGCTTACAAATCACTAAATTGGGCAACTGTTACATGACAATCAGCTACAATCACGTAACAAGCCATTCTGAGCTTAAAAATCATCGAATCGGTCAACCGTTCGGTGAGTATCAGCTACAATCATGTAACAAGCAATTCTGATCTTACAAATCATCAAATTAGTAAACCGTTCGATGAGAATCAGCTACAATCACATAACAAGCCATTCTAAGCTTACAAATCACCAAATTCATTAACCATTCAATGAGAATCAATTACAATCATGTAAGAAGCCATTCTGAGCTTACAAATCACCGAATCCATGAACCATTTGATGAGAATAGGCTACAATCACGTAACAAGACATTTTGAGCTGACAAATCATCGAATCGGTCAACCATTCGATGAGATTTAGCTACAATCATGTAACAAGCCATTCTGAGCTTACAAATAACTGAATCAATCAACCTTTCAATGAGAATCACCTACAATCACGTAACAAGTCATTCTGAGCTTACAAATCATCGAATCGATCAACTGTTCGATGAGAATCATGTACAATCATGTAACAAGCCATTCTGAGCTTACAAATCACCAAATCGGTCAACCATTCGATGAGAATGAGCTACAATCACGTATCAAGCCATTCTGAGCTTATAAATTACCGAATCGGTCAACCGTTCAATGAGAATCAACTACAATCACGTAACAAGCCATTCTAAGCTTACAAATCATCGAATCTATCAACCGTTCAATGAGAATCAATTACAATCACGTAACAGGCCAATCTGAGCTTACAAATCATCGAATCGGTCAACTGTTCAATGAGAACCAGCTACAATCACATAAAAAGCCATTCTAAGCTTATAAATTATCGAATCAGTCAATCGTTTGAATAGAATCAACTGCAATTAAGTAAGAAGCCATTCTGAGCTTACAAATCATCAAAATGGTCAAGCATTCGATGAGAATCACCTAGAATCACGTAACAAGCTATTCTGAGCTTACAAATCATCAAATCAGTCAACTGTTCTACGAGAATCAGCTACAATTAACGTACCAAGCCATTCTGAGCTTACAAATCACTGAATCGGTCAATCATTCGATGAGAATCATCTACAATAAATGTAACAAGCCATTCTAATCTTACAAATTACTGAATCGGTCAACCGTTCGATGAGAATCACCCACAATCATGTAACAAGCCATTCTGAGCATACAAATCATTTAATCGGTCAACCGTTCGATGAGAATCAGCTACAATCATGTATCAAGCCAGTATAAGCTTACAAATCAGTAAATCGGTCAATTGTTTGATGAAAATTGGCTACAATCACGTAACAAGCAATTCTGAGCTTACAAATCACAAGAATCGGTCAACTGTTCGATGATAATCAGCTACAATCACGTAACAAGCCATTCTGAGGTTACAAATCACCGAATCGGTCAAATGTCCAGTTAGAATCAGCTACAATCATGTAACAAGCCATTCTGAGCTTACAAATCACCAAATTGGTCAACCCTTTGATGAGAATCAGCTACAATCACATAACAAGCCATTCTGACCTTAAACATCACCAAATTAGTCAACCATTCGATGAGAATCAATTACAATCACGTAATAAGCAATTGTAAGCTTACAAATCTCCGAATTGGTCAACCGTTCTATGAGACTCAACTACAATCATGTAACTGGCCATTTTCAACTTATAAATCATCAATTAGTTAAGCATTTCATCAAAATTAGCTACAATTACATAACAAGCCATTTTGAGCTTATAATTTCTTGAATCGGTCAACCATTTGATCAGAATCAGCTAAAATCATGTAACAAGCCATTCTGACCATCTCCGTTTCATCAGAATCAGCTACAATAACGTAACAAGCCATTCTGAGCTTACAAATCACCGAATCGGTCAACTGTTCGATTAGAATCAGCTAAAAATCATGTAACAAGCCATTTTGAGCACACAAATCATCAAATTGGTCAACTGTTCGATGAGAATCAGCTAATATCACGTAACAAACCATTTTGAGATTACAAATCATCGAATTGGTCAACCATTCGAAGAGAATCAGCTACTATCACGTAACAAACTATTCTGAGCTTACAAATCACCGAATCAGTCAACCGTTCGATGAGAATCAACTACAATCATGTAACAAGCTATTCTGAGCTTACAAATCACCGAATCAATCAACTGTTCTATGAGAATCAATTACAATCATGTAAATAGCCATTGTGAGCTTTCAAATCACCAAATTGGTTAACCGTTCAATGAGAATCAACTACAATCACGTAAAAAGCCATTATGATATTACAAATCATCGAATCGATCAAACGTTCAAAGTGAATCAGCTACAATCACGTAACAAGCCATTCTGAGCTCACAAATCACTGAATCGGTCAATTGTTCGATGAGAATAAGTTACAATCACATAACAAACCATTTTGAGCTTACAAAACACCGAATCGGTCAACTGTTCGATGAGGATAAATTACAATCATGTAACAAGCCATTATAATCTTAAAAATCACCGAATCGGTCAACAGTTTGATGAGAATCAATTACAATTAAGTAACATCCATTTTGAGCTTACAAATGACAGAATCAATCAACCGTTTGATAAAAATCAACTACAATCACGTAACAAGCCATTCTGAGCATATACATCATTGAATCGGTCAACCATTTGATGAGAATCAGCTACAATCATGTAACAAGCCATTCTGAGATTACAAATCACTAAATCGATCAACCATTCCAAGAGAATCAGCTACTATCATGTAAGAAGCCATTCTGAGCTTACGAATCATTGAATCGGTGAACCCTTCGATGAGAATCAACTATAATCACGTAACAAGCCATTTTGAGATGACAAATCACTGAATTGGTCAACCGTTCGATGAGAATCAGCTACAATCACATAACAAGCCATTCTGAGCTTTCAAATCACCGAATCGGTCAACCGTTCGATGAGAATCATCTCCAATCACGTAACCATTCTGAGCTTACAAATCACCGAATCAGTCAACCATTTAATGAGAATCAGATACAATCACTTAACAAGCCATTCTAAGATTTCAAATCACTGAATCGATTAACCCTTCGATGAGAATAAATTACAATCACATAACAAGCCATTCTGAGCTTACAAATCACCGAATCGTTCAACCCTTCGATGAGAATCAATTATAATCATGTAACAAGCCATTCTGAGCTTACAAATAATTGAATTAGTCGACTATTCAATGACAATCAGGTACAATCATGTAACAAACCATTACGAGCTTACAAATCACTGAGTCGGTCAACCGTTCGATGAGAATCAGCTACAATCACGTAACAAGCCATTCTGAGCTTACAAATTATCAAATCGATCAATCGTTCGATGAGAATGAACTACAATTATGTAACAAGCCATTTTGAGCTTACAAATCACTGAATCAGTCCACCGTTCTCTGAGAATCAATTACAATCATGTAACAACCCATTCTGAGCTTACAAATCACTGAATCGGTCAACCGCTTGATGAGAATCAATTACAATAACGTAACAAGCCATTGAAAACTTATAAATCACCGAATGGGTCAAGCATTCGATGAGAATCAACTACAATCATGTAACAAGCCATTCTGAGCTGACAAATCACCGAATCGGTCAACCGTTCTATGAGAATGAGGTACAAGCACATGACAAGCCATTCTAAGCTTACAAATCATCGAATTGGTCAACCATTCGATGAGAATTAGCCGCAATCACGTAACAAGCAATTTTGAGCTAGGAAATCGCCGAATCATTCAACTATTCGATGAGAACAATTACAACCACATAAAAACCCATTCTGAGCTTACAAATCATTGATTCGGTCAATAGTTCGATCAGAATCAACTACAATCATGCAAGAAGCCATTATTACAAATCACCGAATCGGTCAACCGTTCGATGAGAATCAACTACAATCATGTAACAAGCCATTCTGAGCTTACAAATCATCGGATCGGTCAACCCTTCGACGAGAATCAGCTACAATTACGTAACAAACCTTTCTGAGCTTAAAAATCACCGAATCGATCAACCGTTCGATGAGAATCAACTACAATCATGTAAAAGACTATTTTGAGCTTATAAATTATTGAATTTGTCAACCGTTCGATAAGAATCAGCTGCAATCATGTAACAAGCTTTTCGAAGCTTACAAATCGCCGATTCGATCAACGGTTTGATGAGAATCAGCTACAATCTTGTAAAAAGCTATTTTGAGCTTAAAAATCACCGACTTGGTGAACTGTTCAATGAGAATAAGCTACAATCATGTAACAAGTGATTCTGAGCTTACAAATCACTGAAATGGTCAACCGTTCAATGAGAATCAATTGCAATCACATAACAAGACATTATGAGCTTACAAATCACCGAACCGGTCAACCATTTGATGACAATCAATTACAATCAGGTAACATGCCATTATGAGCATACAAATCACTGAATTGGTCAACCATTCGATGAGAATCAGCTACAATCACGTAACACAGGCCATTCTCAGCTTACAAATCACCCAATCAGTCATCTGTTTGATGAGACATAGCTACAATCACTTAATAAGCCATTTTGAGCTTACAAATTACTGAATGGGTCAACTGTTCGAGAGAATCAGCTACAATCACATCACAAGCCATTCTGAGATTATAAATCACCAAACCGGTCAACAGTTCGATGAGAATCAATTACAATCACGTAACAAGCCATTTTGACCTTACAAATCACTGAAATGGTCAACTGTTCGATAAGAATCAGCTACAATCACGTAAGAAGCCATTCTAAGCTAACAAATAAGCGACTCAATCAACTGTTTGATGAGAATCAGCTAGAATCACGTAACAAGCAATTCTGAGTTTTCAAATCACTGAATCGATCATCTGTTCGATGAGAATCAGCTACAATGATGTAACAAGCCATTATGAGCTTACACATCACCAAATCGGTCAACCGTTCGATGAGAATCAATTACAATCATGTAACAACTCAATATGAGCTTACAACTCACTGAATCGGTCAACCGTTTGATCACAATCAATTACAATCACGTAACAAGCCATTATGAGCTTACAAATCACTAAATTGGTCAACCATTTGATGAGAACCAATTACAATCATGTAAGAAGTCATTCTCAGCTTACAAATCACTGAATTAGTCAGTCATTCGATGGGAATCAATTACAATCATGTAACAAGCCATTCTAAGCTTACAAATCACCGAATCGGTCAACATTTGATGAGAATCAATTACAATCACGTAACAAGCCATTCTGAGCTTACAAATCATTGAATTGGTCAACCATTTGATGAGAATAAGCTACAATCATGTAACAAGCCATTCTGAGCTTACAAATCATTGAAACGGTCAACTGTTCGATGAGAATCAACTACAATCACGTAAAAAGTTATTTTAAGCTTATAAATCACCGAATCGGTCAACCGTTCGATGAGAATCACCTACAATCATATAACGAGCTATTTTGATCATGCAAATCACTGACTCGGTCAACAGTTCGATGAGAATTAATTACAATCATGCATTAAATAATTCTAAGCTCACAAATCACCGAATCAGTCAACTGTTCAATGAAAATCAATTATGAGCTTACAAATCACTAAATCGGTCAACCGTTTGATGAGAATCAACTACAATCATGTAACAAGCCATTCTGATATTATAAATCACTGAAACGGTCAACTGTTCGATGAGAATCAACTACAATCACGTTACAAGCCATTCCGAGTTTCCAAATCACTGAATCAGTCAACCGTTGAATGAGAATCAATTACAATCATGTAACAAGCCATTCTAACCTTACAAATCACTGAATTGATCAATCGTTCGTTGAGAATCATTTACAATCATGTAAGAAGTCATTTTGAGGTTACAAAGCACCGAATCGGTCAACTGTTTGATGAGAATCAGCTACAATCATGTAACAAGCCATTCTCAGCTTACAAATCACTGAATCCCTCAACTGTTTGATGAGAATCAGCTAAAATCACGTAACAAGCCATTTTGAGCTTACAAATCATCGAAGCGGTCAACCATTGGATGAGAATCAGTTACAATCACATACGAAGCCATTCTGAGCTTCCAAATCACCGAATCAGTCAACCATTCGATGAAAATCAATTACAATCATGTAACAATCTAGTCTGAGCTTACAAATCACCAAATAGGTCAACCATTCATCGAGAATCATTTACAATCATGTATGAAGCTATTCTAAGGTTACAAATCATCGAATCGGTCAACCGTTCGGTGAGAATCAACTACAATCATGTAAGAAGCCTTTCTAAGCTTAGAAATCATCAAATCAGTCAACTATTCGATGAGAATAACCTACAATAATGTAACAAACCATTCTGATGTTACAAATCATCGAATTGTTCAACCATTTGATGAAAATCAGCTTCAATCACGTAACAAGCCATTCTGAGTTTACAAATCATCGAATTGATCAACCATTTGATGAGAATCAGCTACAATCACGTAACAAGTCATTTTGAGCTTACAAATCACCGAATCGGTCAATTGTTTGATGAAAATCAGCTACAATCACGTAACAAGCCATTCTGAACTTACAAATCACCGAATCGGTCAACCCTTCAATGAGAATCAATTACAATCATGTAACAAGCCATTTTGACCTTGCAAATCATTGAAACTGTCAAACATTCAATGAGAATCAGCTAGAATTAGGTAACAAGCCATTCTGAGCTAACCATTCGATGAGAATTATCTCCAAACATGTAAAAGCCATTCTGAAGTTACAAATCATCAAATTGGTCAATCCTTGGATGAGAATCAACTACAATCATGTAACAAGGAATTCTAACCATACAAATCACTGAATCGATCAACCGTTGGATGAGAATCAGCTACAATCACCTAACAATCCATTATGAGGTCACAAATCATCGAATTGGTCAACCGTTTCATTGAGAATCAGCTACAATCTCGTAACAAGCCATTCTGAGCTTACAAATCATCGAATCGGTCAACTGTTCGATGAGACTCAATTACAATCATGTAACAAGCTATTGTGAGCTTACAAATCATTGAATATGACAATTGTTTGATGAGAATCAACTACAATCACCTCGCAATCTATTCTAAGCTTACAAATCATTGAATTGGTCAACCGTTCGATGAGAATCATCTATAATCACATAACAAGCCATTATGAGCTTGCAAATCACCTAATCAGTCAACCGTTTGATGAGAATCAATTCCAATCACATAACAAGCCATTCTAAGCTTACAAATCACTGAATCAGTGTTGCATTTGATCAGAATCAGCAACAATCACGTAACAAACCATTCTGAGCTTACAAATCATCGAATTGATCAACCATTTGATGATAATAAGTTATAATCATGTAACAAATGATTATGAGCTGACAAATCACTTTATTGGTCAACTGTTCGATGAGAATCAGTTACAATCACATAACAGGCCATTTCGAGCTTACAAATCATCCAATCAGTCAACGGTTTGATGAGAATCAACTACAATCACGTAAGAAGCTATTCTAAGCTTACAAATCATCGAATCAGTCAACCGTTCGATGAGAATCAGCTACAATCATGTAACAAGCCATTCTGAGCTTACAAATCACCGAATCAGTCAACCATTTGATGAGAATCAATTACAATCATGTAACAAGCAATTCTTAGCTTGCAAATCACCAAATCCGTTGACTGTTCGATGAGAATCAACTACAATAAAGTAACAAGCTATTTTGACCTTACAAGTCACCGAATCGGTGAGCTGTTTGATGAGAATCAGCTACAATCATGTAACAAGCAATTTTTAGCTTACAAATGACCAAATCGGTCAACCATTGGATGAGAATCAGCTACAATCACGTAACAAGCCATTCTGAGCTTCCAAATCGTCAAATCTGTCAACCGTTCGATGAGAATCAATTACAATCACGTAACAAGTCATTCTAAGTTTACAACTCACCGAATCAGTGAACCATTCGATGAGAATCATTTACAATCACATAAGAAGCCATTCTGAGTTTACCAATCATTAAATTGGTCAACCGTTCGATGAGAATCAGCTTCAATCACGTAACAAGCCACTCTGAGCTTACACTTAATCAGTCAACCGTTCGATGAGAATCAACTACAATCACGTAACAAGCAATTCTGCACTTACAAATCACTGAATCAGTCAACCGTTTGATGAGAATCAAGTACAATCATGTAACAAGCCATTCTAAGCTTACAAATAATTGAGTCCATCAATCGTTCGATGAGAATCAGCTACAATCACATAACGAGCCATTTTGAACTTACAAATTATTGAATTGGTTAACTATTCGATGAGAATCAATTACAATAATGTAAAAATCCATTATGAGCTTACAAATCACCGATTCGGTCAACCGTTTGATGAGAATCAATTACAATCATGTAAGAAGCCATTCAGAGCTGACAAATCACCGAATTAGTCAACAGTTCGATGACAATCAATTACAATCATGTAACAAGCCATTCGAAGCTTACAAATAATTGAGTCCGTCAACCGTTCAATGAGAATCAGCTACAATAACGTAACAAGCCATTTTGAACTTACAAATTACTGAATCGGTCAACCGTTAAATGAGAATCAATTATAATGACGTAACAAGCCATTTTGACCTTACAAATCAATGAATCGGTCAACCCTTGGATGAGAATAAATTACAATCACATAACAAGCCATTCTAACTTGACAAATCACTGAATCAATCAACCGTTCGATGAGTATTAGCTACAATCACGTAGCAAGCCATTTTAAGCTTACAAATAATTGAATCAGTCAATCGTTTGAAGAGAATCAGTTGTAATCATGTAACAAATCATTCTAAGCTTACAAATCATCAAATCGGTCAAACGTTCGGTGAGAATCAGCTACAATCATGTAACAAGCCATTCTAAGCTTACAAATAAATGAATCGGTCAACCATTCATGAGAATCAGCTATAATCATGTAACAAGCCACTCTGAGCTGACAAATCACCGAATCAGTCAACCGTTGGATGAGAATCACCTACAATCATGTAATGAGCCTTTCTAAGCTTAAAAATCACTGAATTGGTCAACTGTTCGATGAGAATTAGCTACAATCACGTAACAACCAACTCTAAGCTTACAAATCACCGAATCATTTAACCGTTCGATAAGAATCAATTACAATTACATAACAAGCCATTCTGAGCTTACAAATCAACTAATCGGTCAACCGTTCGATGAGAATCAATTACAATCACCTAACAAGCCATTCTTAGCTTACAAATAACTGAATCATTCAACTGTTCGATAAGAATTAATTACAATCACGTAACAAGCCATTCTGAGCTCACAAATCACTGAATCAGTCAATCATTCCATGAGAATTAGCTACAATCATGTAACAAGTCATTCTGAGCATACAAATCACCGAATTGGTCAACCATTCAAGTAGAATTAGGTACAATCATGTAACAAGTCATTATAAGCTTACACATCACCAAATCGGTCAACCGTTCGATGAGAATCAATTATAATCATGAAAGAAGCCATTATGAGCTCACAAATCACCGAATTTGTCAACCGTTCAATGAGAATCAATTATAATCACGTAACAAGCCATTCTGAGCTTACAAATCACTGATTCACTCAACCATTCGATGAATATCTACTACAATCATGCAACAAGCCATTCTGAGCTTAGAAATCACTGAATTGGTCAACCGTTCGATGAGAATCAGCTACAATTATGTAACAAGCCATTCTGAGCTAACAAATCACCGAATCGGTCAACTGTTGGATGAGAATCAGCTACAATTAGGTAACAAGCTATTTTGATCATACAGATCACCGAATCGGTCAATAGTTTGATGAGAATCAATTACAATCATGCATTTAATCATTCTTAGCTCACAAATCATTGAATCAGTCAACCGTTCGATGAAAATCAATTACAATCACATAACAAGACATTCTAAGCTTAAAAATCACCGAATCGGTCAATCGTTCGATGAGAATCAATTACAATTACTTAACAAGCCATTCTAAGCTTAAAAATCACTAAATCGATCAACCGTTTGATACAAATCATCTATAATCATGTAACAAGCCATTTTGAGCTTACAAATCACTGAATCGGTCAACCATTTGATGAAAATAAGCTACAATCATGTAACAAGCCATTCTTAGCTTACAAATAACTGAATCAGTCAACCGTTCAAAGAGAATCAACTACAATCACGTAACAAGCCATTTTGAGCTTACAAATAAGCGAATCGATGAACTCTTCGATGAGAATCAGCTACAATCACGTAACAACCCATTTTGAGCTTACAAATCACCAAATCATTCAACCGTTCAATGAGAATCAACTAGAATCATATAAAAAGCCATTTTGAGCTTACAAATTATCGAATGGGTCAACCGTTTTATGAGAATTAATTACAATCACATAACAAGCCATTATGAGCTTACAAATCACAAAATTGTTCAACCGTTCGATGAGAATAAGCTAGAATCACGTAAGAAGCCATTTTGAGCTTACAAATCACCGAATGGGTCAACCGTTCGATGCGAATAAATTACAATCACATAACAAGCCATTATGAGCTTACAAATCACCGAATCGGTCAACCGTTTGATGAGAATCATCTACAATCACATAACAAGCCATTTTGAGCTAACAAATCACTGAATCGGTCAACTGTTCGATGAGAATCAACTACAATAACGTAACAAGTGATTATGAGCTTACAAATCACTGAATCAGTCAATCATTCGATGGGAACCAGTTACAATCACATAATGAGGTATTTTGAGCATACAAATCACTGAACCAGTCAACAGTTCGATGAGAATTAATTACAATCATGTAAGCCATTCTTAGCTTACAAATCACCAAATTGGTCAACCGTTCGATGAAAATGAATTACAATCACGTAACAATCCATTCTGAGCTTACAAATCATCGAAACGGTCAACCGTTTGATGAGTATCAACTACAATAACATAACAAGCCATTTTGAGCTTACAAGTCACTGAATCGGTTAACCATTGGATGAAAATCAACTACAATCACATAACAAGTCATTCTAAGCTTCCAAGTCACTGAATCAGTCAACCGTTCGTTGAGAATGAATTACAATCATGTAACAAGCCATTCTGAGCTTACAAATCTCCAAATCGGTCAACCATTCTTTGAGAATCATTTACAATCATTTAAGAAATCATTCTGAGATTACAAATCATTGAATCGGTCAACCATTTGATAAGAATCAGCTACAGTCACGTAACAAGCCATTCTCAGCTTACAAATCACTGAATCCATCAACTGTTCGATGAGAATCAACCACAATCATGTAACAAGCCATTTTGAGCTTACAAATCACTGAAGCGATCAACCATTGGATGAAAATCAACTACAACCATGTACCAAGCCATTCTGAGCTTCCAAATCACTGAATCAGTCAACTGTTTGATGAAAATCAATTACAATCATGTAACAAGCCATTCTGAGCTTAGAAATAACTGAATTGGTCAACCGTTCATTGAGAATCATTTCCAATCATGTAAGAAGCCATTCTGAGCTTACAAATCATCGAATTAGTTAACCGTTTGGTGAGAATCAGCTACAACCATGTAAGAAGCCATTCTGAGCTTACAAATCACTGAATCAGTCAATCTTTCGATGAGAATAAGCTACAATCACATAACAAGCTATTATAAGCTTACAAATCACTGAATTGGTCAACTGTTCAATGAAAATTAGATAAAATAGTATAACAAGCCATTTTGAGCTTACAAATCACAAAATCGGTCAACCGTTAGTTGAGATTCATTTACAATCATGTAAGAAGTTATTCTGAGCTTACAAAGCACCAAATCGGTCAACCATTATATGAGAATCAACTACAATCATGTAACAAGTCATTCTGAGCTTACAAATCATCGAATCCGTGAACTGTTCAGTGAGAATCAGCTAAAATCATGTACGAAGCCATTTTGAGCTCACAAATCACCAAATCGGTCAACCATTGGATGAGAATCAGCTACAATCAGATACGAAGCCATTATGAGCTTCCAAATCATCTAGTCAGTCAATCGTTCAATGAAAATCAATTACAATCATGTAACAAGCCATTCTGAGCTTACAAATCACCAAATCGGTCAACTGTTCAATGAGAATTAATTACAATCACATAACAAGCCATTCTGTGCTGACAAATCATCAAATCGGTCAACTACTGGTGTTGAATCATCTCCAATCATGTAACAATCCATTCTAAGCTTACAAATAATCGAATTGATCAATCGTTTGATGAGAATCAATTAAATCACGTAATAGGCCATTATGAGCATACAAATTATCGAATTAGTCAACTGTTCAATGAGAATCAATTACAATCATGTATCAAGCCATTTTAAGCTTACAAATCATTGAATCGGTCAACCGTTCGATGAGAATAAGTTACAATAATGTAACAAGCCATTCTGAGGTTACAAATCACCGATTTGGTCAACCATTTGATGAGAATTAGTTACAATCACGTAACAAGCCATTCTTGGCTTACAAATAAATGAATCGGTCAACCGTTCGAATAGAATCAACTACAATCATGTAACAAGCCATTCTGAGCTTACAAATAAGTGAATCGATCAACTGTTCGATGAGAATCATCTACAATCACGTAATAAACCATTCTGAGCTTACAAAGCCAAATCGGTCAATCGTTCGATGATAATCAGTCAATTGTTGGATGAGAATCATCTACAATCACGTAACAAGCCATTCTTAGCTTACAAATAAGTGAATCAGTCAATTGTTCGATGAGAATTAGCTACAATCGTGTAACAAGCCATTCTGAGCTTACAAATCACCGAATCGGTCAACCGTTTGATGAGAATCAGCTACAATGACATAACAAGCCATTATGAGCTTACACATCACCAAATCGGTCAACCATTCGATGAGAATCAATTACAATCATGCAACAACCCATTACGAGCTTACAAATAACTGAATCGGTCAACTGTTCGATGAGAACCAATTACAATCACGTAACAAGCCATTATGAGGTTACAAATCACCGAATCGGTCAACTATTTGATGAGAATCAATTACAATCACCTAAGAAGTCATTCTGAGCTTACAAATCACCAAATCGGTCAGTCATTCAATGAGAATCAATTATAATCATGTAAAAAGCCATTCTAAGCTTACAAATCACCGAATAGGTCAACATTTTATGAGAATCAATTACAATCACGTAACAAGCCATTTTGAGCTGACAAATCAATGAATTGGTCGACCGTTCGATGAGAATCAGCTACAATCACGTAATAAGCCATTCTGAGCTTACAAATCACCAAATCGGTCAACCGTTCAATGAGAATTAGCTACAATCATGTAACAAGATATTTTGAGCATACAAATCATTGAATCGGTCAACAGTTTGATGAGAATTAATTACAATCATGTAAGCCATTCTTAGCTTACAAATCATCGAATCGGTCAACTGTTCAATGAAAATCAATTACAATTACGTAACAATCCATTCTGAGCTTACAAATCACTGAATCGGTCAACCGTTTGATGAGAATTAGCTACAATCACGTAACAAGCCATTCTGAGCTTACAAATCACCGAAACGGTCAACTATTTGATGAGATTCAACTACAATAACGTAACAAACCATTTTGAGCTTACAAGTCACCGAATCGGTCAACCATTCATTGAGAATCATTTCCAATCACGTAAGAAGCCATTCTGATCTTACAAATCACTGAATTGATCAACCGTTCGGTGAGAATCAGCTACAACCACGTAAGAAGCCATACTGAGCTTACAAATCACCGAATCGGTCAACCGTTTGATGAGAATAAGCTACAATAACGTAACAAGCTATTATGAAGTTACAAAACATTGAATTGTTTAACCATTTGACGAGAATTAGTTACAATCATGTAACAAGCTATTTTGAGGTTACAAATCACTGAATTGGTTAACCGTTCGGTGAGAATCAGATAAATCATCTAACAGGCTATTCTGAGCTTACAAATCACCAAATCGGTCAACCATTCGATGAGAAACAACTTAACAAGCCATTCTGAGCTTGCAAATCACTGAATCCGTCGACCGTTCGATGAGAATCAGCTCCAATAAAGTAACAATCCATTCTGAACTTACAAGTCACCGAATCGGTCAACCGTTTGATGAGAATCAATTACAATCACATAACAAGCCATTATGAGCTTACAAATAACCGAATCGATTAACTAATCGATGAGAATCAGCTACAATCACGTAACAAGCTGTTCTGAGCTTACAAATCACTGAATCGGTAAACCGTTCAATGAGAATCAGTTACAATTACATAACAAGCCATTCTAAGCTTACAAATCATTGAATTGGTCAACTATTTGATAAGTATCAGCTATAATCACATAATCTGAGCTTACAAATCACCGAATAGGTCAACCATTAGATGAGAATCAATTACAATCATGTAACAAGCCATTGGGAGCTTACAAATCACCAAATTGGTCAACCGTTTGATGAGAATCAACTACAATCATGTAACAAGCCATTCTGAGCTTACAAATCACTGAATCGGTCAACCATTCGATGATAATCAGCTAGAATCATGTAACAACCCATTTTGAGCTTACACATGATAGAATGTCTTTATACGTGATTGTAGCTGATTCTCATCAAACCGTTGACCTATTCGGTGATTTGGAAGCTTAGAATGGCTTGTTACGTGACTGCAGTTGAATCTCATCGAACGTTTGACTGATTCGGTGATTTGTAAGCTCAGAATAGTTTGTTACATGATTGTACTTGATTCTCATCGAACGATTAACAGATTCGATGATTTTTAAGCTCAGAATACCTTTGTTACATGATTGTAGCTAATTCTCATCAAACGATTGATATATTCAGTGATTTGAAAGCTCAAAATACCTTGTTACATGATTATAGCTGATTCTCATCGAACAGTTGATCGATTCGATGATTTGTAAGCTCACAATGGCCTGTTACATGATTCTAGATGATTCTCATTGAACGGTTGATCGATTCTATGATTTGTAAGGTCAGAATGGCTTTTTATGTGATTGTAGCTAATTCTCATTGAAGAGTTAACTAATTCATTGATTTGTAAGCTCTCAATGTCTTGCTAAATGATTGTAATTGATTCTCATCTAACGGTTGACCGATTCGGTGATTTGTCAGCTCAAAATGCCTTGTTACGTGATTGGAGATGGCTCTCATCGAACTGTTGACCGATTCGATGATTTGTAAGCTCAGAATGCCTTGTTACGTGATTGGAGATGATTCTCATTGAACTGTTGACCGATTCGGTGATTTGTAAGCTCAGAATGTCTTGTTACATGATTGGAGATGATTCTCATCGAACGGTTGACCGATTCAGTCATTTGTAATCGCAGATTGGCTTGTTACGTGATTTTAGTTGATTCTCATCGAAGGGTTGACCGATTCGGTGATTTGAAAGCTCAGAATGGCTTGTTAGGATCATGTAATTGATTCTCATCGAACAGTTGAATGATTCAGTGATTTGTAAGCTCATAATAGCTTGTTACATGATTGTAATTAATTCTCATCGA
Organism: Chamaecyparis obtusa; assembly: GCA_027943335.1. NCBI lineage: Eukaryota > Viridiplantae > Streptophyta > Pinopsida > Cupressales > Cupressaceae > Chamaecyparis > Chamaecyparis obtusa. The sequence goes on from BSBK01000627.1 coordinate 3,527,279, forward strand.
ATGGTTGATTCATTCTATGATTTGTAAGCTCATAATGCCTTGTTATGTGATTGTAATTGATTCTCATCGAACGGTCTGATTCGGTGATTTGTAAGCTCAGAATGGCTTCTTACATGATTGTAGTTGATTCTCAAAATGGCTTGTTACATAATTAGAGTTGATTCTCATTGAACGGTTAACTGATTAGGTGATATGTAAGCTCAGAATGGCTTGTTACATGATTGTAGCTGATTCTCATCAAACTGCTGACCGATTTGGTGATTTGTAACATGAGAATGGCTTGTTACATAATTATAGCTGATTCTCATCAAACGATTGAACAATTAGGTGATTTGAGAGCCCAGAATGGCTTGTTACATGATTATAACTGATTTTTATCGAATGGTTGACCAATTTTGTGATTTGTAAGCTCACAATGGCTTGTTACATGATTGTAATTAATTCTCATTGAACAGTTGACCGATTCAGTGATTTGTAAGCTCAAAATGATTTGTTACATCATTGTAGCTGATTCTCATCGAGCGGTTGACTGATTTTGTGATTTGTAAGCTCATAATGGTTTGTTACATGACTGTAGTTGATTCTCATCAAATGGTTCACTAGTTCAGTGATTTTTAAGGTCACAATAGCTTGTTACATGATTGTAATTGATTCTCATTAAACGGTTGACCGATTTAGTGATTTGTAAGATCATAATGGCTTATTACGTGATTGTAATTGATTGTCATCAAACGGTTGACCGATTCAGTGATTTGTCAACTTAGAATAGCTTGTTACATGATTATTGCTGATTCTCATCAAATGGTTGACTAATTCGGTGATTTGTAAACTCAGAATGGCTTGTTATGTGATTATAGATGATTCTCATTGAATGGTTGATCGATTCGGTGAGTTGTAAGCTCAAAATAGCTTGTTATGTGATTGTAGCTGATTCTCATCGAACGGTTGATCAATTTAGTGATTTGTTAACCATTTGATGAGAATCAATTACAATCATGTAACAAGCCATTCTGAGCTTACAAATCATTGAATCGGTCAACCGTTTGATGACAATCAATTACAATCACATAACAACCCATTTTGAGCTTAAAAATTACGGCATCAATCAACCATTTGGTGAGAATCAGCTAGAATCATGTAACAAGCCATTCTAAGCTTATAAATTACCGAATCAGTCAATCATTCGAGAAGAATTAGCTACAATCACCTAACAATCCATTGTGAGATTACAAATCACCGAAACAGTCAACCGTTCAATGAGAACTAACTAGAATCACGTAAAAAGCTAGTCCGAGGTTACAAATCACCGAATCGGTCAACCATTCTATGAGAATCAATTAAAATCATGTAACAAGCCATTCTAAGCTTACAAATCACTGAATCAGTCAACTCTTCAATGAGAATCAGCTACAATCATGTAACAAGCCATTCTGAGGTTACAAATCATTAAATCAGTCAACCGCTCGATGAGAATCAGCTACAATCATGTAACAAGCCATTTTGAGATTACAAATCACCGCATTGATTAGCCGTTCGATGAGAATCAATTACAATCATGTAAGAAGCCATTCTAAACTTATAAATCCCTGAATCAGTCAATGGTTCGATGAAAATCAGCTATGATCATGTAACAAACCATTCTGAGCTTACAAATTAATGAATCGGTCAACCGTTCAATGAGAATCAATGATTCGCTCAACCGTTTGATGAATATCAGCTACAATCATGCAAGAATCCATTCTGAGCTTACAAATCACTGAATTGGTCAACCGTTTAATGAGAATTAGCTACAATCATGTAACAAGCTATTCGTAGCTTACAAATCAAGGAATTCGGTCAACCGTTTGATGAGAATCAGCTATAATCATGTAACAAGCCATTCTGAGCTTACAAATCATCAAATTGGAGAACCGTTCGATGAGAATAAGCTACAATCACGTAACAAGCTATTTTGAGCTTGCAAATAACCAAAACGGTCAACCGTTCAATGATAATCAATTACAATCATGTAACAAGCTATTATGAGCTTACAAATCACCAAATCGATCAACCATTTTATGATAATCAATTATAATCAAGTAACAAAAATATTATGAGCTTACAAATCTCTGAATCGGTCAATCATTCGATTAGAATGAGCTACAATCACATACCACAAGCCATTTTGAGCTTACAAATCACTGAATCAATCAACCATTCGATGAGAATCAACTATGATCATGTAACAGGCCATTATGAGCTTACAAGTCACCGAATTGGTCAATTGTTCAATGAGAATTAGCTACAATCATGTAACAAGCCATTAGGAGCTTACAAATCACTGAATCGGTCAACCATTCTATGAAAATCAGGTGCAATCATGTAACAAGCCATTCTGAGCTTACAAATCACCGAATCGAACAATTGTTCGATGAGAATCAACTATGATCACATAACATGCCATTCTAAGCTTACAAATCATTGAATCGGTCAACCGTTCAATGAGAATCAGCTACAATCACGTAACAAGCCATTATGAGCTTACAAATCACCGAATCGGTCAACCTTTCTAATTGAATCAGGTGTAATCATGTAACAAGCCATTCTGAGCTTACAAATCACCAAATAAGACAACCGTTCGATGAGAATCAACTATGATAATGTAACATGCCATTCTGAGCTTACAAATCACTGAATCGGTCAACCGTTCAATGAGAATCAGCTACAATCAAGTAACAAGCCATTCTGAGCTTACTAATCACTGAATCGGTTAATTATTCGATGAGAATCAGCTAGAATCATGTAAAAAGGCCATGTGAGCTTACAAATCACTCAGTCGGTCAACCATTCGATTAGACTCAGCTAGAATCACCCAAGAAGCTATTCTGAGCTTTCAAATCACCAAATCGGTCAACCGTTTGATGAGAATCAACTACAATCATGTAACAAGCCATTCTGAGCTTACATATTACTAAATTAGTCAGTCGTTCGATGAGATTCAGCTACAAATACGCAAACCATTCTGAGCTTACAAATAACCAAATCAGTCAACCGTTCGATGAGAATCAACTTACAAATCACTGAATCGGTCAACCGTTTGGTGAAAATCAATTACACTCACATAGCAACTCAGAATCGGTCAACTTTTCGATGAGAATCAATTACAATCACGTAACAAGCCTTTCTAAACTTACAAATTAACGAATGGATGAAATGTTCGATGAGAATCAGCTACGATCACGTAACAAGCCATTCTGAGCTTACAAATTACCGAATCAGTCAACCGTTTGATGAGAATTAGCTACAATCACGTAAGAAGTCATTCTAAGCTTACAAATCACTGAAATGGTCAACCATTCGATGAGAATCAGCAACTATCAAGTAAAATACCATTTCAAGCCTGCAAATTACTGAATATGTCAACCATAAGATGAGAATCAGCTACAACCACGTAATTGGCCATTTTGAACTTACAAATCATCAAATTAGTCAACTGTTTCATGAGAATTAGCTACAATCACGTAACAAGTCATTCTAAGCTTGCAAATCACCAAATCGGTTAATCGTTCGATAAGAATCAACTACAATCATGTAACAAGCCATTTTGAGCTTACAAATCATTGAATCGGTTAACTGTTCGATTAGAATCAGCTACAATCATGTAACAGGCCATTCTAAGCTTATAACTCACTGAATCGGTCAACCATTTGATGAGAATTAGCTACAATTTGTAACAAGCCATTCTGAGATTATAGATCACTGAATTGGTCAACCATTTGAAGAGAAATAGCTACTATCACATAACAAACTATTCTAAGCTTACAAATCACCGAATCGGTCAACTGTTCGATGAGAATCAGCTACAATCACATAACAAGCCATTCTGAGCTTGCAAGTCACCGAATCGGTCAACCGTTCGATGAGAATCAATTACAATCATGTATATAGCCATTGTGAACTTTCAAATCACCAAATTGGTTATTAACCATACGATGAGAATTAGCTTCAATGATGTAAAAAGCCATTCTGAGCTTACAATTCATCGAATCAGTCAACCATTCAATAAGAATCAGCTACAATCACGTAACAAGTCATTTTGTGGTTACAAATCACCGAATCAGTCAACCGTTCGATGAGAATCAGCTACAATGACGTAACAAGCTATTCTATCTTTCAAATCACTGAATCGGTCAACCGTTTGATGAGACTTACCTACAATCTCACAACAAGCCTTTTTGAGCTTACAAATCATTAAATCAGTCAACCGTTCAATGAGAATCAGCTAGAATCATGTAACAAGCCGTTCTGACCTTAAAAATCACTGAATCACTCAACCATTTGATGAGAATTAGCTAGATTCACGTAACAAGCCATTCTAAGCTTACAAATCACTGAATCGGTTAACCATTCGATTAGAATCAATTACAATCACGTAAGAAGGCATTTCAAGCTTATAAATCACTGAATCCATCAACTGTTCAATGGGAATTAGATGCAATCATGTAGCAAGCCATTCTGAGCTTACAATTCACTGGATCGATCAACCATTCGATGAGATTCAACTACAATCACATAACAAGCCATTCTAAGCTTACAAATCATCGAATCGGTCAACCGTTTGATTAGAATCAATTACAAACATGTAACAAGCCATTCTGAGCTGACAAATGACCAAATCGGTCAATTGTTCTATGAGAATAAGCAACAATCACGTAACAAGCCATTTTGAGCTTACAAATCACAAAATCAGTCAGCCGTTCAATCAGAATCAGCTATAATATCGTAACAAGCAATTCTAAAGTTACAAGTCACCGAATCGGTCATCCATTTGATGAGAATCAGCTACAATAAAATAACAAGCCATTCTGAAGTTACAAATCACTAAATCAGTCAACCATTCACTGACAATCAATTACAATCACGTAACAAGCCATTCTGAACTTACAAATCACTGAATCAGTCAATTGTTTTATGAGAATCAACTACAATCACATAACAAGCCATTCTGAACTAATAGATCACCAAATCGGTCTATCATTCAATGAGAATCAACTACAATCACATAACAAGCTATTTTGAGCTTACAGATCACTGATTCGGTCAACCATTCAATGAGAAACAACTACAATCACATAAAAGATCATTCTAAGGTTGTAGATAACCAAATCTATAAAATGTTTGATGAGAATAAACTACAATAATGTAACAAGTTGATCTAACATTCCAGATGACCGACTCGATCAACTGTTCTAGGAGATCAGATACAATTGCGTAACACACCATTCTAAGGTTGTAGATCACCGAATCGGTGAACCGTTCAATAAGAACAAGCTACAATCATGTAACAAGTCATTCTGAGCTTACAAATTATCGAATCGATGAATAGTTTGCTGAGAATCAGCTAATATCAAATAACAAGCCATTCTGAGCTTACAAATCATCAAATCGGTGAATGGTTCGATGAAAATCAGCTACAATCACTTAACAAGCCATTATGAGCTTACAAATCACCAAATCGGTCAACCGTTCGATGAGAATTAGCTATAGTAACTTAACAAGCCATTCTAAGCTTACAAATCACCAAATCGGTCAACCGTTCGATGAGTATAAACTACAATTGCATAAAAGATGCTTCTAAGGTTGCAAATCACCAAATCGATCAAACATTTGATGACAATAAGCTAAAATTGTGTGACAAGTTCTTTTGAGGTTGCAGTTCACCGAATCGGTCAACCGTTCGATGAGAATCAACTACAATCACCTAATAAGCCATTCTACGCTAACAAATTACCAAATCAATCTACCATATGATGAGAATCGACTACAATCACATAACAAGCCATTGTAAGCTTACAAATCACCGAATAGGTCAACCCTTCGATGAGAATCAGCTACAATCATGTAACAAGCCATTCTGAGTTTACAAATCACCGAATCGGTTAACCGTTTGATAAGAAGCAATTACAATAATATAACAAGCCATTGTGAGCTTACAAATCATTGAATCGGTCAACCGTTTGATGAGAATCAATTATAATAAGGTAACAAGCCATTCTAAGCTTTCAAATCACTGAATCGGTCAACTGTTTGATGAGAATCAGCTAAAATCACGTAAAAAGCCATTCTAAGCTCACAAATCACTGAATCGGTCAACCATCTGATGAGTATCAACTACAATCATGTAACAAGCCATTCTAATTTGACAAATCATTGAATAGGTAAACTGTTCGATAAGAATTAGCTACAATCATGTAACAAGCCATTCTAAGCTTACAAATCACCGAATTAGTCAACTGTTCGATGAGAATCAGCTACAATCATGTGACAAGCCATTCTGAGCTTACAAATCACCGAATCGATCAACTGTTTGATGAGAATCAGCTAAAATCACGTAAAAAGCCATTCTAAGCTCACAAATCACTGAATCGGTCAACCATCTGATGAGTATCAACTACAATCATGTAACAAGCCATTCTAATTTGACAAATCATTGAATAGGTAAACTGTTCGATAAGAATTAGCTACAATCATGTAACAAGCCATTCTAAGCTTACAAATCACCGAATTAGTCAACTGTTCGATGAGAATCAGCTACAATCATGTGACTAGCCATTCTGAGCTTACAAATCACCGAATCGGTCAACCGTTCGATGAGAATCAATTAGAATCACGTAACAAGCAAATCTGAGCTTACAAATCAATGAATTGGTCAACCGTTCGATGAGAATCAGCTACAATCACGTAACAAGACATTCTAAGCATATAAATCATCGAATTGGTCAACCATTCAATAAGAATCAGCTATAATCACGTAAAAAGCCATTCTGAGCTCACAAATCACTAAATCGGTCAACTGTTCGATTAGAATCAGCTACAATCACATAACAAACCATTCTGAGCTTTCAAATCACTGAACTGGTCAACTGTTCGATTAGAATCAATTTCAATCGCATAACATGCCATTATGAGCTTACAAATCAATGAATTGATCAACCGTTCGATGAGAATGAATTACAATCACGTAACAAGCCATTATGAGCTTACAAATCACCGAATCGCTCAACCGTTTGATGAGAATCAATTACAATTACCTAACGAGCCATTCTAAGCTTACAAATCACCGAATTGGTCAACCCTTCGATTAGAATCAACTACAATCACGTAACAAGCCATTATGAGATAACAACTCACCGAATCGGTCAACCGTTCAATGAGAATCAATTACAATCACGTAACAAGCCATTTTGAGCTTACAAATCACCGAATCGGTCAACCATTTGATGAGAATCAATTACAATAACGTAACAAGCCATTCTGAGCTTACAAATCACTGAATCGATCAACTGTTCGATGAGAATCAACTATAATCAGGTAACAAGCCATTATGAGATAACAACTCACTGAATCGATCAACCGTTCAATGAGAATCAACTACAATCACGTAACAAGCCATTTTGAGCTTACAAATCATCGAATCGATCAACCATTCGATGAGAATCAATTACAATCACATAACAAGCCATTCTAAGCTTACAAATAACTGAATCGGTCAACCATTTGAAGAGACTCAACAAAAATCACATAACAAGCCATTATGAGCATATAAATCATCGAATCGGTCAAATGTTCAATGAGAATCAGCTACTATCACGTAACAAGCCATTTTGAGTTTACAAATCACCGAATCGGTCAACAATTTCTGAGAATCAGCTAGAATCATATAACAAGCTATTATTAACTGACAAATCATCGAATCGGTCAACTATTCGATGAGAATCAACCATAATCACGTAACAAGCCATTCTGAGCTTACAAATTACCGAATCATTCAACTATTCGATGAGAATCAGCTACAATCATGTAACCAGCCATTCTGAGCTTACAAATCACTGAATCGGTAAACTGTTTGATGAGAATCAGCTACAATCAGGTAATAAGCAATTCTGAGCTTACAAATCTCTGAATAAGCTACAATCACATAACAAGCCATTCTCAGCTTACAAATCATCGAATCAATCACCTGTTCAATGAGAATCAGCTACAATCATGTCGCAAGCCATTCTAAGCTTACAAATTACCAAATCAGTCTACCGTTTGATGAGAATCATCTACAATCATGTAACATGCCCTTCTGAGCTTACAAATCACCGAATTGGTCAATGGTTTGATGAGAATCAACTAAAATCACATAATAAGCCATTTTGAGCTTACAAATCACCGAAACGGTCAACCATTCGATAAGAATCAGCTACAATCATGTAACAAGCCATTCTGAGCTTACAAGTCAATGAATCGATCAACTGTTTGATGAGAATCATCTACAATCATGTAACAAGCCATTATGAGCTTACAAATTACCAAATCTATCAACCGTTCGATGAGAATCAGCTACAATCACGTAACAAGCCTTTTTGAGCTTACAAATCACCGGTTTGGTCAACCGGTCAATGAGACTCAGCTACAATCAAGTAACAAGCCATTCTAAACTTACAAATCACTGAATCGATCAACCATTCGATGAGAATCAGCTACAATTACATAACAAGCCATTCTCAGCTTGCAAATCACTGAATCAGTCAACCATTCGATGAGAATTAGCTACAATCACGTAACAAGCCATTATGAGCTTACAAATCGGTCAACCATTCGAGGAGAATCAACTACAGTCACATAACAAACCATTCTAAGCTTACAAATTACCGAATTGGTCAACTGTTCGATGAGAACCAGCTACAATCACCTCACAAGCCATTCCAAGCTTACAAATCACCGAATTGGTTAACCGTTTGATGAGAATAAGCTACAAGCACATAAAAGTCAATTTTGAGCTGATAAATTACTGAATCTATCAACTGTTCGATGAGAATCAGTGACAATCACGTAACAGGCCATTCTGAGCTTACAAATCACCGAATTGGTCAACCGTTCGATGAGAATCAATTAAAATCACATAAAAAGCCAATCTAAGCTTACAGATCACCAAATCAGTCAACTATTTGATGAGAATGAATTACAATCATGTAACAAGGCAATCTGACCTTACAAATCACTGAATCGGTTAATCGTTCCATGAGAATAAGCTAGAATCACATAACAAGCCATTCTGAGCTTACAAATCATCGAATCAGTGAACTGTTTGATGAAAATCAGCTACAATCATGTAATAAGCCATTTTGAGCTTACAAATCAACAAATGGATGAAATGTTCGATGAGAATTAGCTACGATCACGTAACAAACCATTTTGAGCTTACAAATAACCAAATCGGTCAACTGTTCGATGAGAATTAGCTACAATCACGTAACAAGCCATTCTGAGCTTACAAATGAACAAATCTATCAACCATTCGATGATAATCATCTACAATCATGTAACATGTCATTCTAAGCTTACAAATAACCGAATTGATCAACCGTTCGATGAGAATCAGCTACAATCACGTAACAAACCATTCTGAGCTTACAAATCACCCAATCGGTTAACCATTCGATGAGAATCAGCTACAATCTTGTAACAAGCCATTCTAAGCTTACAAATCAATGAATCGATCATCCGTTCGATGAGAATCAGCCACAATCATGTAACTTGAAAACACATGGGGTTGGAAAGGATCCTAAACCGGAGAAGGGCATTACAAGCATCTCCATTTCTTTCAAAGAAATGGGCATTCATTCTTCCCCCCACCCAACCCCACACACAGGACTGATGGTTCATGGGGGGAATCATAGTTCCTATGCAAGGGCTATCTTCTATAGTTGCCCCTTTTTTCTATTATTCATTCAAGGGAAGTAACTGATTGGTTGCTAACTCATTCTGAGCTTACAAATCAATGAATCGGTCAACCGTTCGATGAGAATCAGGTACAATCACGTAACAAGCCATTCTGAAGTTACAAATCAGTGAATCGGTCAATCGTTCGATGAGAATTAGGTACAATAACGTAACAAGCCATTCTGAGCTTACAAATCACTGAATCAGTCAACCGTTCGATAAGAATCAGCTAAAATCATGTAACAAGCCATTCTGAGTTGACAAATCATCGAATCGATCAACTATTTGTTGAGAATAAGCTATAATCACATAACAAGTCATTCTCAGCTTACAACTCACTGAATCGGGCAACCATTCAATGAGAGTTCACTACAATCACGTAACAAGGCATTCTGAACTTACAAATCGATCAACCATTCGATGAGAATCAGCTACAATCATGTAACAAGCAATTCTGAGCTTACAAGTCACCTAATTGGTCAACTGTTCAATGAGAATCATATACAATCATGTAACAAACCATTCTGAGCTTACAAATCACCGAATCGGTCAACCATTTCATGAGAATCAGCTACAATCATGTAACAAGCTATTCTCAGCTTACAAATTACCGAATCGCTTAATTGTTCGATGACAATCAGCTACAATCAACTAACAAGCCAGTCTGACCTTACAAATCACTAAATTGGTCAACCATTCAATGAGAATCAATTACAATCACGTAACAAGAAAATCTGAGCTTGCAAATCATCGAATTGGTCAACCGTTCGATGAGAATCGGCTACAATCATGTAAAAAGCCATTCTGAGCTTATAAATTACCGAATCGGTCAACCGTTCAATGAGAATCACCCACAATCACATAACAAGCTATTTTGAAGTTATAAATCAATGAATCTGTCAATCATTCAATGAGAATCAATTACAATCATGTAACAAGCCAATCTGAGCATACAAATGACCGAATCGATCAATTGTTCAATGAGAATCAATTACAATCATGTAACAAGCCAATCTGACCTTACAAATCACCGAATCGGTCAACCGTTTGATGAGAATTAGCTACAATCAGGTAACAAGCCATTCTGAGCTTATAAATCACTGAATCAGTCAACCGTTCGATGAGAATCAACTACAATGATGTAACAAGCCATTCTAAGCTTACAAATCAATGAATCAGTCAATTGTTTTATGACAATCAGCTACAATCACGTAACAAGCCATTCTGAGCTTGAAAATCACCGAATCAGTCAACCGATAGATAAGAATCAGCTACAATCACGTAACAAGCCATTTTGAGATTACAGATCATTGAATCGATCAACTATTTGATGAGAATCAGGTATAATCACATAACAAGCCATTCGCAGCTTACAAATCACTGAATCGATCAACCATTTGATGAGAATTAGCTACAATCACGTAACAAGCCATTCTGAGCTTACAAATCAACAAATCGGTCAACTGTTTAATGAGAATCAGCTACAATGACGTATAAAGCCATTCTGAGCTTACAAATCACCAAATTGGTCAACCTTTCGATGGGAATTAGCCACAATCACGTAACAAGCCATTCTGAGCTTACAACTCACCGAATTAGTCAACCTTTTGCTGAGAATCAATTACAATCATGTAATAAGTAATTCTCAGCTTAGAAATCATCGAATCGGTCAACCGTTCGATAACAATCAATTATAATCACGTAACAGGCCATTCTGAGCACACAAATCACTGAATTGGTCAATCACTCGATGAGAATCAACTACAATCACGTAACAAGCCATTCTAAATTTACAAAGCACTAAATCGGTCAACCGTTTGATGAGAATCAGCTACAATCATGTAACAAGCCATTCTGACGTTACAAATCACTGAATCAATCAACCATTTTGATGAGAATCAATTACAATCATGTAAGAAGCCATTTTGAGCCTACAAGTCACTAAAAATGTCAATCGTTTGATGAGAATCAGCTACAATCACGTAATTGGCCATTTTAAACTTGGAAATTATCGATTCAGTCAATTGTTTCAGGAGAATCAGCTACAATCACGTAACAAGCCAGTCTGAGCTTACAAATCACCGAATCGATCAACTGTTCGATGAGAATCAGCTAAAATCATGCAACAAGTCATTCTGAGCTTACAAATCATTGAATCGGTCAACCTTTGGATCAGAATCAACTATAATTACGTAACAAGCCATTCTGAGCATACAAATCATCGAATTAGTCAATCATTGGATGGGAATTCAACTACAATCACATAACAAGCCATTTCAAGCTTAAAAATCATCGAATCGATCAACTGTTTGATGAGAATAACCTACAATCACATAACAAGCTATTCTGAGCTTACAAATCATCGAATCAGTCAACTGTTTGATGAGAATCAACTACAATCACATAACAAGTGATTCAGCTTACAAATCACCGAATCGATCAACCATTCAATGAGAATCAACTAATATCACGTAACAAGCCATTTTGAGACTAGGAATTATTGAATCGGTCAATTGTTCAAACAGAGTCAGCTACTATCATGTAACAAACCATTCTGAGCTTACAAATCACTGAATCGGTCAACCATTCGATGAAAATTGATTATATAATCATATAAATAGCCATTGTGAGCTTTCAAATCATCGAATCGGTCAACCGTTTGATGAGAATCAGCTACAATCACGTAACAAGCCATTTTGAGCTTATAAATCACCGAATCGGTCAACCGTTCAATGAGAATCAATTACAATCACGTAACAAGCCAATCTAAGCTTACAAATGACCGAATCGATCAATTGTTCGATGAGAATCAATTACAATCATGTAACAAGCCAATCTCACTTTACAAATCATCGAATCGATCAACCGTTTGATGAGAATCAGCTACAATCACGTAGCAAGCCATTTTGAGCTTATAAATCAATGAATCGGTCAACCGTTCGATGAGAATCAGCTACAATGACGTAACAAGCCATTCTGAGCTGACAAATCAATGAATCGGTCAACTGTTAGATGAGAATCAGCTACAATCATGTAACAAGCCATTCTGATCTTGAAAATCACCAAATCAGTCAACCGATCGATAAGAATCAGCTACAATCACATAAGAAGCCATTTTGAGATTACAAATCATTGAATCAATGAACCGTTTGATGAGAATCAGCTATAATCACATAACAAGCCATTCTCAGCTTACAAATCATCGAATTGGTCAACCATTCGATGAGAATTAGGTACAATCACTTAACAAGCCATTCTGAACTTACAAATCAACAAATCGGTCAACCATTCGATGGGAATCAACTACAATTGTAACAAACCATTCTGAGCTTACAAATCATAGAATCGGTCAACGATTCGATGAGAATCAATTACAATCACGTAACAAGCCATTCTAAACTGACAAATCATCGAATAGGTTAACCGTTCAATAAGAATTAATTACAATCACGTAGCAAGCCATTCTGAGCTCACGAATCACTGAATTGGTTAATCGTTCGATGAGAATCAGCTACAATCATGTAATAAGCCATTTTGAGCTTACAAATCACCAAATCGGTCAACCCTTCGATGAGAATCAATTACAATTATGTAACAAGCCATTCTGAGCTTACAAATCACTGAATCGGTCAACCATTTGTCGAGAATCAATTACAATCACGTAACAAGCCATTCTAAGCTCACAAATGATCGACTCGATCAATTGGTCAATGAGAATAAGCTACAATCATGTAAAAAGCCATTCTGAGCTTCCATATCACAAAATTGGTTTGTCGTTTGATGAGAATCAGCTACAATCACGTAACAAGCAATTCTGACGTTACAAATCACCGAATCGATAATTCATTCAATGAGAATCAGCTATAATCATAACAAGTAATTCTGAGATTACAAATCACCGAATTGGTCAACCATTTCTTGAGAATCAGCTACAATCACATAACAAGCCATTCTAAGCTTACAAATCACTGAATAGTTCAACCGTTCGATGAGAATCAGCTACAATGACATAACATGCCATTCTGAGCTTACAAATCACCGAATTGATTAACCGTTTGATGAGAATCACTCAACCATTTGATGAGAATCAACTAGAACCGCATAACAAGCCATTCTGAGCTTACAAGCCATTCTTAGTTTACAAATCACGGAATCGGTGAATTGTTCGATGAGAATCACTTTAAATCACGTAACAAGCCATTCTAAGCTTACAAATCATAGAATCGATCAACCGTTTGATGAAAATAAGCTACAATCATGTAACAAGCCATTTTGCGCTTACAAATCACTTAATCGATCAACTGTTCGATGAAAATAAGCTACAATCACATAATAAGCCATTTGAGCTTACAAATCAGTTAATCGGTCAATTGTTTGATGAGAATCAGCCACAATCACGTAACAGGCCATTTGGAGCTTACAAATCACCCAATCGATTAATCGTTGGATGAGAATCAGCTACAATCACTTAACAAGCCAATCCGAGCTTACAAATCATCGAATCGATCAACCATTTGATGAGAATCAGCTACAATCATGTAACAAGTCATTCTGAGCTTATAAATCACCAAATCAGTCAACCATTCGATGAGATTCCATTACAATCACGTAAAAAGCTATTGTGAGCTTACAAATCACTAAATTGGTCAATCGTTCGATGAGAATCAGCTACAATCATGTAACAGGCCATTCTGAGTTTACAAATCATCGAATCGGTGAATCGTTTGATAAGAATCAGCTACAATAACGTAACAAGCCATACTGAGCTTACAAATCAGTGAATTGGTCAATCGTTAGATGAGAATTAGCTATAATCAAGTAACAAACCATTCTGAGTTTACAAATCACTAAATTGGTCAACCATTCGATGAGAATTAGTTACAATCACGTAACAAGCAATTCTAAGCTTCCAAATCATCGAATCAGTCAACCGTTCAATGAGAATCAATTAGAATCACATAACAAGCCATTCTGAGCTTACAACTCAATGAATCAGTCAACCATTTGATGAGAATCATTTACAATCATGTAAGAAGCCATTTTGAGTTTACAAATCACCGAATCAGTCAACCGTTCAATACGAATCAGCTACATTCACGTAACAAGCCACTCTGAGTTTACAAATCACTTAATCGGTGAACCGTTCGATGAGAATCAATGACAATCATGTAACAAGCAATTCTGAGCTTACAAATCACCAAATCAGTCAACCATTTGATGAGAATCAATTACAATCATGTAACAAGCCATTCTGAGATTACAACTCACCAAATTGGTCAACCGTTCGATAAGAATCAATTACAATCACGTAACAAGCCATTCTGATGTTACAAATCATCCAATTTGTCAACTGTTCGATGAGAATCAGCTACAATCACATAACGAGATATTATGAGCTTAAAAATCACCGAATCGGTCAACCGTTCAATGAGAATCAACTACAATCACATAACAAGCAATTCTAAGCTTACAAATCACTGAATCGGTCAACCGTTTGATCAGAATCAATTACAATCACGTAATGAGCCATTTTTAGGTTACAAATCACTGAATCGGTCAACCGTTTGATGAGAATAAATTACAATCATGTAACAAGCCATTCTAAGCTTACAAATCACTGAATCAGTCAATCGTTCGATGAGAATCAATAAAAATTACGTAACGAGCAATTCTGAGCTTACAAATCAATGATTCGGTCAACCGTTCAATGAAAATCAGCTACAATCACGTAACTGGCCATTTTAAACTTACAAATTATTGATTCAATCAATCATTTCATGAGAATCAGCTACAATCATGTAACAAGCCATTATGAGCTTACAAATCACTGAATCGGTCAACCGATCGATGAGAATCGGCTAAAATCATGTAACAAGCCAGTCTGAGCTTACAAATCATTGAATTGGTTAACCATTTGATGAGAATTATCTATAATCACGTAACAAGCCATTCTAAGCATACAAATCATCGAATCAGTCAATCATTGGATGAGAATTCAACTACAATCACGTAACCAGCCATTCCAAGCTTAAAAATCACCGAATCGATCCATTGTTCGATGAGAATAACCTACAATCACATAACAAGCCATTTTGACCTTACAAATCAATGAATCGGTCAACTGTTCGATGAGAATCAGCTACAATCACGTAACAAGCTATTTTGAGCTTACAAATCACCGCATCGATCGATCGTTCAATGAGAATTAGATAATATCACGTAATAAGCCATTATGAGATTTCAAATTACTGAATCAGTCAACCGTTTGAACAGAGTCAGCTACTTCCACATAACAAACCATTCTGAGCTTATAAATCACCGAATCGGTCAACCGTTCGATGAGAATTAGCTACAATCACATAAAAAGCCATTCTGAGCTTACAAATCACCGAATCGGTCAACCGTTCGATGAGATTCAATTACAATCACGTAACAAGCCTTTTTGAGCTTACAAATCACTTGATCGGTCAACCATTCAATGAGAATCAGCTAAAATCAGGTATAAAAGCCATTCTGAGATTACAAATCACCGTATCGGTCAACTGTTCAATGATAATAAGCTACAATCACATAACAAGGCATTCTGAGCTTGCAAATCACCAAATCAGTCAACCGTTCGATGAGAATCAATTACAATCATCTAACAAGCCATTCTAAACTTACAAATCACTGAATAGGTCAACCGTTCGATAAGAATTAATTACAATCATGTAACAATCCATTCTGAGCTCACGAATCACTGAATCGGTCAATCATTCGATGAGAATCAGCTACAATCATGTAACAAGCAATTATGAGGTTACAAATCATCGATTCGATCATTCGTTCAATGAGAATCAGCTACAATCACATAACACGCCATTCTAAG
Organism: Chamaecyparis obtusa; assembly: GCA_027943335.1. NCBI lineage: Eukaryota > Viridiplantae > Streptophyta > Pinopsida > Cupressales > Cupressaceae > Chamaecyparis > Chamaecyparis obtusa. Next base: position 3,543,897 of record BSBK01000627.1, read on the forward strand.
GTTACAAATCACCGAATTGGTCAACCATTCCATGAGAATCAATTACAAGCCATTCTGAGCTGACAAATCACTAAATCGGTCAACTGTTCGATGAGAATCAGCTACAATCACGTAGCAAGCCATTCTAAGCTTACAAATAATTGAATCGGTCAATCATTCGATGAGAATCAGCTACAATCACGTAACAAGCCATTCTGAGCTAACAAATCACTGAATCGGTCAACCGTTCAAAGAGAATCAACTACAATCATGTAACAAGCCATTCCGAGGGAACAAATCCCCAAATCGGTCAACCATTCGATGAGAATCAGCTACAATCACGTAACAAGTTATTCTAAGCTTACAAATCACTGAATTAGTCAACCGTTCGATGAGAATCAATTACAATCACGTAAGAATGCATTCTGAGCTTACAAATCATTGAAATAGTGAACCGTTCGATGAGAATCAGCTATGATCACGTAACAAGCCATTTTGAGCTTACAAATCACCGAATCGCTCAACTATTCAATGAGAATTGCCACAATCACATAACAAGCCATTATAAGCTTACAAATCACTGAATAGGTCAACCATTTGATGAGAATCAGGTACAATCACGTAACAAGCAATTCTGACATTACAAATCACCGAATCGGTCAACCGTTTGATGAGAATCAATTATAATCACGTAACAAACTATTTTGAGCTTACAAATCATCGATTCACTCAACCATTCGATGAAGATAAGATACAATCACGCAAGAACCCATTCTGAGCTTACAAATCACCAAATCAGTCAACCGTTTGATAAGAATTAATTACAATCATGTAACAAGCCATTGTGAGCTTACAAATCATCGAATTGGTCAACCATTCGATGAGAATCAGCTACAATCATGTAACATGCCATTCTAAGCTTACAAATCACCGAATCGGTCAACCGTTCGAAGAGAATCAACTACAATCACGTAACAATCTATTCTGAGCTTACAAATCATCGAATTGGTCAACCGTTCAATGAGAATCATCTACAATCATGTAATAAGCCATTTTGAGCTTACAAATCAACCAAATCAGTCAACTATTAGATGAGAATCAACTACAATCACGTAACAAGCAATTCTGAGCTTACAAATCACTGAAACGATCAGCCGTTCCCTAAGAATCAGCTACAATTACGTAACAAGCCATTCTGAATGTATTGTTCGATGAGAATCAGCTACAATCATGTAACAAGCCATTCTGAGCTTACATTTGTCACTGAATCGGTTAATCATTAGATTAGAATCAATTACAATCAGGTAAGAGGCCATTCTGAGCTTACAAATCACTGAATCGGTCAATCGTTTGATGAGAATCAACTACAATCATGTAATAGGCCACTCTGAGATTACAAATCACTGAATAGGTCAACTGTTAGACTAGAATCAGCTACAATCACGTAACAAGCCATTCTGAACTTACAAATCACCGAATTGGTCAATCGTTCAATGAGAATCGGCTACAATTACGTAACAAGCCATTCTGAACTTACAAATCACCGAATTGGTCAACCGTTGGATGAAAATCAATTACAATCATGTAACAATCAGCTACAATAAATTAAGAAGCCATTTTGAGCATACAAATTACTAAATATGTCAATCGTTTGATGAGAATCAGCTACAATCATGTAACAAGCCATTCTGAGCTTACAAATCACCGAATCAGTCAACCGTTTGATGAGAATCAATTGCAATCATGTAACAAGCCATTATGAGCTTAAAAATTATGGAATCGGTAAACTGTTCAATGAGAATCATCTACAATCATGTAAATGGTCATTCTGAGCTTAAAAATCACCGAATATGTCAACCGTTCATTGAGAATTAGCTACAATCACTTAACAAGCAATTTTGAGCTTACAAATCACTGAATCGGTCAACCGTTCGATGAAAATCAGCTATAATCATGTAACAAGCCATTCTGAGCTTACAAATCACCCAATCGGTCAACCGTTCGATGAGAATCAGCTACAATCACTTAACAAGCCATTGTGATCTAATAAATGACTGAATTGGTGAATAGTTCGATGAGAATACCTAACAACAACGTAACAAGCCGTTTAGAGCTTACAAATCACCGAATCGATTAACCTTTCGATGAGAATCAGCTACAATCACGTAACAAACCATTCTCAGCTTACAAATCACTGAATCAGTCAACCGTTTGATGAGAATCAATTACAATCATGTAACAAGCCATTCTGAGCTTACAAATCACCGTATCGGTCAACCATTCGATGAGAATCAATTTCAACCACATAACAAGCCATTCTCAAATAACAAATCACCGAATTGCTCAACCGTTTGATGAGATTTAACTATAATCACCTAACAAGTCATTCTTAGCTTACAAATCACCAAATCGGTCAACTGTTTGATGAGAATGAAGTGCAAAAATGTAACAAGCCATTTTGAGCTTGCAAATCACTGAATCGGTCAACTGTTTGATCAGATCCAATCGGTCAACAATTTGATGAGAATCAGCTACAATCAAGTAACAAACCATTTTGAGCTTACAAATTACCAAATTGGCCAACCGTTCGATGAGAAGAAGCTACAATAATGTAACAAACCATTCTGAGGTTACAAATCATTGAATTGGTAAATGGTTTGATGAGAATCAGCTACAATCATGTAACAAGCTGTTTTGAGCTTACAAATCACCAAATGGTAAACCGTTTGATGAGAATCACCTACAATCACCTAACAAGCCATTCTGAGCTTACAAATCACCGAATTCATCAACCGTTTGATGAGAATCAATTACAATCACGTAAGAAGCTATTTTGAGCTTACAAATTATTGAATTGGTCAACTATTCGATGAGAATCAGCTACAATCACTAAGCAAGCCATTCTGAGCTTACAAATCATCGAATCGGTCAACCATTTGATGAGAATCAATTACAATCACATAACAAGCCATTATGAGCTTACAAATCACCGACTAGATCAACCGTTCGATGAGAATCAGCTATAATCACGTAACAAGCCATTTTGATATTCCAAATCACTAAATCAGTCAATCGTCGATGAGAATCAGCTACAATCACATAAAAAGCCATCCTGAGCTTACTAATCATCGAATTCGTCAATCGTTCAATGAGCATCAACTACAATCATGTAACAAGCCATTTTGAGCTTACAAATCACCGAATCAGTCAACTGTTCGATGAGAATTAATTACAATCACATAATAAGCCATTCTAAGATTACAAATCACCGAATCAGTCAATCGTTCGATTAGAATCAGCTACAATAACGTAACAAGCCATTCTGAGCTTACAAATCACCGAATCAGTCAACCATTTTATCAGAATCAATTACAATCACAAAAGAAGCCATTCTGAGCTTACAAATTATTAAATTGGGCAATTATTCGATGAGAATCAGCTACAATCACGTAACAAGCCATTCTAAGCTTACAAATCACCAAATTGGTCAACCGTTCAATGAGAATTAGCTAGAATCAAGTAACAAGCCATTCTGAGCTTACAAATCACCGAATCAGTCAACCGTCAATGAAAATCAGCTACAGTCACGTAAGAAGCCATTCTGAGCTTAATAATCACTGAATTGGTCAACCTTTTGATGAGAAAAATAATTACAATCAGGTAACAACTCATTATAAGCTTACAAATCACTGAATCGATCAACTGTTCTATGAGAATCAATTATAATCATGTATTATATGCTTACAAATCACTGATTCGGTCAACTATTTGATGAGAATCAATTACAATCATGTAAGAAGCCATTATGAGCTTACAAATCATTGAATCAATCAACCGTTCGATGAGAATCAACTACAATCATGTAATAGGCTATTCTGAGCTTACAAATCACCCAATCGGTCAACCGTTTGATGAGAATCAGCTACAATCATGTAACGGGGCATTTTGAGCTTACAAATCGGTCAACCGTTCGATGAAAATCAGCTAAAAACATGTAACAAGCAATTCTGAGCTTACAAATCACCAAATCAGTAAACCGTCGATGAGAATCAATTACAATCATGTAACAAGCCATTTTGAGCTTGCAAATTACTGAATCTGTCAATTGTTCGATGAGAATCAATTACAATCATGTAACAAGCCATTCTGAGCTTACAAGTCACCCAATCGGTCAACCGTTCGATGAGAATCAACTACAATAACATTACAAGCCACTCTGAGCTTACAAATCACCAAATCAATCAACCTTTCGATGAGAATCAACTATAATCACGTAACAAGCCATTCTAAGATTACAAATGAATCGGTCGACCGTTCAATGAGAATCAGCTACAATCACGTAACAAGCTATTCTGAGCTTACAAATCACCGAATCGGTGAACTGTTTGATGAGAATCAATTACAATAATGTAACAAGCCATTCTGATCTTACAAATCACCGAATCGGTCAACAGTTCGATGAGAATCCTCTACAATCATGTAACCAGCCATTCTGAGCTTACAAATCACTGAATAGGTCAACCGTTCGATGAGAATCAACTACAATCATGTAACAAGCCATTCTAAGCTAACAAATCATGGAATCGGTAAACTGTTCGATGAGAATGAATTACAATCATGTAACAAGCCATTCTGAATTTAAAAATCACCAAATTGGTCAACCGTTCGATGAGAATAAGCTGAAATCATGTAACAAGCTATTCAGAGCTTACAAATCACCTAATCTATCAACCATTTGATTAAAATCAATTACAATCATGTAACAAGCTATAATCATGTAACAAGCTATTCTGAGCTTACAAATCACTGAATCGGTCAATCGTTGGATGAGAATCAACTACAATCATGTAACAAGCCATTATGAGCTTACAAATCATCGAATTAGTCAACCGTTGGATGGGAATTGGCTACAATCACGTAAAAAGTCATTCTGAGGTTATAAATCACCGAATCAGTCAACCATTCAATGAGAATCAATTACAATTATGTAACAAGCCATTCTGAGCTTACAAATCACTGAATCGGTCAACCGTTAGATAAGAATCAGCTATCATCATGTAACAAGCTATTGTGAGCTTACAAATCGCCGAATCGGTCAACCGCTCAATGAGAATGTAATCTTAGAATGCTTACATGATTGTAGCTGAGTCTCATCGAGCAGTTGACCGATTTAGTAATTTGTAAGCTCAGAATGGCTTGTTACGTGATTGTAGCTGATTCTCATCAAATATTTGACTGATTCGGTGATTTGTAAGCTCAGAATGGCTTGTTACATAATTGTAATTGATTCTCATTGAATGGTTGACTGATTCGATGATTTATAACCTCAGAATGGCTTTTTACATGATTGTGGCTGATTCGGTGAATTTTAAGCTCAAAATGGCTTGTTACGTGGTTGTGGCTGATTCTCATCAAATAGTTGACTAATTCGGTGATTTGTAAGCTCAGAATGGCTTGTTACATGATTGTAGCTTATTCTCATCGAACAGTTGACCGATTCGGTGATTTGAAAGCTTAGAATGGCTTGTTACGTCATTGTAGTTGATTGTCATCGAACGGTTGACCGATTCAGTGATTTGTAAGCTCAGAATGGCTTGTTACGTAATTATAATTGATTCTCATCGAATGGTTGACCGATTCGGTGATTTGTAAGCTAAGAATGGCCTCTCTCTCTCTCTCTCTTTGATTATCTTCTAACGGTTGACCGATTTAGTTATTTGTAAGCTTAGAATGGCTTGTTACGAGATTATAGCTGATTCTCATCGAACTGTTCATCGATTCGGTGATTTGTAAGCTCAAAATGGCTTGTTACTTTATTGTAGCTGATTCTCATCGAATGGTTGATTGATTCGGTGATTTGTAAGCTCAGGATGGCCTCTCTCTCTCTCTCTCTCTAATTGATTCTCATCGAACTGTTGACCGATCCTATAATTTGTGAGCTCAAAATGGGTTTTTACGTGCTTGTAATTGTTCTCATCAAATAGTTGACCAATTCAGTGATTTGTAAGCTCGAAATGGATTGTTACATGATTGTCACTGATTCTCATCCAATGGTTGACCGATTCGATGATTTGTAAGCTCAGAATGGCTTGTTATTATAGCTCATTCTCATAGAACGGTTGACTGATTTGGTGATTTGTAAGCTCAAAACGGCTTGTTATGTGATTGTAGCTAATTCTCATTGAACGCTTGACCGATTCGATGATTTATAAGCTCAGAGTGGCTTGTTACGCTATTGTAATTGATTCTCATCAAACGTTTGACCCATTCAATGATTTGTAAGCTCAGATTGGCTTGTTACATGATTGTAATTGATTCTCATAGAATGGTTGGCCGATTTGATGATTTGTAAGCTCAAAATGGCTTGTTACGTGATTGCAGTTGATTCTCATCGAACGATTGATCGATTTGATAATTTGTAAGCTCAGAATGTCTTGTTACGTGATTGTAGCTGATTCTCATCGAAAGGTTGACCAATTCAATGATTTGTAAGCTCAGATTGGCTTGTTAAGTGATTGTAGTTTATTCTCATTGAATGGTTGACTGATTCGGTGATTTGTAAGCTCCGAATGGTTACGTGATTGGAGATGATTCTCATTGAACGGTTCACCGATTTAGTGATTTGTATGCTCATAATGGCTTGTTACATGATTGTAATTGATTGTCATCGAACGGTTGACCAATTCGATTATTTGTAAGCTCAGAATGGCTAGTTACATGATTCTAGCTAATTTTCATCAAACGGTTGACCGATTCAGTGATTTGTAATCTCAGAATGGCTTGTTACGTGATTATAGTTGATTCTCATCGAAGGGTTGACAGATTCAATTATTTGTAAGCTCAGAATGGCCTGTTATGTGATAGTAGCTGATTTTCTTTGAACGGTTGACCGATTCAGTGATTTATAATCTGAGAATGGCTTGTTACGTGATTGTAGCTGATTCTCATCGAATGGTTGATCAATTTGATAATGTATATGCTCAGAATATCTTGTTACATTATTGTAGCTGATTCTCATCGAACGGTTGACTGATTCGGTCATTTATAAGGTTAGATTGGCTTGTTACATGATTGTAGCTGATTCTCATCAAACAGTTGATTGATTTAGTGATTGTCTCTAATTCTCATCAAATGGTTGACCGAGTGGGTAATTTATAAGCTGAGAATGGCTTGTTATGTGATTGTATCTAATTCTCATCAAATGGTTGACCGATTCAACAATTTGTAAGGTCAGAATGGCTTGTTACGTGATTGTAGTGGATTCTTATCGAATGGTTGACTGATTCAATCATTTGTAAGCTCGAAATGGCTTTACGCGATTGTAGCTGATTCTCATCACATGGTTGAAGATCGCTTCTTACGTGATTGTAGTTGATTCTCATCGAACAGCTGATCGATTTGGTGATTTGTAAGCTTAGAATGGCTTGTTACATGATTCTAGCTAATTTTCATCGAACGGTTGACCGATTCGGTGATTTGTAAGCTCAAAATGGCTTGTTACGTGATTGTAGCTAATTCTCACCGAACAGTTGACTGATTCGATGATATGTAAACTCATAATGGCTTGTTCTATTACTATAGCTGATTCTCATCGATTGGTTGACCGATTTGGTGATTTGTAAGCTCAGAATGGCTTGCTACATGATTTTAGTTGATTCTTATCGACCGGCTGACCGATTCGATGATTTGTAACCTCAGAGTGCCTTGTTACGTGATTGTAACTAAATCTCATCGAACGGTTGACCGATTCGGTGATTTGTAAGCTCAGAATTGCTTGTTATGTGATTGTAGCTGATTATCATCTAACGGTTGATCGATTCAATGATTTGTAAGCTCAGAATTGCTTGTTACGTGATTGTAGCTAATTCTCATCAAATAGTTTACCGATTCGGTGATTTGTAAGCTCATAATGGCCTGTTACATGATTGTAGCTGATTCTCATCCAACGGTTGATAGATTCAGTGATTTGTAAGCTCAGAATGGATTTGTACATGATTGTAATTGATTCTCATTGTTGATCGATTTGGTGATTTGTAACTTCTGAATGGCTTGTTATGTGATTGTAGCTGATTCTAATCGAACGGAGGATAGATTTAGTGATTTGTAAACTCAAAATAGCTTGTTACGTGATTGTAGCTGATTCTCATCGAACGATTCACCGATTCAGTGATTTGTGAGCTAAGAATGGCTTGTTTACATGATTGTAGCTTATTCTCATTGAACGAGTGTTGATTCAGTGATTTGTGAGCTCAGAATGGCTTGTTTACATGATTGTAGCTTATTCTCATTGAACGAGTGCTGATTCGGTGATTTGTGAGCTCAGAATGGCTTGTTACATGATTGTAATTGATTCTCAGCGAACTGTTGACTGATTTGGTGATTTGTAAGCTCAGAATGGCTTCTTATGTGATTGTAATTGATTCTCATCAAATGGTTGACCGAATCAGTGATTTGTAAGCTCAGAATGGATTTTTACATGATTGTAATTGATTCTCATCGAACGGTTGACCGATTCAGTGATTTATAAGCTCATAATGGCTTGTTACCTGATTGTAATTGATTCTCATCAAATGGTTGACTGATTTGGTGATTTGTAAGCTTAGAATGGCTTGTTACATGATTGTAATTGATTATCATCAAACAGTTGACCGATTCATTGATTTGGAAGCTCAAAATGGCTTGTTACGTGATTGTAGCTGATTCTCATCCAATGGTTGACCGATTTGGTGATTTGTAACCTTTTAATTATTTTATATGTGATTGTAGTTGATTCTCATAGAACGATTGACCGATTCAATGATTTGTAAGCTCAACATGGCTTTCTATGTGATTGTAATTGATTCTCATCGAACGGTTGACCGATTCGGTGATTTTTAAGCTCAACATGGCTTGTTACGTAGTGTAATTGATTCTCATCGAACGGTTGATAGATTTGTTGATTTGTCAGCTCAAAATGGCTTGTTCATGATTGTAGCTGATTCTCATCAAACGGTTGATTGATTCGGAGATTTGTAAGGTCAGAATGGCTTGTAACGTGATTGTAGTTGATTCTCATCCAATCGTTGACCGATTTGGTGACTTGTAAGCTCAGAATGGCTTGTTACATGATTGTAATTGATTCTCATCAAACAATTGATTGATTCTATGATTTGTAGGCTCATAATGGATTGTTATGTGATTTTAATTGATTCTCATCGAACGGTTGACCAATTCAGTGATTAGTAAGCTCAGAATGGCTTGTTACCTAATTGTAGCTGATTCTCATCGACGATTGACTGATTTAGTGATTTTGTAAGCTCAAAATGGGTTGTTACATGATTGTAGCTGATTTTCATCAAACAGTTGACCGATTTGGTGATTTGTAAGGTCAGAATGGCTTGTTACGTGATTGTAGCTGATTCTCATCAAACAATTGACCAATTCAGTAATTTGTAAGCTTAGAATGGCCTTTTACGTGATTTTAGATGTTTTTCATGAAACAGTTGACCAATTCTGTAATTTGTAAGCTCAAAATGGATTGTTACGTGATTGTAGCTGATTCTTATTGAACGGTTGACCGATTCGATGATTTGTAAACTTAGAATGGCTTGTTACGTGATTGTAGCTGAGTCTCATCAAAATGTTGACAGATTGGGTGATTTGTAAACTCAGAATGGCCTGTTACGTGATTGTAGCTGATTCTCATCGAACGGTTGATCTATTAAATGATTTGTAAGCTCATAATGGCTTGTTACATGATTTTAATTGATTCTCATTAAATAGTTGACCAATTCGATGATTTAAAAGGTCATAATGGCTTCTTACATGATTATAATTGATTCTCAATGAACAATTGACTGATTCGGTGATTTGTAAGCTCCGAATGGCTTCTTATGTGATTGTAATTGGTTCTCATCAAACGGTTGACCGAATCGATGATTTGTAAGCTCATAATGGCTTGTTACATGATTGTAATTGAATCTCATGGAACAGTTGGCAAATTCGGTGATTTGTAAGCTCATAATGAGTTGTTACCTGATTATAATTGATTCTCATCGAACACTTGACCAATTCCGTGATTAGTAAACTTAGAATGGCTTGTTACGTGATTGTAGCTGATTCTCATCAACGGTTGACTGCTTCGGTGATTTGTAAGCTCAAAATGGCTTTTTACGTGATTGTAGCTGATTCTCATTGAACGGTTGAGTGATTCGGCAATTTGTAAGTTCAGAATGGCTTGTTACGTGATTGTAGTTGATTCGTACGGTTGACCGATTCCGTGATTTGTAAGCTCATAATGCCTTGTTATGTGATTGTAATTGATTCTTATCAAATGGTTGACTAATTCAATTATTTTTAAGCTCAGAATGACTTGTTACGTGATTATAGCTAATTCTCAATGAACGATTGACCGATTGAGTGATTTGTAAGCTCAAAATGGTTTGTTATGTTATTGTAGCTGATTCAGTGATTTGTAAGCTTAGAATGGCTTATTACGTGAAATTGTAGCTGACTCTCATCAAACAGTTGACCAATTCAATGATTTGTAAGCTCAAAATGGCTTGTTAAGTGATTGTAATTCATTCTCATCGAACGATTGTCCGATTCGGTGATTTGTAAGTTCAGAATGGCTTGTTGTGTATTGTAGCTAATTCTCATCAAACGGTTGACTGATTCACTAATTTTTAAGCTCAGAATGGCCTGTTACATGATTCTAATTCATTCTCATTAACGGTTGACCAATTCGATCATTTGTAAGCTCAGAATGGCTTGTATGTGATTATAGCTGATTCTCATCGAATGGTTGACCGATTTGGTGATTTGTAACCTCAAAATAGCTTGTTATGTGATTGTAGCTAATTATCATTGAATCGTTGACAAATTCAGTGACTTCTAAGCTCAGAATAGCTTATTATGTAATTGTAATTGATTCTCATCAAACGGTTGACCGATTCTTTGATTTGTATGCTTAGGATGGTTTGTTACGTGATTAATTAATTCTCATCAAACAGGTGACCGATTTGATGATTTGTATGCTCAGAATGACTTGTTATGTGATTGTAACTTATTCTCATCGAATGGTTGACCAATTAGTGATTTATAAGCTCCGAATGGCTTGTTACGTGATTGTAGCTGATTCTCATTGAACCGTTGACCAAATCGGAGATTTGTAAACTCATAATGGCTTGTTACATGATTGTAGTTGATTCTCATCGAACAGTTGACCGATTTGGTGATTTGTAAGCTTAGAATGACTTGTTACATGATTGCAGCTGATTCTCATCAAACAGTTGACCGAATTGGTAATTTGTAAGCTCAAAATGGCTTGTTACGTGATTGTAGCTGATTCTCATCGAACGATTGACCTAATTAGTAATTTGTATGCTCAAAATGGCTTCTTAACTTATTGTAGCTGATTCTCATCATACAGTTGATCGATTCAATGATTTGTAAGATCACAATGACTTGTTACGTGATTATAGTTGATTCTCATCAAACGGTTGACCGATTCGGTGATTTGTAAGCACAAAATGGCTTGTTACATGATTGTAGATGATTTTCATGAAATGGTTGACCAATTTGGTGATTTGTAAGCTCAGAATGGCTTGTTACGTGATTGTAGTTGATTCTTGTCAAACGGTTGACCGATTCAGTGATTTGTAAGCTCATAATGACTTGTTACATGATTTTAGCAAATTCTCATTGAATGGTTGACCGATTCAGTGATTTTTATGCTCACAATGGCTTCTTCTCATTGAACGATTGATCGATTCAGTGATTTCTAAGCTCAGAATGGCTTGTTACGTGATTGTAGCTGATTCTCATCAAATGGTTGACCGATTGGGTGATTTCTAAACTCAAAATGGCCTGTTACGTCATTGTAGTTGATTCTCATCAAATAGTTGACTGATTCAGTGACTTGTAAGCTCATAATGACTTTTTACATTATTGTAATTGATTCTCATCAAACGGTTTACCAATTTGGTGATTTGTAAGCTCAAAATCACTTGTTATGTGATTGTAGCTAATTCTCATTGAACGGTTGATCGATTTAGTGATTTGTAACCTGAGAATGGTTTGTTACGTGATTGTAGCTGATTCTCATCGAAGGGTTGACCGAGTCAGTGATTTGTAAGCTTGGAATAGATTGTTACATGATAATAGCTGATTCTCATCGAATGGTTGATTGATTTTGTGATTTGAAAGCTCAGAATGGCCTATTATGTGATTGTAGCTAATTTTCATCGAACAGTTGATCAATTTAGTAATTTGTACGCTCAGAATGGCTTGTTATGTGATTGCAATTGATTCTCATTAAACGGTTGACCGATTTGGTGATTTACTAGCTCAAAATGTCTTGTTACGTGATTGTAGCTAATTCTCATCAAACAGTTGACCAATTCAGTAATTTGTAAGTTTAGAAAGACTTCTTACATGATTGTAATTGATTCTCATTGAACGGTTGATCGATTCATTGATTTGTAAGCTCAAATGGTTTGTTACGTGATTGTAGCTGATTCTCATCAAACGGTTGACCAATTTCATGATTTGTAATCTCAAAATGGCTTCTTACGTGATTGTAGCTGATTCTCATCAAATGATTGACTGATTCGGTGATTTGTAACCTCAGAATGGCTTGTTACATTATTGTAGCTTTTCTTATTGAATGGTTGACTGATTCAGTGATTTGTAAGCTCAGAATGGCTTGTTAGGTGATTGTAGCTGATTCTCATCGAATGGTTGACCAATTCGGTAATTTGTAAGCTCATAATGGTTTGTTACGTGATTGTAGCTAATTCTCATTGAACAGTTCACCGATTCGATGATTTGTACACCCAGAATGACTTATTAGCTGATTGTAACTAATTCTCATTGAACGGTTGACCAATTCAGTGATTTGTAAGCTCAAAATGGCTTGTTATGTGATTGTAGCTGATTCTAATCGAACAATTGACCGATTCGGTGACTTGTAAGCTCAGAATGGCTTGTTACATGATTGTAATTGATTCTCATCGAACGGTTGACCAATTTGGTGATTTGTAAGCTCATAATGGCTTTTTATGTGATTGTAATTGATTCTCATGGAACGGTTGACCGATTCGATGAATTGTAAACTTAGAATGGCTTGTTACATGATTGTAATTGATTCTCATTGAACGGTTGACTAATTCAGTGATTTGTAAGCTCAAAATGGCTTGTTACATGATTGTAGATGATTCTTATCAAACAGTCGACTGATTCATTGATTTGTAAGCTCACAATGGCTTATTATGTGATTGTAATTGATTCTCATCGAACGGTTGACCGATTCGGTGATTTGTAAGCATAAGATGGCTTGTTACGTAATTGTTATTGATTCTCATCGAACGGTTGATAGATTAGGTGTTTTGTAAGCTCAAAATAGCTTGTTACGTGATTGTAGCTGATTCTCATCAAAAGTTTGACTAATTTGATGATTTGTAAGCTCAGAATGGCTTGTTACATGATTATAGTTGATTCTCATCGAAGGGTTGACCGATTCAGTGATTTGTCAGCTTAGAATGGCTTGTTACATGATTGTAGCTGATTCTCATCGAATAGTTGACCGATTCGGTGATTTGTAAGCTCAGAATAGCTTGTTACTTGATTGTAGTTAATTCTCATTGAACGGTTAACCAAGTTAGTGATTTGTAAGCTCAGAATGGCTTGTTACATGATTGTAATTGATTCTCATCGAATAGTTGACCGATTTGGTGATTTTGTAAGCTCAGAATGGTTTGTTACGTGATTGTAATTAATTCTCATCGAATGGTTGACCGATTCGGTGATTTGGAAGCTCATAGTGGCTTGTTACATGATTGTAGTTGATTCCCTTCCAATGGTTGCCCGATTCGGTCATTTTTAAGCTCAGAATGGCTTGTTACGTGATTGTAGTTGATACTTATTGAACAGTTGAATGATTCATTGACTTGAAAGCTAATAATGGCTTCTTACGTGATTGTAATTGATTCTCATCGAATGGTTGACCGATTCAGGGATTTGTAAGCTTAGAATAGCTTGTTATGTGATTGTAGTTGATTATCATTGAACGATAGACTGATTTTATGATTTGTAAACTCAGAATGGCCTGTTACATGATTGTAGCTGATTCTAATCAAACGGTTGACCGAATCGGTGATTTGTAAGCTCAAAGTGGCTTGTTACATGATTGTAGCTGATTCTCATCAAATGGTTGACCGATTCGATAATTTGTAAGCCCATAATGACTTCTTTCATGATTGTAATTTAATATCCTCAAATAGTTGACTGATTCGGTGATTTGTAAGCTCATAATGGCTTGTTATTTGATTGGAATTGATTCTCATTGAACAGTTGACCAATTCAGTGATTTGTTAGCTCAGAATGGCTTCTGACGTTATTGTAATTGATTCTCATCGAATGGTTGACCGATTCAGTGATTTGTCCGCTAATGGCTTGTTACATGATTGTAGCTGATTCTCATCAAATAGTTGATCGATTCAGTTATTTGTAAGTTGAGACTGGCTTGTTACGTGATTGTAGCTGATTCTCATCAAACACTTGATCGATTCGATGATTTGTGAGGTCAGAATGACTTGTTACCTGATTGTAGCTGATTCTCATCAAACGGTTGACCGATTCAGTGATTTGTAAGCTTAGAATGACTTGTTACGTGATTGTAGCTAATTCTCATCGAACAATTGATCGATTCAATGATTTGTAAGCTCAAAATGGCTTGTTACATGATTGTAGCTAATTCTCTTCGAACAGTTGACCGATTCGGTGATTTGTAAGCTCAGAATGACTTGTTACGTGATTGTAGTTGATTCTCATCAAACAATTCACTGATTGGGTGACTTGTAAGCTTAGAATGGCTTGTTACATGATTGTAATTGATTCTCATCAAACGGTTGATTGGTTTGGTGATTTCTAAACTCAGAATGGCTTTTTACATGATTTTAATTGATTCTCATCAAACGGTTGACCGATTCAGTGATTTGCAAGCACAAAATGTCTTGTTACATTTTAATAATTGATTCTCATCTAACGGTTGACCGATTCTGTCATTTGTAAGCTCAGAATGGCTTGTTACTTGATTGTAGCTGATTCTCATTGAATGGTTGACTGATTTAGATATTTGTAAGCTCAGAATAGCTTGTTACATGATTGTAATTGATTTTCATTGAACGGTAAGCTTAGAATGGCTTTTTACGTGATTGTAATTGATTCTCTTCGAACGATTGACCGATTCGGTGATTTGTAAGCTCAAAATGACTTGTTACATTTTAATAATTGATTCTCATCAAATGGTTGACCGATTCGGTCATTTGTAAGCTCATAATAGCTTGTTACGTGATTGGAGAAGATTCTCATGGAATGATAAGCTCAGAATGGTTTGTTACATTATTGTAGCTTATTCTCATTGAATAATAGATCGATTCAGTGATTTGTAAGCTTAGAATGCCTTATTACATGATTGTAGCTGATTCTCATTCTACGGTTGACCGATTCGATGATTTGTAAGCTCAAAATAGCTTATTATGTGATTGTAGCCGATTCTCATCCTACAATTGATAGATTTGGTGATTTGTAAGCTTAGAATGGCTTTTTATGTGAGTGTAATTGATTCGCATCGAATGGTTGACCAATTCAGTGATTTGTAAGCTCAGAATGGCTTGTTACATTTTTGTAATTGATTCTCATCGAACAGTTGACTGATTCAATGATTTGTAAGCTTAGAATGACTTGTTAGCTAATTGTAGCTGATTCTCATCAAATGGTTGACCGATTTAGTTATTTGTAAGCTCAGAATGGCTTCTTACATGATTGTAATTGATTTCCATTGAACGGTTGACTGATTCAGTGATTTGTAAGCGCAGAATGGATTGTTACATGATTGTAGCTGATTCTCATCAAACGGTTGACTGATTCAGTGATTTGTCAGCTTAGAATTATTTGTTACATGATTGGAGATGATTCTCATGGAACGGTAAGCTCAGAATAGTTTGTTACATTATTGTAATTGATTCTCATTTAATGGTTGATCGATTTGGTGATTTTTAAGCTTAGAATGGCTTGTTACATTATTGTAGCTTATTCTCATCAAACAGTTAACCGATTCGATGATTTGTAAGCTCAGAATAGCTTGTTACGTGATTGTAGCTGATTCTCATCCTACAGTTGACCGATTCGATGATTTGTAACCTCAAAATGGCTTGTTATGTGATTGTAGCTAATTCTCATTGAACGGTTGACTAATTCATGTAACAAACCATTCTCAGCTTACAAATCACTGAATCAGCCAACCGTTTGATGAGAATCAACTACAAGCACGTAACAAGCCATTCTGAGCTTACAAATCATTGAATCGGTCAACCATTCAATGAAAGTCAATTACAATAATGTAAATAGCCATTGTGAGCTTTCAAATCACCGAATTGGTTAACCGTTCAATGAGAATCAGCTACAATCATGTAAAAAGCCATTCTGAGACTAAAAATCATCGAGTTGATCAACCGTTCAAAGAGAATCAGCTACAATCATATAACAAGCCATTCTGAGCTCACAAATCATTGAATTGGTCAATCGTTCGATGAGAATCAGCTAGAATCACGTAACAAGCCATTCTAAGTTTACAAATCATCGAATCGGTCAATTGTTTGATGAAAATCAATTACAATCCCGTAACAAGCCATTCTGAGCTTTTAAATAACTGAATCAATCAACCGTTTAATGAGAATTAATTAAAATCACGTAACAAGCCATTCTGAGCTCACAAATCACTGAATCGATCAATCATTGAATGAGAATAAGCTACAATCATGTAACAAGCCATTCTGAGCTTAAAAATCACAAAATCAGTCAGTCGTTTGATGAGAATCAACTACAATCATGTAACAAGTAATTTTGAGGTTACAAATCACTGAATCGATCATCCGTTCAATGAGAATCAGCTACAATCACATAACAAGCCATTTTGAGTTTACAAATCATCAAATCAGTCAAATAGTCGATGAGAATCAATTACAATCACGTAAGAAGCCATTTTGAGCTTACAAATCATTGAATCTATCAACCGTTGGATGAGAATCAGCTACAATCACATAACAAGCCGTTCTAAGCTTACAAATTATTGGATCGATTAACCGTTCAATGAGAATCAATTACAATCATGTAACAAGCCATTCTGAGCTTACAAGTCATCGAATCGATCAACCATTCGATGAGAATCAATTACAATCACGTAACAAGGCATTCTGAGCATTCAAATTGCTGAGTCGGTCAATCGTTCGATGAGAATTAGCTACAACCATGTAACAAGCCATTTTGAGCTTAGAAATTATCGAATCAGTCAATTGTTCAATTAGAATTAGCTACAATCATGTAACAAGCCATTGTGATCTTACAAATCACCGAAATAGTCAACTATTCGATGAGAATTAGCTATAATTATGTAAAAGCTATTTTGAGCTTATAAATTATCAAATCGGTCAACCATTCGATGAGAATCAGCTACAATCATGTAACAAGACATTCTGAGCATTCAAATCATCAAATCGGTCAAACATTCGATGAGAATCAGCTACAATCATGTAACAAGCCATTCTAAGCTCACAAATCAAGGAATCAGTCAATCGTTCAATGAGAATCAGGTATAATTACGTAACAAGTCGTTCGGAGCTTACAAATCACCAAATCAGTCAGCTGTTCGATGAGAATCAGCTACAATCACGTAACAAGCCATTATGAGCTAACAGATCACCAAATCAGTCTACTGTTTGATGAGAATCAACTATAATCATGTAACAAGCCATTCTAAGCTTACATATCACTGAATCGGTCAACCATTTGATGACAATCAACTACAATCATAGAAAATATCATTCTAAGGTTGTAGATCACCAAATCGATCAAATTTTTGATGAGAATCAACTAAAATCATTGCACAAGTTGATCTAAGCTTGCAGATCACCGACTCGATCAATAGTTTGATGAGAATCAGATACAAACATGTAACACACCATTTTGAGGTTATAGATCACCGAATCGGTGAACCGTTCAATGAGAATCAGCTACAATCACGTAACAAGGCATTCTGAGCTTAAAAATCTCTGAATCAGTGAACCGTTGGATGAAAATTAGCTACAATCACGTAACAAGCCATTGCTTATAAATCACTGAATCAGGAAATCACTCAATGAGAATCGGCTACAATTATGTAACAAGCCATTCTGAGTTTACAAATCACCGAATTGGTCAATCGTTCGATGAGAATCAACTACAATCGGATAAAAGATTGTTTTGAGATTGTAGATCATGGAATCGGTCAACCGTTCAATGACAATTAACTAAAATCGCGTAACAATATGTTTTGAGGTTGCAATTTTCCGAATTGGTCAACCATTCGATGAGAATCAACTACAATCACATAACAAGCCATTCTGAGCTAAGAGATCACCAAATTGGTCTACCGTTTGATGAGAATCAACTACAATCACATAAAAAACCATTCTAACCTTACAAATCACTGAATTGGTCAACCATTCAATGAGAATTACCTAAATAAATCACATTAAAGATCATTCCAAAGCTATAGATCACCGAATCGGTGAAATGTTTGATGAAAATCAACTACAATCATGTAACAAGTCGATTTGACATTGCAGATCACCAACTTGATCAAACCGTTCGATGAGAATCAGATATAATCGTGTAACACACCATTCTAAAGTTGTAGATCATCGAATCGGTGAACTATTTGATGAGAATCAGCTACAATCATGTAACAAGCCATTTTTAGCTAACGAATCACTAACTCAGCCTACTGTTTGATGAGAATCAACTACAATCACGTAACAAGCCATTCTGAGCTTGCATATCACTTAATTGGTCAACCATTCAATGAGAATAAACAACAATCACATAAAAGATCATTCTAAGGTTGTAGATCATCGAATCGGTCAAATGTTTGATGAGAATCAACTACAATCATGTAACATGTTGATTTGAGGTTGCAGATCACTGACTCGATCAACTGTTCGATGAGAATCAAATACAATCGTGTAACACAACATTTTAATATTGTAGATCATCGAATCGATGAGAATCAACAACAATCACATAACAAGCCATTCTGATCTTACAAATCACCAAATCCGTCAAATGTTTGATGAGAATCAACTACAATCATGTAACAAGTTGATTTGAGGTTGCAGATCACCAACTTGATCAACCATTCGATGAGACTCAGATGCAATCATGTAACACATCATTCTAACATTGTAGATCACTGAATCGATGAACCGGTCAATGATAATCAGCTACAATCATGTAACAAGCCATTCTAAGTTTACAAATCATCGAATCGGTCAATCGTTCGTTGACAATCAGCTACAATGATGTAACAAGTGATTTTGAGCGTTCAAATCACTGAATCAGTCAACCGTTCGATGAGAATCAGCTACAATTATGTAACAAGCCATTCTGAGCTTACAAATCACTGAATCGGTCAACCGAATCGATGAACCATTCGATGAGAATTAGCTACAAACATGTAACAAGCCATTCTAAGCTTACAATTCACCGAATTGGTCAAGTGTTCGATGAGAATCAGCTACAATCACATAATAAGCCATTCTAAACTTACAGATCACTGAGTCGATCAACCATTCGATGAGAATCAACTACAATCACATAAAAGATCATTCTAAGGTTGTCGATCACTGAATCGGTCAAATGTTTGATGAGAATCAACTACAATCACGTAACAAGTCAATTTGAGATTGCAGATCACCGAATCGGTCAACCATTCGATGAGAACCAATTACAATCATGTAACAAGCCATTCTGAGCTTACAAATCACTGAATTGGTCAACCATTCGATGAAAATCAACTACAATCAAGTAATGAGCCATTCTAAGCTTACAAATCATCGAATCGGTGAACTGTTTGGTGAGAATCAGCTACAATCACGTAACAAGCCATTCTGAGCTTACAAATCACTGAATAGGTCAACTGTTCGATGAGAATCAGCTACAATCACATAAAAGATCATTCTAAGGTTGTAGATCATCGAATCTGTAAAACGTTTGATGAGAATAAACTATAATAATGTAACAAGTTGAGCTAACGTTGTAGATCACTGACTCGATCAACTTTTCAATGAGAATTAGATACAATCGCCTAACACACCATTTTGAGGTTGAAGATCACTGAATCGGTGAACCGTTCGATAAGAATCAGCTATAATCACGTAACAAGCCATTCTAAGTTTACAAATCAACAAATCGGTTAACCATTCGATATGACTCAGCTACAATTACGTAACAAGCCCTTCTGAGCTTACAAATCACTGAATCGGTCAACCGTTCGATGAGAATAAACTACAATTATGTAACAAGAATTTTTGAGCTTACAAATCACCGAATAGGTCAACCATTGGATGAGAATCAACTACAATCACGTAACAAGCCATTCTGAGCTTACAAATCAGCGAATCGGTCAACCGTTCGATAAGAATTAGCTACAATTATGTAAATAGTTTTTCTGAGAATCAGCTACAATCACATAACAAGCCATTCTAAGCTTACGAATCACTGAATCGGTCAACTGTTCGATGAGAATCAACTACAATCATGTAACAAGCCATTCTAAGCTTACAAATCATCGAATCGGTCAACCATTCGATGAGAATTAGCTACAATCATGTAACAAGCCATTTCAAGCTTAGAAATGAACGAATCGGTCAATCGTTTGATGAGAATTAGCTACAATCATGTAACAATTCTTTTTGAGTTGACAAATCACTGAATAGGTCAATCGTTCGATGAGAATCAGCTATAATCAAGTAACTAGCCATTCTGAACTTAGAAATCATCGACTCAATCAACCGTTTGACGAGAATGAGCTACAATCACATAACAAGCCATTATGAGCTTACAAATCAATGAATTGGTCAACCATTTGATGAGAATCAATTACAATCATGTAAAAAGCCATTCTGAGCTTATAAATTATCGAATCGATCAACCGTTCGATGAGAATCAGCTACAATCATGTAATAAGCCATTATGAGCTTACAAATCATCGAATCGGTCAACCATTCGATGAGAATCAATTACTATCATGTAACAAGCCAATCTGAGCTTACAATCACCGAATCGTTCAACTATTCGATGAGAATCAATTACAATCACATAACAAGCCAATCTGACCTTACAAATCATCGAATCAGTCAAACATTCGATAAGAATCAGCTACAATCATGTAAGAAGCCATTTTGAGATTACAAATCATTGAATCAGTCAACCATTTGATGAGAATCAGCTAGAATCACATAACAAGCCATTCTCAGCTTATGAATCACCGAATCGCTCAATCATTCGATGAAAATTAGCTACAATCACGTAACAAGTCATTTTGATCTTACAAATCAATAAATCAGTCAACCATTCCATGAGAATCAGCTACAATCCTAACAAGCCATTCTGAGCTTAAAAATCACCAAATCGGTCAACTATTCGATTAGAATAAGCTACAATCACATAACAAGCCATTCTAAGCTTACAAATCACCGAATCAGTCAACCATTCAATGAGAATCAACTACAATAATGTAACAAGCCATTATGAGCTTACAAATTAATAAATCGATCAACCGTTCGATCAACATCCGCTACAATCAAGTAACAAGCCATTATGAGCTTACAAATCATAAGAATCAGTCAACTGTTTAAAGAGAATCAGCTACATATATCACATAACAAGCCATTCTGAGCTTACAAATCATCGAATCGGTCAACCGTCTGATGAGAATCAGCTACAATCACGTAACAAGCCATTCTGAGCTTACAAATCACAAAATTGGTCAACTGTTCGATTAGAATCAGCTACAATCACATAACAAGCCATTTTGACCTTAAACATCACTGAATCAATTACAATCACATAACAAGCCATTTTGAGCTTACAAATCACCGAATCGGTCAACCATTCGATGAGAATCAATTACAATCATGTAAATAGCCATTGTGAGCTTTCAAATCACCGAATTGCTTAACCGTTCAATAAGAATCAGGTACAATCATGTAAAAAGCCATTTTGAGATTACAAATCACCGAATCAGTCAACCGTTCGAAGAGAATCAGCTACAATCATGTAACAAGCCATTTCGAGCTTACAAATCACTAAGTCGGTCAACCATTCGATGAGAATCAATTGCAATCACGTAACAAGCCATTCTGAGCTTACAAATCACCGAATCGGTCAACCATTCGATAAGAATACTCTACAATCACGTAACAAGCCATTTTGAGCTAAAAAATCACTGAATCGGTCAACTATTTTTTGAGAATCAATTACAATCACGTAACAAGCCATTATGAGCTTACAAATCACCGAATCGGTCAACCGTTTGATGAGAATCAATTACAATAACGTAACAAGCCATTGTGAGCTTATAAATCACCGAGTCGATCAAGCGTTCGATCAGAATCAGCTACAATGACGTAACAAGCCATTCTGAGCTTACAAATCACCGAATCGGTCAACTGTTTGATGAGAATCAACTAGAATCACGTAACAAGCCATTCTGAGCTTACAAATCACCGAATCGGTCAACAATTTGATGAGAATCAATTACAATCATGTAAATAGCCATTGTGAGCTTTCAAATCACTGAATTGCTTAACCGGTCAATGAGAATCAGCTACAATCCCGTAAAAAGCCATTCTAAGCTTACAAATCATCGAATCGATCAACCCTTCGATGAGAATCAACTACAATCATGTAACAAGTCATTCTGAGATTACAAATCACTGAATTGGTCAACTGTTCGATAAGAATCAGCTACAATCACGTAACAAGCCATTCTAAGCTTACAAATCACCGAATTAGTCAACCGTTCGATGAGAATGAATTACAGTCATGTAACAACCCATTCTGAGCATACAAATCACCTAATCGGTCAACCATTCGATGAGACTCATCTCCAATCACGTAACCATTATGAGCTTACAAATCACCGCATCAGTGAACCATTCAATTAGAATCAATTACAATCACTTAACAAGCCATTTTGAGCTTACAAATCACCGAATGGGTCAACTGTTTGATGAGAACAATTACAAGCTCGTAAAAATGCATTTTGAGCTTACAAATCATTGAATTGCTTAACCATTCAATGAGAATCAGCTACAATGATGTAAAAAGCCATTCTGAGCTTACAAATCATCGAATCGGTCAACCATGCAATGAGAATCAGCTACAATCATGCAACAAGCTATTCTGAGCTTTCAAATTACTGAATCAGTCAACCGTTCGATGAGAATCAGCTACAATCATGTAACAAGCCATTCTGAGCTTACAAATCATCAAATCGGTCAACCCTTTGATGAGAATCAACTACAATTATGTAACAAACCATTATGAGCTTAAAAATAACTGAATCAGTCAACCGTTCGATGAGAATCAGCTACAATCACGTGAAACACCATTTTGAGCTTGTAAATCACTAAATTTGTCAATTGTTCGATGAGAATGAGGTACAATTACGTAACAAACCTTTCTGAGCTTACAAATCGCTAGTTCGATCAACCGTTTGATGAGAATCGGCTACAATCTCATAACAAGCCATTTTGAAGTTACAAATCACTGATTTGGTCAATCATTCGATGATAATAAGCTACAATGACGTAACAAGCCATTATGAACTTTCAAATCACCGAAACGGTCAACCATTCAATGAGAATCAATTGCACTCATGTAACAAGCCATTATGAGCTTACAAATCACCAAATCGGTCAACCGTTTGATGACAATCAATTACAATCAGGTAACATGCCATTATGAGCTTACAAATCACTGAATCGGTCAACTGTTCGATGAGAATCAAGTACAATCAGGTAAAATAGGCCATTCTGAGCTTACAAATTACCCATCCGTCAACTGTTTAATGAAAATCAGCTACAATGACGTAACAAGCCATTTTGAGCTTACAAATCACTAAATCGGTCAACCGTTCGATGAGAATCAGCTACAATCATGTCACAAGCCATTCTAAGCTTACAAATCACCGAGTCGGTCAACCGTTCGATGAGAATCAATTACAATCACGTAAGAAGCCATTCTGAGCCTACAAATCACTAAATCGATCAACCATTAAATGAGAATTAGATACAATCACTTAACAAGCCATTCTGAGCTTACAAATCACTGAATCAGTCAACCGTTTGATGAGAATCAATTATAATCACATAATAAACCATTCTGAGCTTACAAACCACCGATTCACTCAACCGTTCGATGAAAAGCAGATACAATCACACAATAAGCTATTCTGAGCTTACAAATCACTGAATTGGTCAACCGTTTGATGAGAATCAATTACAATCATGTAACAAGCCATTGTGAGCTTACAAATCACTGAATAGGTCAACCGTTTGTCGAGAATCAGCTACAATCATGTAATAATCCATTTTGAGCTTACAAATCACTGAATCGGTCAACCATTTGATGAGAATCATCTACAATCACGTAACAAGCCATTATGAGCTTCCAAATCACCTAATCGATGAGAATAAATTACAATCACATAATAAGCTAGTCTCGGTCAACCCTTCGATGAGAATGAATTACAATCCATGTAACAAGCCATTCTGAGCTGACAGATCATTGTATCGGTCAACCGTTCGATGAGAATCAGCTACAATCATGTAACAAGCCATTCTAACCATACAAGTCACCAAATCAGTGAACTGTTCGATGAGAATCAGCTACAGTCACGTAACAATCCATTCTGAGGTTACAACTCACCCAATCAGTCAACCGTTCGATGAGAATCAACTACAATCACAAAACAAGCCATTTTTAACTTAGAAATCACCGAATTGGCCAATCGTTTGATGAGAATCAGCTACAATCACGTAACAAGCTGTTCTAAGCTTACAAATCAATGAATTAGTGAACCGTTCGATAAGAATCATCTACAATCATGTAACAAGCCATTCTGAGCTTAGAAATCACCGAATAGGTCAATCATTCGATGATAATCAATTATAATCACATAACAATCTATTCTGAGCTAAAAAATCACCAAATCAGTCCACTGTTCGATAAGAATCAGCTACAATCATGTAGAAAGCTATTCTGAGTTTACAAAGCACTGAATAGGTCAACCATTTGATGAGAATGAATTACAATCATGTAACAATCCATTAGGAACTTACAAATCATCGAATTGGTCAACCCTTCGATGAGAATCAACTACCACCACGTAACAAGCCATTCTGAGCTTACAAATGACCGAATCAGTCAACTGTTCAATGAGAATGAATTACAATCATGTAACAAGCCATTTTAAGCTTACAAATCATCGAATCAGTCAACTATTGAATGAGAATCAATTACAATCACGTAAAAAGGGATTCTGAGCTTAAAAATCATCGAATCAGTCAACCGTTCGATGAGAATCAGCTACAATCACGTAACAAGCCATTTTGAGCTTACAAATCAGTGAAATGGTCAACCGTCCGATGAGAATCAATTACAATCACATAACAAGCCAATCTGAGCTTACAAATCATCGAATCGGTCATCCATTCTATGAGGATCAATTACAATCACGTAACAATGCATTTTGAGCTACAAATCACCGAATCAGTCAACCGTTTGATGAGAATAAATTACAATCATGTAACAAGCCATTCACTGAATCGATCAATCATTCGATGAGAAATAGTTACAATGATGTAACAAGCCATTTTGAGCTTAGAAATCAATGAATCGGTCAACCGTTCAATGAGAATCAGCTACAATCATGTAACAAGCTATTCTGAGCTTAAAAATCACTGAATCAGTCAACCGATCGATAAGAATCAGCTACAATCACGTAACAAACTATTTTGAGATTACAAATCATTGAATCGGTCAACCGTTTGATGAGAATCAGCAATAATCACATAATAAGTGATTCTCAGCCTACAAATAACCAAATCAGTCAACCATTTGATGAGAATTAGTTACAATCACGTAACAAGTCATTCTGAGCTTACAAATCAACAAATCGGTCAACCGTTCGATGAGAATTAGCTACAATAATAACAAGCCATTTTGAGCTTACAAATTATCGAATCGGTCAACCGTTCGATGAGAATCAACTACAATCGCTGCCCTAGCTATCTCCTCTATATAGATCCGAGCATATAGATGTTTAAGCCCGCCCTAAATGAATGGTATAAATGCTATTGGTCGATCTCCAAAGGACCTTAGTTGTCCATAAACCATGAGTGTTTGTCCTGAGCCTACCAATAATGGATCGGGGCTATCAACTATATAACAAGCCATTTTGAGCTTACAAATCATCGAATCGGTTAACCGTTTGATGAGAATCACCTACAATCATGAAACAAGCCATTATGAGCATACAAATCACCGAATCGGTCAACCGTTTGATGAGAATCAGCTACAATCACGTAACAAGTATTTTTGAGCTTACAAATTACTGAATCGGTCAATCATTTTATGAGAATAAGCTATAATCACGTAACAAACCTTTCTGAGCTTACAAATCACCGAATCAATCAACCGTTTGATGAGAATCAGTTACAATCATGTAACAAGCTATTCTGAGCTTACAATTCACCAAGTCGGTCAACTGTTTAATGAGAATCAATTACAATCATGTAAATAGCCATTGTGAGCTTTGAAATCATCGAATTGGTTAACCGTTTGATGAGAATCAGCTAAAATACATAAAAAGCCATTTTGAGCTTGTAAATCACCGAATCAGTCAACAGTTCAATGGGATTCAACTACAATCACGTAACAAGCCTTTTTGAGCTGACAATCAAGTAACAAGCCATTCTGAGCTTATAAATCACCGAATCGGTGAACCATTTGATGAGCTTCAATTACAATCATGTAATAAGCCATTCTAAGCTTTCAAATCACCTAATCGGTCAACCATTCAATGAGAATCAGCTACAAACACGTAACAAGCCATTTTGAGCTTACAAATTATTGAATCGGTCAACCGTTCGATTAGAATCAGCTACAATCACGTAACATGCCATTGTGATCTTACAAATCACCGAAATGGTCAACCATTTCATGAGAATCAGCGATAATCACATAAAATGCCATTCTGAGCTTACAAATTACCAAATCGGTCAACGGTTCTATGAGAATCAATTACAATCATGTAACAAGCAATTTTGAGCTTACAAATCACCGAATCAGTCAACTGTTCGATGAGATTCAATTACAATCATGTAAGAAGCTATTCTAAGATTCAAATAAATGAATTGGTCAGCCATTGGATGAGAATCAGCTACAATCATGTAACAAGCCTTTCTGAGCTTACAACTCACTAAATCAGCGAACCGTTGGATGAAAATCAGCTACAATCACGTAACGAGCCATTCTGAGCTTAAAAATCACTGAATCGATCAATTGTTCAATGAGAATCAGATACAATCACATAACAAGCAATTCTGAGCTTACAAATCACTAAATTGGTCAACCATTTGATGAGAATCAACTACAATCATGTAACAAGCCATTCTAAGGTTACAAATCATCGAATTGATCAACCGTTGGATGAGAATCAGCTACAATCACATAACGAGCCATTCTGAGCTTAAAAATCACCGAATTGATCAACCGTTCAATGAGAATCAACTACAATCATGTAACATGCAATTTTGAGCTTACAAATCATCGAATCAGTCAACCGTTGGATGAGAATCAATTACAATAACGTAACAAGCCATTCTAAGGTTACAAATCACTGAATCGGTCAACTGTTCGATGGGAATAAATTATAATCATGTAACAAGCCATTCTAAGCTTACAAATCACCAAATCGGTCAACCGTTCGATGAGAATCAATTACAATCTCGTAACAAGCCATTCTGAGCTTACAAATAACCGAATCGATCGACCATTTGACTCAATCAGCTACAATCACGTAACAGGCCATTCTGAGCTTACAAATCATCCAATCGATCAATCGTTCAATGAGAATCAATTACAATCACTGAATCAGTCAATCGTTCGATGAGAATCAGCTGTGATCATGTAACAGGCCATTCTAACCTTACAAATCAAACAATCGGTCAACCATTCAATAAGAATCAATTACAATCACGTAACAAGCCATTACGAGCTTAAAAATCACCGAATCAGTGAACCATTCGATGAGAATTAGGTACAATCATGTAACAAGCCATTCTGAGCTTACAAATCGCCGTATCGATCAACCGTTCAATGAGAATCAATTATAATGATGTAACAAGCCATTATGAGCTTACAAATCACTGAATTGGTCAACCATTTGACAAGAATCAGCTATAATCACGTAACAATCCATTCTGAGCTTACAAATCACCGAATCAGTCAATCGTTTGATGAGAATTAGCTACAATCACGTAACAAACCACTGTGCGTTTATAAATCACTGAATTGGTCAACTGTTTGATGAGAATCAGTTAGAACCACGTAACAAGCCATTCTGAGCTTACAAATCACTGAATTGGTCAACCGTTCGATGAGAATCAGCTACAATCACGTAACAAGCCATTATGAGCTTTCAAATCACCGAATCGGTCAATTATTTGATGAGAATAAGCTACAATCATGTAAGACAAGCCATTCTGAGCTTACAAATGACCAAATCGGTCAACTATTCGATGAGAATCAGCTACAATCACATAACAAGCCATTCTAAACTTACAAATCACCGAATTGGTCAACCATTCGATGAGAATCAACTACATTCATGTAAGAATCCATTCTGAGCTTACAAATCATCAAATCAATCAACCATTTGGTGAGAATTAGCTACAATCACGTAACAAGCCATTATGAGCTTACAAATCACAGAATCGGTCAACTGCTCGATGAGAATCAGCTACAATCATCTAAAAAGCCATTCTGAGGTTACAAATCATGGAATTGATCAATCGTTCGATGACAATCAATTAGAATCACATAACAAGCCATTCTGAACTTACAAATCAATGATTCACTCAACCGTTCGATGAATATACCCAACCCGGGTGGGCGCCCTACTATTATATGTGGGGCCCCACTGAAGAGTTGTCAAACTATTGGAAGGAATGCAAGGCGAGTTGCTAGCTTTGCCACTACTATTGATGCTGCACCTAGAGCTGGTTATGCAAATGCTCTTCAAAGAAATGGTGCTGGGTAAGCTGCTACCCTTGCTCCTTAAGCTACAATCATGCAACAAGCCATTCTAAGCTTACAAATCACTGAATCAGTCGACCGTTCGATGAGAATCAGCTACAATCATGTAACAAGCCATTTTGAGCTTATAAATCACTAAATCTGTGAACCGTTCGATGAGTATAAATAAAATGGACAACCGTTCAATGAGAATCAATTTCCATCATGTAACAAGCTATTATGACATTACAAATCACTAAATCAGTCAACCGTTTGTTGAGAATCAGCTATAATCATGTAACATGGGCCATTTTGAGCTTACAAATCACCCAATCGGTCAACTATTTAATGAGAATCAGCTACAATCACATAACGAGCCATTTTGAGCTTACAAATCACTGAATTGGTCAACCATTCGATGAGAATCAGCTACAATCATGTCAAGGGCCATTCTAAGATTACAAATCATTGAATTGGTCAACTGTTCGATGAGAATCAATTACAATCACGTAAGAAGCCACTATGAGAATTACCTATGATCACATAACAGGCCATTCAGAGCTTACAAATCACCGAATTGGTCAACCGTTCAATGAGAATTAGCTACAATCATGTAAGAAGCTATTATGAGCTTACAAATCATCAAATCGGTCAACAATTCAATGAGAATCAAGTACAATCACGTAACAAGCCATTCTAAACTTACAAATCACCGAATCGGTCAACTGTTTGATGAGAATCAATTATAATCATGTACCAAGCCATTCTAAGCTTACAAATCATCGGTTCACTCAACCACTCGATGAAAATCAAATATAATCACACAACAAGCCATTCTGAGCTTACAAATCACCAAGTCGATCAACCATTTGATGAGAATCAATTACAATTATGTAACAAGCCATTGTGAGCTTACAAATCACTGAATCAGTCAACCGTTCGATGAGAATTAGCTACAATCATGTAACAAGCCATTCGAGCTTATAAATCACAAAATCAGTCAACTATTTGACGAGAATCAACTACGATCACATAACAATCCATTATGAGCTTAGAAATCACGGAATCGATCAACCGTTCGATGAGGATCAGCTGCAATTTTGAGCTTTCAAATCAGCAAATCGGTCAACCATTCCATTAGAATCAGCTACAATCATGTAACAAACCATTCTGAGCTTACAAATCATGGAGTCGGTTAACCGTTCGATGAGAATCAATTACAATCGCGTAAAAAGCCATTCTGAGATTACAAATCAGCAAATCGGTCAACCGTTCGATGAGAATCAATTACAATCATGTAACAAGGCATTCTAAGCTTACAAGTCACTAAATCGCTCAATTGTTTGATGAGAATCAGCTTCAATCACGTAACAAGTCATTCTGAGCTTAAAAATCATCGAATCGGTCAACTGTTCCATGAAAATCGGCTACAATCACGTAACAAGCCATTATGAGCTTACAAATCATTGAATTGGTCAACTGTTCAATGAGAATCAGCTACAATCACATAACAAGCCATTCTGATCTTACAAATAACCAAATCGGTGAACCGTTCGATAAGAATCAATTATAATCACATAACAAGCTATTATGAGCTGACAAATCACCGATTCACTCAAGCGTTTGATGAATATTAGCTACAATCATGCAACAAGCTATTCTGAGCTTACAAATCACCAAATCAGTCAACTGTTTAATGAAATCAATTACAATAATGTTATAAGCCATTGTGAGCTTACAAATCACTGAATCGGTCAACCATTCGATGAGAATCAGGTACAATCACATAAAAAGCCATTCTAAGCTTACAAATCACCGAATCGGTCAACTGTTTGATGAGAATCAACTATAATCATGTAACAAGCCATTCTAAGCTTACAAATCATTGAATCGGTCATCTATTCGATGAGAATCAGCTGCAATCATGAAACAAGTCATTCTGAGCTTACAAATCACTGAATCGGTGAACCTTTGATGAGAATCAGCTATAGTGACGTAACAAGCCATTCTGAGCTTACAAATCACTGAATCAGTCAACCGTTCGATGAGAATAAGCTACAATCATGTAACAAGCCATTCTGAGCTTATAAATGACCGAAACGGTCAACCGTTTGATGAGAATCAATTCCAATTACAAGCATGTAACAAGCCATTTTAAGCTTACAAATCACTTATTCGGTCAACTGTTTAATCACGTAAGAAGCCATTCTGAGCTTACAAATCACTGAATCGGTCAACCATTCGGTGAGTATCAGCTACAATCACATAACAAGCCATTTTGAGCTTACAAATCATCAAATCAGTCAACCATTCGATGAGAATCAACTACAATCACGTAACAAGTCATTCTGAGCTTACAAATCACTGACTCGGTCAACCAGTCGATGAGAACAATTACAAGCACTTAACAACCAGTGAATCAGTTAACAATTCAATGAGAATTAATTACAATCAAGTAACAAGGCATTCTGAGCTTACAACTCACCAAATCGGTCGACTGTTTGATGACAATCAGCTACAATCACTGAATTGGTCAACTGTTCGATGAGAATAAGCTAAAATCACGTACCATTCTGAGCTTACAAATTAGTGAATCAGTCAACCGTCGATGAGAATCAACTACAATCATGTAACAAGCCATTCTGAGCTTACAAATCACCGAATTGGTCAACCGTTCGATGAGAATTAACTACAATTATGTAACAAGCCATTCTAAGCTTACAAATCACCAAATCGGTCAACCATTCGATAAAATTCAATTACAATCATGTAACAAGCCATTTTGAGCTTACAAATCACCGAATCAGTCAACCCCTGGATGACAATCATCTCCAATCATGTAACAATCCATTCTGAGCTTACAAATAAATGAATCGGTTAACCATTCGATGAGAATTAGCTACAATCACGTAAAAAGCCATTCTGAGCTTACAAATCACCGAATCAGTCAACCATTTGTTGAGAATCAGCTAAAATCATGTAAGAAGCCATTCTGAGCATACAACTCACCGAGTCGATAAACCATTCGATGAGAATCAATTACAATCACATGATTATAGTTGATTCTCCTCGAACAGTTGACTGATTCAGTGATTTGTAAGCTCAGAATGGCTTGTTACGTGATTGGAATTGATTCTCATCGAATGGTTAACCAATTTGGTGATTTGTAAACTCAGAATGGCTTGTTACATGATCGTAACTGATTCTAATGATTAGTTGATTTGTAAGTGCTGAATAGCTTGTTACATGATTTTAGCCGATTCTCATCGAACAGTTGACCGATTCGGTGATTTGTAAACTCAGAATGGCTTGTTACGTGATTGTAATTGATTCGGATTGAACAGTTGACCGATTCGGTGATTTGTAAGCTCATAATGGGTTGTTACGTGATTGTAATTGATTCTAATCCAATAGTTGACCAATTCACTGATTAGTAAGCTCATAATGGCTTGTTATGTGATCGTAGCTGATTCTCATCAACAGTTGACTGATTTGGTGATTTGTAAGCTCAGAATGGCTTGTTACATAATTTTAGCTGACTCTCATCAAACGGTTGACTGATTGGGTGATTTGTCAGCTTAGAACAGCCCGTTATGTGATTGTAGCTAATTCTCATCAAACGGTTGACCGATTCAGTAATTTGTAAGCTCATAATGACTTGTTACATGATTGTAATTGATTTTCATCAAACGGTTGACCAATTTGGTGATTTAAAAGCTCAGAATGGCTTCTTACATGATTGTAATTGATTCTCAGTGAACAGTTGACTAATTTAGAGATTTGTATGCTCAGAATGGCTTCTTACGTGATTATAATTGATTCTCATAAAACAGTTGACCAAATCGGTGATTTGTAAGCTCATAATGGCTTGTTACATGATTGTAATTGATTCTCATGGAAGGGTTGACCGATTCGGTGAGTTGTAAGCTCATAATGAGTTGTTACCTAATTGTAATTATTTTTCTCATCAAAAGGTTGACCAATTCGGTGATTAGTAAGCTTAGAATGACTTCTTATGTGATTGTAGCTGATTCTCATCGACGGTTGACTGATTCAGTGATTTGTAAGCTCGGAATGGCTTGTTACGTGATTGTAGCTGATTCTCATCGAGCGATTGACCAATTCAGTGATTAGTAAGCTCAGAATGCCTTGTTATGTGATTGTAGCTGATCCTCTGCAAACGATTGACGGATTTAGTGAT
Organism: Chamaecyparis obtusa; assembly: GCA_027943335.1. Taxonomy (NCBI): domain Eukaryota; kingdom Viridiplantae; phylum Streptophyta; class Pinopsida; order Cupressales; family Cupressaceae; genus Chamaecyparis; species Chamaecyparis obtusa. The sequence goes on from BSBK01000627.1 coordinate 3,577,237, forward strand.
TTGTAAGCTCATAATGGCTTCTTACATGATTGTAATTGAATCTCATCGAACGGTTGACTGATTCGGTAATTTGTAAGCTCGTAATGGCTGGTTATGTGATTGTAATTGATTCTCATCGAGTTGTTGACCAATTCGGTGATTTGTAAGCTCAGAATGGCTTGTTATGTGATTGTAGCTGATTCTGATCGAACAGTTGACCAATTCAGTAATTTGTAACCTCAGAATGGCTTCTTACGTGATTGTAATTGATTCTCATCGAATGGTTGATCAATTCGATGATTTGTAAGCTCAAAATGCCTTGTTACCTAATTGTAGATGATTCTCATCAAATGGTTGACCGATTCGGTGATTTGTAAGGTCAGAATGGCTTGTTACGTGATTGTAGCTGATTCTCAACAAACGGTTGCCCAATTCGGTGATTTGTAACCTCAGAATGGCTTGTTACATTATTGTAGCTTATTCTCATCGAATGGTTGACCGATTCGGTGATTTGTAAATTCAGAATGGCTTGTTACATGAATTTAGCTGATTCTCATCGAACAGTTGACGGATTCAGTAATTTGTAAGCTCAGAATGGTTTGTTAAGTGATTATAGCTGATTCTCATCGAACGGTTGACCAAGTTGATGATTTGTAAGTTCAGAATGACTTGTTACCTGATTGTAGCATATTCTCATAAAATAGTTGACCGATTCAGTGATTTGTAAGCTCAGAACGGCTTGTTACATCTTTGCAATTGATTCTCATCGAACGGTTGACCAATTTAGTGATTTGTAAGCTCAAAATGACTTGTTACATGATTGTAGCTAATTCTAATCGAATGGTTGATCAATTCGGTGATTTGTAAGCTCACAATGGCATGTTACGTGATTGTAATTGATTCAAATCGAATGGTTGACAAATTAAGTGATTTGTAAGCTCTGAATGGCTTGTTATGTGATTTTAGCTGATTCTCATCAAATGGTTGACCGATTTGATGATTTGTAAACTCAAAATGGCTTGTTACAAGATGGTAGTTGATTGTCATCGAACGGTTGACTGATTCAATGATTAGTAAGCTCAGAATGGCTTGTTACGTTATTGTGATTCTCATCAAATGGTTGATTGATTTAGTGATTTGTAAGCTCAGAATGGCTTGTTATGTTATTGTAATTGATTCTGATTGGACGGTTGACCGATTTGGTGACTTATAAGCTCATAATGGCTTGTTACATTATAAGCTCATAATGGCTTGTTACAATCACATAAAAGGCCATTCTGACCTTACAAATCATAGATTTGGTCAACCATTCAATGAGAATCATCTAGAATCATGTAACAGGCCATTGTGAGTTTTCAACTCATCGAATCAGTCAACCATTCGATGAGAGTTAGGTACAATCACCTAACAAGCCATTCTGAGCTTACAAATCACCGAATCAGTCAAATGTTCGATGAGATTCAACTACAGTCACGTAACAAGCCATTCTAAGCTTCCAAATCATCGAATAGCTCAACCGTTCGATTAGAATCAGCTACAATCACGTATAAAGGCATTTTGTGATGTGTAAGCTCAAAATGGGTTGTTACATAATTGCAGCTGATTATCATCAAATGGTTGACCGATTCAGTGATTTGTAAGCTCAAAATGGCTTGTTACGTGATTGTAGTTGATTCTCATCGAACGATTGACCAATTTGGTGATTTGTAAGCTCCCAATGAATTGTTACATAATTGTAATTGATTCTCATCGAATGGTTGACCTATTCGATGATTTGTAAGCTCAGAATGGCTTGTTATGTGATTATAGCTGATACTTATCAAACGGTTGACCAATTCAATGATTTGTAAGCTTAGAATGGCTTGTTATGTGATTGTAATTGATTCTCATTGAACAATTTACCGATTCAGTGATTTGTAAGCTCAAAATGGCTTGTTACGTGATTGTAGCTGATTCTCATCGATCGGTTGATCGATTCGGTTATTTGTAAGCTCATAATGGCTTGTTATGTGATTGTAATTAATTCTCATCAAACGGTTGACCGATTCGGTGACTTGTAAGTTCAGAATGGATTATTACTTTATTGTAGTTGATTCTCATCGAACGGTCGACGGATTCCATGGTTTGCAAGCTCAGAATGGCTTGTTACATGATTGTAATTGATTCTCATTGAACGGTTGACCAATTCGATGATTTGTAAGCTCAGAATGGCCTGTTAGATGATTGTATCTGATTCTCACCAAACGGTTAACCAATTCAGTGATTTGTAACCTCAGAATGGCTTGTTATGTGATTGTAGCTGATTCTCATGGAATGGTCGATCGATTCATTAATTTTTCAGCTTAGAATGGCTTGTTACGTGATTCTAGCTTATTATCATCGAACGGTTGACCGATTTAGCGATTTGTAAGCTCAGACTGGTTTATTACATAATTGTAGCTGATTCTCTCATCAAAGAGTTGATCGATTCACTTATTTGTAAGCTCAGAATGACTTGTTACGTGATTGTAGTTGATTCTATTCGAACGGTTGACTGATTCAGTTATTTGTAAGCCAAGAATGGCTTGTTACGTGATTGTAACTAATTCTCATCAAATGGTTGACCAAATCGGTGATTTGTAACCTAAGAGTGGCTTGTTACATTATTGTAGCTTATTCTCATCGAACTGTTGACCGATTCAGTGATTTGTAAGCTTTAAATGGCTTGATACGTGATTGTAATTGATTCTCATTGAACAGTTGATGATTCGATAATTTGTATGCTCATAATGGCTTGTTACGTGATTTTAATTGATTATCATCGAACAATTGACCGATTCGGTTATTTGTAAGCTCAGAATGGATTATTACATGATTGAAGATGATTCAACACCAGCAATTGATCGATTCGGTGATTTGTCAGCACAGAATGGCTTGTTACGTGATTGTAATTGATTCTCATTGAACAGTTGACCGATTTGGTGATTTGTAAGCTCAGAATGGCTTGTTACGTGATTGTAATTGATCTTCATCGAACGATTGACTAATTCAATGATTTGGAAGCTCAGAATGGCTTCGTATGTGATTGTAGTTGATTCTCATCCAATGGTTGACCGATTCGATGATTTGTGAGCTCAAAATGGCTTCGTACATGATTTTACCTGATTCTCACTGAATGGTTCACGGATTCGATGATTTGTAAGCTCAAAATGGCTTGTTACATGATTGTAGCTGATTCTCATAGAACGGTTGACTGATTCGGTGCTTTGTAAGTTCAAAATAATTTCTTACATGATTGTAAATGAATCTCAACGAACGGTTGACCGATTCGGTGATTTTGTAAGCTCAGAATAGCCTGTTATATGATTTTATCTAATTTTCATCGAACGGTTGACCAATTCAGTGATTTGTAAGCTCATAATAGCTTGTTACGTGATTGTAGCTTATTCTCATCGAACGGTTGACCGATTTGGTGATTTGTAAGCTCAGAATGGATTTTTACGTGGTTGTAGCTGATTCTCACCGAATGGTTATCTGATTCGGTGATTTGTAAGCTCAGAATGGCTTCTTACGTGATTGTAATTAATTTTCATCAAATGGTTGACTGATTCGGTGATTTGGAAGCTCAGAATGGCTTTGGTACGTGGTTGTAGCTGATTTTCATCCAATGGTTGACCGCTTCAGTGATTTGTAAGCTCAAAATAGCTTGTTACGTGATTGTGGTTGATTCTCATCGAACAGTTGATGGATTCGGTGATTTGTAAGCTGAGAATGGCTTGTTACATGATTGTAGTTGATTCTTATCGAACGGTTGACCGATTCATTGATTTGTTATCTCAGAATGACTTCTTACATGATTGTAAATGATTCTCAAAGAAGGATTGACTGATTTGGAGATTTGTAAGCTTAGAATGGCTTGTTATATTATTATAATTCATTCTCATCGAACGGTTCACTGATTCAGTGACTTGGAAGCTTAGAATGGCTTGTTACATGGTTGTAGCTGATTTTCATCCAATGGTTGACCGATTTGGTGATTTGTAAGCTCAAAATGGCTTGTTAAGTAATTGTAATTGATTCTTATTGAACAGTTGACCGATTTGGTGATTTTTAAGCTTAAAATGTCTTATTATGTGATTGTAATTGATTTTCATCGAACAATTGACTGATTTGTTGATTTGTGAGCTAAGAATGATTAAATGCATGATTGTAATTGATTCTCATCAAACTATTGACCGATTCGGTGATTTGTATGATTATAATAGCTTGTTACCTGATTGTAGCTGATTCTCATCCAACGGTTGACTGATTCAATGATTTGTGAGCTCATAATGGCTTGTTTCATGATTATAATTGATTCTCATGGTTGACTGTTTAGGTGATGTGTAAGCTCATAATGGCTTGTTACGTGATTGCACCTAATTCTACTTGAACGGTTGACTGATATGGTGATTTGTATGCTTAGAATGGCTTGTTACGTGATTGTAGCTGATTCTCATCGAATGATGGACCGATTCAGTGATTTGTGAGCTCAGAATGGCTTGTTACGTGATTGTAATTGATTCTTATCGAATAGTTGAATGATTCAGTTATTTGTAAGCTGAGAATAGCTTGTTAGGTGATTGTAATTGATTCTCATCGAACAGTTGACTGATTAGTTGATTTGTAAGCTCAGAATGGCTTGTTATGTAATTGTAATTGATTCTTATCGAATGGTTGAATGATTCGGTGATTTGTAAGCTTAGAATTAGTTGTTACGTGATTGTAGCTGATTCTCATTGAACAGTTGACCGATTTGGTGTTTTTTAAGCATAGAATGGCTCGTTACGTGATTGTAGGTGATTCTCATCCAACGGTTGACTAATTTGGTGACTTGTCAGCTCAGAGTGGCTTATTACATGATTGTAGCTGATTCTCATCGAATGGTTGACCGATTCATTTATTTGTAAGCTTAGAATGGTTTGTTACGTGATTGTAGCTGATTCTCATTGAACGTTCGACTGATTTGATGATTTGTAAGCTTAAAATGATTTGTTACATGATTGCAGCTGATTCTCATCGAACGATTAACTGATTCAATTATTTGTAAGCTTAAAATGGCTTGCTACGTGATTATAGCTGATACTCATCGAACAGTTGACCGATTCAGTGATTTGTCAGCTTAGAATGGCTTGTTACGTGATTATAATTCATTCTCATCCAAGGGTTGACCGATTCATTGATTTGTAAGGTCAGAATGGCTTGTTACGTGATTGTAATTGATTCTCATCGAACGGTTGACAGATTTGGTGGTTTGGAAGCTCAAAATGGCTTGTTACGTGATTGTAGCTGATTCTCATCCAATGGTTGACCGATTTGGTGATTTGTAAGCTTAGAATGGATTGTGACGTGATTGTAGTTGATTCTCGTTAAATAATTGTCATATTCAGTGATTTGTAAGCTCACAATGGCTTGTTATGTGATTGTAATTGATTCTCATCAAACGGTTGACCGATTATTTGTACGCTCATAATGGCTTGTTATGTGATTGTAGATGATTCTCATCGAATGTTTAACCAATTTGGTGATTTGTAAGCTTAGAATGGATTGTGACGTGATTGTAGTTGATTCTTGTCAAATGATTGTCATATTCAGTGATTTGTAAGTTCACAATGGCTTTTTACATGATTGTAATTGATTCTCATCGAACGGCTAACTGATTTGGTGATTTTTAAGCTCAGAATGGCTTGTTGCATGATTGTACCTGATTCTCAATGAAACGATTGACCAATTCGATGATTTGTGACCTCATAATGGATTGTTAGATGATTGTAGCTGATTCTCATCCAACGGTTGACCAATTCAGTGATTTGTATGCTCAAAATTGCTTGTTACATGATTGTAGTTGATTCTCATCCAAGGGTTGACCAATTCGGTGATTTGTAACTTCAAAATGTCTTTGACATGATTGGAGATAATTCTCATCAAACGGTTAGCTCAGAATAGCTTGTTACCTGATTGTACTTGATTCTCATCGAACGGTTGATCGTTTCAGTGATTTGTAAGCTCAAAATGACTTGTTACGTGATTGTAATTGATTTTCATTGAACGGTTGACTAATTTGGTGATTTGGAAGCTCATAATGGCTTCGTACATGATTGTAACTGATTCTCATCCAATGATTGACTGCTTCGGTGATTTGTAGGCTCAAAATGGCTTGTTACGTGATTTTAGTTGATTCTCATCGAACGGTTGACAGATTCAATGATTTGTAAGCTAAGAATGGCTTGTTACATGATTGTAGCTAATTCTTATTAAACGGTTGATTGATTCAGTGCTTTGTAAGCTTAGAATGACTTCTTACATGATTGTAAATGATTCTCAATGAACGATTGATCGATTCGATGATTTGTAAGGTCACAATGACTTGTTACATGATTGTAATTGATTCTCATCAAACGGTTGACTGATTCGGTGATTTGGAAACTCAGAATGGCTTGTAACGTGATTGTAGTTGATTCTCATCAAATAGTTCACCATTTTAGTGATTTATAATTTCAGAATGGCTTGTTACATGATTGTAATTGATTCTCATCAAACGGTTGACCGATTCAGTGATTTGTAACTCAGAATGGCTTGTTACATGATTATAATTAATTTTCATCGAACGGTTGACTCATTCGGTGATTTGTGAGCTAACAATTATTTAATGCATTATTGTAGCTGAGTCTCATTGAACAGTTGACCGATTTGGTGATTTATAAGCTCAAAATGACTTGCTAGATGATTGTAGTTGATTCTCATCGAATAGTTGACCATTTCAGTGATTTGTAAGCTCAGAATGACTACTTGTTACGTGATTGTAATTGATTCTCATCAAATGTTGACCGATTCAGTGATTTGTAAGCTTAGAATGACTTGTTACATGATTGTAATTTATTCTCATCGAACGACTAACTAATTTGGTGATTTGTAAGCTTAAAATGACTTCTTACATGATTGTAATTGATTCTCGTCAAACGGTTGACCAATTCGATGATTTGTAAGCTCATAATGGCTTGTTACATGATTGTAATTGATTAGGATCAAACAGTTGACCAATTTAGTGATTTGTAAGCTCATATTGGGTTGTTACGTGATTGTAATTGATTCTCATCAAACGGTTGACCGATTCGGTGATGTGTAAGCTGATAATGGCTTGTTACGTCATTGTAGCTGATTCTCATTGAACTCTTGATCTATTCAGTGATTTGAAAACTCAGAATTGCTTGTTACCTGATTCTAGCTAATTCTCATCGAACAGTTGACTGAGTCGCTTATTTGTAAGCTTAGAATGGCTTCTTACGTGATTGTAGCTGATTCTCATCGAATGGTTGACCGTTTCGGTGATTTGTAAGTTCAGAATGACTTGTTACGTGATTGTAGCTTATTTTCATCAAACGATTGACTGATTCGATGATGTGTAAGCTCAAAATGACTTGTTACGTGATTGTAGTTGATTCTCATCGAAACGGTTGACCAATTCTAGGATTTGGGACCTCATAATGGCTTGTTACATGATTGTAGCTGATTCTCATCTAACAGTTGACCGATTCAGTGATTTGTAAGCTCAAAATTGCTTGTTACGTGATTAGAGTGATTCTCATAGAATGGTTGACTATTTCGGTGATTTGTAATGTCAAAATGACTTGTTACATAATTGTAATTGATTCTCATTGAAGGGTTGACCAATTCGATGATTTCTAAGTTCAAAATGGCTTGTTACACGATTGTAGCTGATTTTCATCAAATGATTGACCGATTCAGTGATATGTAAGCTCAAAATGGCTTGTTACGTGATTGTTGTTGATTCTCATTAAACGGTTGACCGATTTGATGATTTGTAAGCTCAGAATGAATTGTTATAAGATTGTAGCTTATTGTCATCAAACAGTTGACTGATTCAGTGATTGTAAGCTTAGAATGGCTTGTTAGGTGATTGTAATTGATTCTCATTGAACGATTGACCAATTCGGTGATTTGTAATCTTGAAATGACTTGTTAGGTGATTGTAATTGATTCTCATTGAACAATTGACTAATTCAAAATTTGTAAGCTCACAATGGCTTGTTATGTGATTGTAATTGATTCTCATCGAATGATTGACCGATTCGGTGATTTGTAAGCTCAAAATCACTTATTACGTGATTGTAGCTGATTCTCATCAAATGTTTTACCAATTTGGTGATTTGTAAACTTAGAATGGCTTGTTACATGATTGTAGCTTATTCTCATCGAACGATTGATCGATTTGGTGCTTTGTAAGCTTAGAATGGCTTGTTACGTGATTGTAGTAGATTCTCATCGAACGGTTGACCGATTCGGTTATTTGTAAGCTCAGAATGGCTTGTTACATGTTGTAATTGATTCTCATTGAACGGTTGACCAATTCGGTGACTTGTAAGATCAGAATGACTTGTTACGTGACTGTAGATGATGCTCATCAAACGGTTCACCAATTTTGTGAATGGTTGACCTATTCAATGCTTTGTAAACTCAAAATGACTTGTTACATGATTGTAGCTAATTGTCATCGAATTGTGGACCGATTTGGTGATTTGTAAGTTCAGAATGGATTGTTACATGATTATGATTGATTATCATCAAATGGTTGACCGATTCGGTGATTTCTAAGCTCAGAATGACTTATTACATGATTGTAGATGATTTTCATCGAACGGTTGACTGATTCAGTTATTTGTAAGCTGAAAATGGCCTGTTACGTGATTGTAGCTTATTCTTATCAAACAGTTGAGAGATTCAGTGATTTGTAAGCTCATAATGGCTTGTTACGTGATTGTAATTGATTCTCATCAAACGGTTGACCAATTTGGTGATTTAAAAGCTCAGAATGGCTTCTTACATGATTGTAATTGATTCTCAGTGAACAGTTGACTGATTTAGAGATTTGTATGCTCAGAATGGCTTCTTACGTGATTGTAATTGATTCTCATAAAATAGTTGACCAAATCGGTGATTTGTAAGCTCATAATGGCTTGTTACATGATTGTAATTGATTCTCATGGAAGGGTTGACCGATTCGGTGAGTTGTAAGGTCATAATGAGTTGTTACCTAATTGTAATTATTTTTCTCATCGAAAGGTTGACCAATTCGGTGATTAGTAAGCTCAGAATGACTTCTTATGTGATTGTAGCTGATTCTCATCGACGGTTGACTGATTCGATGATTTGTAAGCTCGAAATGGCTTGTTACGTGATTGTAGCTGATTCTCATCGAGCGATTGACCAATTCAGTGATTAGTAAGCTCAGAATGCCTTGTTATGTGATTGTGGTTGATTCTCATGGACGGTTGACCGATTCAGTGATTTGTAAGTTCATAATGGCTTGCTATGTGATTGTAGCTGATTCTCATTGAATGGTTGACCGATTCAGTGATTTGTCAATTCAGAATGACTTGTTACGTGATTGTAGCTGATCCTCTGTGAACGATTGACGGATTTAGTGATTTGTAAGCTCATAATGGCTTCTTACATGATTGTAATTGAATCTCATCGAACGGTTGACTGATTCGGTAATTTGTAAGCTCGTAATGGCTGGTTATGTGATTGTAATTGATTCTCATTGAGTTGTTGACCAATTCGGTGATTTGTAAGCTCAGAATGGCTTGTTATGTGATTGTAGCTGATTCTGATCGAACAGTTGACCAATTCAGTAATTTGTAACCTCAGAATGGCTTCTTACGTGATTGTAATTGATTCTCATCGAATGGTTGACCAATTTGGTGATTTGTAAGCTCAAAATGCCTTGTTACCTAATTGTAGATGATTCTCATCAAATGGTTGACCGATTCGGTGATTTGTAAGGTCAGAATGGCTTGTTACGTGATTGTAGCTGATTCTCATCAAACAGTTGCCCAATTCGGTGATTTGTAACCTCAGAATGGCTTGTTACATTATTGTAGCTTATTCTCATCGAATGGTTGACTGATTCGGTGATTTGTAAATTCAGAATGGCTTGTTACGTGAATTTAGCTGATTCTCATCGAACAGTTGACGGATTCAGTAATTTGTAAGCTCAGAATGGTTTGTTAAGTGATTATAGCTGATTCTCATCGAACGGTTGACCAAGTTGATGATATGTAAGTTCAGAATGACTTGTTACCTGATTGTAGCATATTCTCATAAAATAGTTGACCGATTCAGTGATTTGTAAGCTCAGAACAGCTTGTTACATCTTTGCAATTGATTCTCATCGAACGGTTGACCAATTCAGTGATTTGTAAGCTCAAAATGACTTGTTACATGATTGTAGCTAATTCTCATCGAATGGTTGATCAATTCGGTGATTTGTAAGCTCACAATGGCATGTTACGTGATTGTAATTGATTCTAATCGAATGGTTAACAAATTAAGTGATTTGTAAGCTCTGAATGGCTTGTTACGTGATTTTAGCTGATTCTCATCAAATGGTTGACCAGCTTGATGATTTGTAAACTCAGAATGGCTTGTTACAAGATGGCAGTTGATTGTCATCGAACGGTTGACTGATTCGATGATTAGTAAGCTCAGAATGGCTTGTTACGTTATTGTGATTCTCATCAAATGGTTGATTGATTCAATGATTTGTAAGCTCAGAATGGCTTGTTACGTTATTGTAATTGATTCTGATTGGACGGTTGACCGATTTGGTGACTTATAAGCTCATAATGGCTTGTTACATTATTGTAGCTTATTCTCATTGAACGGTTGATTGATTCGGTGATTTGTAAGCTCAGAATGGCTTGTTACGTCATTGTAATTGATTCTAATTGAACGGTTGACTGATTTAGTGATTTTTAAGCTCAGAATGGCTTATTGCGTTATTCTAGCTGATTCTCATCAAATGATTGACTGATTCGGTGATTTGTAAGCTGAGAATGACTTTTTACACGATTGTAATTGATTCTCATCGTACAGTTGAACAATTTGGTGATTTTTAAGCTTGAAATGTCTTGTTATGTAATTTTAATTGATTCTCATCGAACAGTTGACCAATTCGATGATTTGTAAGCTCAGAATGGCTTGTTACATCATTGTAGCTGATTCTCATCAAACGGTTGATCGATTCGGTAATTTGTAAACTTAGAATGGCTTATTACATGATTGTAACTGATTCTCATCGAACGGCTGGCCGATTCGACTATTTGTAAGCTCATAATGGCTTGTCACGTGATTGTAGCTGATTCTCATCGAATGGTTGACCTATTTGGTGATTTGTAATCTTAGAATAGCTTATTACATGATTATAGCTGATTCTCATCGAACGGTTGACCGATTCGGTGATTTGTAAGCTCAGAGTGGCTTCTTACGTGATTGTAGCTGATTCTCATCCAACGGTTGACCGATTCAATGATTTGTAAGCTCAAAATGGCTTGTTACGTAATTGTAATTGATTCTCATCGATGGTTGACCAATTCGGTGATTTATAAGAATGGCTTGTTACGTCATTGTGATTCTCGTCGAATGGTTGACCGATTCAGTGATTTGTAAGCTCAAAATGGGTTGTTACATGATTGTAGCTGATTCTCATCAAACGGTTGACTGATTCGTTGATTTGTAAGCTCAACATGTCTTGTTATGTGATTGGAATTGTTTCTCATCAAACGGTTGACCAATTCGGTGATTTGTAAGCTTAGAATGGTTTGTTACGTGATTGTAATTGATTCTAATCGAACGGTTGATAGATTAGGTGATTTGTAAGCTCTGAATGGCTTGTTACATGATTGTAATTCATTCTCAGTGAACGGTTAACTGATTCGGTGATTTGTAAGTTCATAATGGCTTGTTACGTTATTGTAGCTGATTATCATCAAACAGTTGACCGATTCAATGAATTGTAAGCTCAGAATGGCTTGTTACGTGATTGTAGTTGATTCTCATTAAATAGTTTATCGATTCAGTTATTTGTAAGCTTATAATGGCCTGTTACGTGATTGTAGTTGATTCTCATCCAGCGGTTGATAGATTCAATGATTTGTACACTCAGAATAGCTTCGTACGTGATTGTAATTGATTCTCATCGAATGGTTGACCGATTTTGTGATTTGTAACCTCAGAATGGCTTTTTATGTGATTGTAGCTGATTCTCATCGAATGGATGGTCGATTTTGTGATTTCTAACCTTAGAATTGCTTGTTACATGATTGTAGCTGATTTTCATCCAACGAATGACTGATTCAGTGATTTGTGAGCTAGGAATGGCTTGTTACGTGATTGTAATTAATTTTTATCAAACAGTTGACCGATTCAGTGATTTGTATGCTCAGACTGGCTTGTTAGGTGATTGTAATTGATTCTCATCGAACAGTTGACCGTTTCGGTGATTTGTAAGCTCGGAATGGCTTCTTACATGATTATAGCTGATTCTCATCGAAAGATTGACCAATTCAGTATTTGTAAGCTCAGAATGGATTCTTACATGATTATAGCTTATTCTCATTGAACTGTGTGCTGATTGGGTGATTTGTATACTAAGAATTGCTTGTTACGTGATTGTAGTTGATTCTCATCGAATGGTTAACCGATTCGGTGATTTGTAATGACACAATGGCTTGCTACATGATTGTAGTTGATTCTCATCAAACGGTTGACCGATTTATTAATTTGTAAGCTTAGAATGGCTTGTTATGTGATTGTAGCTGATTATATTATTGAACAGTTGATGAATTAGGTGATTTGTAAGCTCAGAATAGGTTGTTACATGATTCTAATTGATTCTAGTCAAACGGTTGACTGATTCTGTGATTTGTATGCTCAGAATAGTCGTTACATGATTGTAGCTGATTATCATCGAATGGTTGACCGATACAGTGATTTGTAAGCTCAGAATGGCTTGTTATATTATTGTAGCTTATTCTCATCGAACGGTTGACCGATTCATTGATTTGTAAGCTTAGAATGGCTTGTTACGTGATTGTAGCTTATTCTCATCGAATGGTTGACTGATTCGATGATTTGTAAGCTCAGAATGGCTTGTTATGTGATTGTAGCTAATTCTCATTAAACAGTTGACTGATTCGCTAATTTATAAGCTCAGAATGGCTTTTTACATGATTGTAGCTGATTCTCATCAAACGATTGACCCACTCGATGATTTCTAAGTTATAATTAGCTTGTTACGTGATTGTAATTGATTCTCATCGAATGGTTAACCGATTCGATGATTTGTAAGCTCATAATGGCTTGTTACGTGATTGTAGCTGATTCTTATCGAACGATTGAGGGATTTGGTGATTTGTAAGCTAAGAATGGCTTGTTACATGATTGTAGCTTATTCTCATCAAACGGTTGACCGATTCGGTGATTTGTAAGCTCAGAATCGCTTGTTACGTGATTATAGCTGATTCTCATCGAACAGTTGACCGATTCGGTGATTTGTAAGCTCAGAATGGCTTGTTACAAGATTGTAGCTGATTCTCATCAAATAGTTGACCGATTCGATGATTTGAAAGCTCAGAATGGCTTGTTACATGATTATAGCTGATTCTCATCGAATGGTTGACCGATTCATTGATTTGTAAACTCAAAATGGCTTGTTACGTAATTGTAATTGATTCTCATTGAATGGTTGACCGATTCGGTGATTTCTAAGCTCAAAATGGCTTGTTACTTGATTGTAGCTGATTCTCTTCGAACGGTTGACAGATTCGGTGATTTGTAATCTCAAAATGGCTTGGTAGGTGATTGTAATTGATTCTCATCAAATGGTTGACCGATTTGGTGATTTTTAAGCTCATAATGGCTTGTTACGTGATTGTAATTGATTCTCATCGAACGGTTCACCGATTCAGTTACTTGTAAGCTCAGAATGGCTCGTTAGAAGGTTGTAGCTGATTCTCATCGAACGGTTGACCGATTCGGTGATTTGTAAGCACAAAATGGCTTGTTACATGATTTTAGCTAATTCTCATCGAACGGTTGACCGATTCGATAGACTGTAAGTTCAGAATTGCTTGTTACGTGATTGTAGCTGATTCTCATCAACCAGTTGACTGATTAGGTGATTTCTAAGCTCAGAATGGCCTGTTACGTGATTGTAGTTGATTCTCATCGAACACTTGACCGATTCAATGACTTGTAAGCTCATAATGGCTTGTTACATGATTGTAATTGATTTCAAATGGTTGACCGATTTGGTGATTTGTAAGCTCAAAATGGCTTGTTACATGATTGTAATAGATTTGCATCGAACGGTTGACCGATTCGGTGATTTGTAAGCTCATAATGGGTTGTTACGTGATTGTAATTGATTCTCATCAAACGGTTGACCAATTCGGTGAGTAGTAAGCTCAGAATGGCTTGTTACGTGATTGTAGCTGATTCTCATTGATGGTTGACTGATTTGCTGATTTGTAAGCTCAGAATTGCTTGTTACGTGATTGTAGCTTATTCTCATAGAACTGTTGACCAATTTGGTGATTTGTAAGCTCAGAATGCCCCGTTACGTGATTGTAGCTAATTCTCATCGAAGAGTTGACCAATTTAGTAATTTGTAAGCTCAGAATGGCCTGTTACATGATTTTAGCTGATTCTCATCAAACTGTTGACCAATTCAATGATTTGTAAGCTCAGAATGGGTTGTTACGTGGTTTTAGCTCATTCTCATCGAATGGTTGACCGATTCGGTGATTTGTAACCTTAGAATGGCTTTTTACATGATTGTAATTGATTCTCATTGAACGGGTGACTGATTCAATGATTTGTAAGCTCAGAATGGTGTGTTAAATGATTGTAATTGATTCTCATCGAACGGTTGACCGATTCGGTAATTTGTAAGCTCAGAATGGCTTGTTACGTGATTGTAATTGATTCACATCGAACGGTTGACCGATTCCATGATTTGTAAGCTCATTATGGGTTGTTATGTGATTCTCATCAAATGGTTGACCAATTTGATGAATTGTAAGCTCAGAATGGCTTGTTATATGATTGTAGCTGATTCTCATCAAACAGTTGACCAATTCGATAATTTGTAAGCTTAGAATGGCCTGTTACGTGAGTTTAGTTGATTCTTAATGAACAGTTGACCAATTCAATAATTTTTAAGCTCAAAATGGCTTATTACGTGATTGTAGCTGATTCTCATCGAACGGTTGACCGATTCAGTGATTTGTAAGCTCAGAATGCCTTGTTACATGATTGTTGCTGATTCTCATCAAATGGTTGACTGATTGGGTGATTTGTAAGCTCAGAATAGCCTGTTATGTGATTGTAGCTTATTCTCAGCGAACGGTTGACTGATTTAGTGATTTGTAAGCTCATAATGGCTTCATATGTGATTATAATTGATTCTCATCGAACGGTTGAATGATTTGGTGATTTTTACGCTCATTATGGCTTGTTATGTGATTGTAATTGATTCTCATCGAATGGTTGACTGATGCAGTGATTTGTTAGCTCAGAATGGCTTGTTACATGATTGTAGTTGATTCTCATCAAATGGTTGACCGATTTGGTGATTTGTAACCTCAAAATGACTTGTTACATTATTGTAGCTTATTCTCATTGAACGGGTTACTGATTCCATGATTTGTAAGCTCAGAATGGCTTGTTACATGATTGTAGCTGATTCTCCTTGAACGGATGACCGATTCGATAATTTGTAAGCTCAGAATGGTTTGTTATGTGATTTTAGCTGATTCTCATAAAATGGTTGACTGATTTGGTAATTTTTAACCTCAAAATGGCTTTTTAGATTATTACAACTTATTCTCTTCAAACGGTTGACCGATTCGGTGATTTGTAAGCTCAGAATGATTGTAGCTGATTGTTATCGAATGGTTGACTGATTCGGTAATTTATAAGCTCAGAATGGTTTGTTACATGATTATAGCTGACTCTCATCAAACGGTTGACCGATTCAATGATTTGTAAGCTCAGATTGACTTGTTACTTTATTGTAGCTGATTCTCATCGAACGGATGATCGATTTTGTGATTTGTAAGCTCATAATGACTTGTTATGTGATTGTAGCTAATTCTCATCGAACAGTTGACCAATTCGGTGATTTGTATGCTTACAATGGCTTGTTACATGATTGTAATTGATTCTCATCGAACGGTTGACCGATTTGGTAATTTTTAAGAATGGCTCGTTAGGTGATTGTAGCTAATTCTCATCCAATGATTAACTGATTCAGTGATTTGTAATCTCAGAATGGCTTGTTACGTGATTGTAGCTAATTCTCATCTAGTTGACCGATTCATTAATTTGTAAGCTCAGAATGGCTTGTGAGGTGATTGTAGCTGATTTTCATCGAAAGTTTCACCGATTTGATGATTTGAAAGCTTAGAATGGCTTGTTACATAATTGTAGCTTATTCTCATCGAACGGTTGACCGATTCTATGATTTGTAAGCTCAGAATGGCTTGTTACGTGATTGTAGCTGATTCTCTTTGAACGGTTGATCGATTAAGTGATTTGTAAGCTCAGAATGGCCTCTTACATGATTGTAATTGATTGTCATCAAACAGTTGACCAATTTGGTGATTTGTAAGTTCATAATGGCTTGTTACGTGGTTGTAATTGATTCTCATCGAACGGTTGACCGATTCATTGATTTTTAAGCTCAAAATGGCCTCTTACATGATTGTAATTGATTCTCATCGAACAGTTGACCAATTTGGTGATTTGTAAGTTCATAATGGCTTGTTACATGGTTGTAATTGATTCTCATCAAACGATTGACCGATTCAGTGATTTGTAAGCTTATAATGGGTTGTTACGTGATTGTAATTGATTCTGATCGAACGGTTGACCGATTCAATAATTGGTAAGCTTAGAATGTCTTGCTACATGATTATAGTTGATTCTCATCAAACTGTTGACTGATTCGATGAATTGTAAGCACAAAATGGCCTCTTACGTGATTATAATTGATTTTGATCAAATGGTTCATTGATTCGGTGATTTGTAAGCTCATAATTGCTTGTTACATGATTGTAGCTAATTCTCATTGAACAGTTGACCAATTCGGTGATTACTAAGATTAGAATAGCTTGTTACATGATTGTAGCTAATTCTAATCGATGGTTGACTAATTCAATGATTTGGAAGCTCAGAATGGCTTATTACGTGATTGTAGCTGATTCTCATGACCGATTTGGTGATTTGTAATCTCAGAATGGCCTGTTACGTGATTGTACCTTATTCTCATCGAATAGTTGACCAATTCAGTAATTTGTAAGCTCGAAATGGCTTCTTACATGATTGTAATTGATTCTCATCGAACAGTTGACTGATTTGATGATTTGTAAGCTTAGAATGGCTTGTTACGTGATTGTAGCTGATTCTCATTAAACGGTTGACTGATTCAGTGATATATAAGCTCAAAATGGCTTGTTTTGTAATTGTAGCTGATTCTCATCAAACGGTTGATCGATTGGGTGATTTGTAAGCTCACAATGGCCTGTTATGTGATTGTAGCTGATTCTTAGCGAACAGTTGACTGATTCAGTGATTTGTAAGCTCATAATGGCTTCATATGTGATTGTAATTGATTCTTATGGAATGGTTCAATGATTCAGTGATTTGTCAGCTAAGAATGGCTTGTCATGTGATTGTAATTGATTCTCATCAAACGGTTTATCGATTCAGTGATTTCTAAGCTAAGAATGGCTTGTTACATGATTGTAGCTGATTCTCATCGAACGGTTGACCGATTCGGTGATTTGTAAGCTAAGAATGGCTTGTTACATGATTGTAGCTAATTCTCATTGAATGGTTGACCGATTTAGTAATTTGTAAGCTCCGAATAGCTTGTTACGTTATTGTAGCTGATTCTCATCGAACGGTTGACCAATTTAGTAATTTGTAAGATCAAAATGGCTTGTTACATGATTATAGCTGATTCTCATCGAACGATTGACCGATTCAATAATATGTAAGATCACAATGGCTTGTTACGTGATTGTAGCTGATTCTCATTGAACGGTTGACTGATTGGTTGATTTGTAAGCTTAGAATGGTTTGTTATTGTAGCTGATTTTAATCGAACAATTGACCAATTCAGTGATTTGTAAGATCAGAATGGCTTGTTACGTGATTGTAGCTTATTCTCTTCAAACGGTTGACTGATTCGATGATTTTTAAGCTCATAATGGCTTGTTACATGATTGCAATTGATTCTCATCGAACGGTTGATTGATTCGGTAATTTGTAATCTCTGGAATGGCTTGTTAGGTGACTGTAGCTGATTCTTATCGAATGGTTGATTGATTCTATGATATGTAAGCTCAGAATAGCTTGTTACATGATTGTAATTGATTCTCATCGAATGGTTGACCGAGTCGGTAATTTGTAAGCTTAGAATGGCTTTTTATGTGATTGTAGCTGATTCTCATCCAACGGTTGACCGAGTCAGTGATTTGTAGGCTCAAAATGGCTTATTACGTAATTGTAATTGATTCTCATCGACAATTGACCGATTCGCTGATTTGTAAACTCAGAATGGCTTGTTAGGTGATTATAATTGATTCTCATGGAATGGTTGACTGATTTAGTGGTTTCTAAGCTTAGAATGGCTTCATACGTGATTGTAGCTGATTCTCATCAAATAGTTGACCAATTTGGTTATTTGTAAGCTCAGAATGGCTTGTTATGTGATTATAGATGATTATCATTGAACGGTTGACAGATTCGATGATTTGTAAGCTCAAGATAGCTTTTTACGTGATTGTAATTGATTCTCATCAAACAATTGACCGATTCGGTGATTTGTATGCTTAGAATGGCTTGTTATATGATTGTAATTGATTCTCATTGAACGGTTGACTGATTCAGCATTTTGTAAGCTCAAAATGGCTTGTTACATGATTGTAGCTGATTCTCATCGAATGGTTGACCGATTCAGTGATTTTTAAACTTAGAATGGCTTGTTACGTGATTGGAGTTGAATGTCATCAAATGGTTGACCGATTCGGTGATTTGTAAGCTCAGAATGGCTTGTTACGTGATTATTGCTAATTCTCATCGTACGGTTGACCGATTCAGTGATTTTTAAGCTGAGAATGGCTTGTTACATGATTGTAGCTAATTCTCATCAAACTTTGATTGATTCGGTGATTTGTAAGTTGAGAATAGCTTTTTTCGTGATTGTAATTGACTCTCATTGTACGGTTGACTAATTCGATGATTTGTAAGCTCGAAATGGCTTGTTACGTGATTGTAATTTATTCTCATCAAATAGTTGACTGATTAAGTGATTTTTTAGCTCATAATAGCTTGTTTGTGCAATTGTAGCTGATTCTCATTGAACAGTTGATCGATTCAGTGATTTGTAAGCTCAAAATGGCTTGTTACATGATTGTAGCTGATTCTCATCAAACAGTTGACCGATTCAATGATTTGTAACCTTAGAATGGCTTGTTACATTATTGTAGCTTATTCTGATGGAACGGATGACCGATTCGGTGATTTGTAAGCTCAAAATGGCTTCTTACGTGATCATAGTGATTCTCATCAAAAGATTGACCAATTCAGTGATTTGTAAGCTCAGAATGGATTCTTACATGATTGTAGCTTATTCTCATTGAATTGTGTACTGATTGGGTGATTTGTATGCTAAGAATTGCTTGTTACGTGATTGTAGCTGATTCTCATCGAACAGTTGACCGATT
This sequence comes from Chamaecyparis obtusa, assembly GCA_027943335.1. Taxonomy (NCBI): domain Eukaryota; kingdom Viridiplantae; phylum Streptophyta; class Pinopsida; order Cupressales; family Cupressaceae; genus Chamaecyparis; species Chamaecyparis obtusa. Next base: position 3,596,829 of record BSBK01000627.1, read on the forward strand.
CGGTATTTGTAAGGACACGATGGCTTGTTACATGATTGTAGTTGATTCTCATCAAACGGTTGACCGATTCATTAATTTGTAAGCTTAGAATGGCTTGTTATGTGATTGCAATTTATTATCATCAAACAGTTGACTGATTAAGTAATTTTTTATCTCATAATGTCTTGTTACATGAAATTATAGCTGATTCTCATTGAACAGTTGACCGATTCAGTGATTTGTAAGCTCAGAATGGCTTGTTATATGATTGTAGCTGATTCTCATCAAACAGTTGACTGATTCAGTGATTTGTAACCTCAGAATGGCTTGTTACATTATTGTAGGTTATTCTAATCAAACAGATGACCGATTCGATGATTTGTAAGCTCGAAATGGCTTCTTACATGATTATAGCTGATTCTCATTGAAAGATTGACCAATTCGGTGATTTGTAAGCTCAGAATGGATTCTTACATGATTTTAGCTTATTCTCATTGAACTGTGTACTGATTGGGTGATTTGTATGCTAAGAATTGCTTGTTACATGATTGTAGCTGATTCTCATCGAATGGTTGACCGATTTGATGATTTGTAAGGACACGATGGCTTGTTACATGATTGTAGTGTATTCTCATCCAACGGTTGACCAATTCATTAATTTGTAAGCTTAGAATGACTTGTTATGTGATTGTAGCTGATTATTATTGAATAGTTGATGAATTAGGTGATTTGTAAGCTCAGAATAGGTTGTTACATGATTCTAATTGATTCTAATCAAACGGTTGACCGATTCTATGATTTGTATGCTCAGAATAGCTTGTTACATGATTGTAAATGGTTCTCAAAGAACGGTTGACCGATTTGGAGATTTGTAAGCTCAGAATGGCTTGTTACATGATTGTAATTGATTCTCATCAAATGGTTGACTGATTCAGTGATTTGGAAGCTTAGAATGGCTTGTTACATGGTTGTAGCTGATTTTCATCCAATGGTTGACTGATTTATTGATTTGTAAGCTCAAAATGGCTTGTTACATTATTATAGATGATTTTCATCGAACGGTTGATTGATTCAATGATTTTGTCAACTCAGAATGGTTTGTGACATGATTGTAGCTCATTCTCATCGAACAGTTGACTGATTTGATCATTTGTAAGCTCAAAATGGCTTGTTACATTGTTATAACTAATTCTCATTGAATAGTTGACCGATTCAGTGATTTGGAAGTTCAAAATGGCTTGTTACATAATTGTAATGGATTCTCATTGAATGGTTAACCGATTCGGTGATTTGTAAGATCTCATTGGTTGTTACGTGATTGTAGCTGATTCTCATCGAACAATTTACCAATTTGATGATTTGTAAGCTTGGAATGGCTTGTTACGTTATTGTAGCTGATTCTCATTATATGTCAACCGTTCGATGAGAATCAGCTACAATCACGTAACAAGCCACTCTGATCTTATAAATCACTTAATTGGTCAACCGTTGAATGAGAATCAATTACAATGACGTAACAAGCCATTCTGAGCTGACAAATCACTGAATCGATCAACCGTTCGATGAGTATCAGCTACAATCACGTAGCAAGCTATTCTAAGCTTGCAAATAATTGAATCAGTCAAACGTTTGATGACAATTAGCTACAATCACGTAACAAGCCACTTTGAGCTTACAAATGACCGAATCAGTCAACCGTTGGATGAGAATCACCTACAATCATGTAACGAGCCATTCTGAGCTTAAAAATCACCGAATCGATCAATTGTTTGATGAGAATAAGCTACAATCATGTAACAACCAATTCTAAGCTTACAAATCAATGAATCATTCAACTGTTTGATAAGAATCAATTATAATCACATAACAAGCCATTCTGAGCTTACAAATCACCTAATCGGTAGACCGTTTGATGACAATAAATTACAATCACGTAACAAGCCATTCTCAGCTTATAAATAATTGAATAAGTCAACTATTTGATGAGAATCAATTACAATCACGTAAGAAGCCATTCTGAGCTCACAAATCACTGAATCGGTCAATCATTCGATGAGAATTAGCTACAATCACGTAACAGGCCATTCTGAGCATACAAATCACCAAATCGGTCAACTATTCAATGAAAATTAGGTACAATCACGTAACAAGCCATTATGAGCTTACACATCATAGAATCGATCAACTGTTTGATGAGAATCAATTATAATCACGTAACAAGCCATTACGAGCTCACAAGTCATCGAATCTGTCAACTGTTCAATGAGAATCAATTATAATCATGTAACAAGACATTTTGAGCTGACAAATCACTGATTCACTGAACCATTAGATGAATATCTGCTACAATCATGCAATAAGCCATTCTGAGCTTAAAAATCACCAAATTTGTCGGTCGTTCGATGAGAATCAGCTACAATCATGTAACAAGCTATTTTGATCATACAAATCATCAAATCGGTCAACAGTTTGATGAGAATTAATTACAATCACGTAACAAGACATTTTGAGCTTAAAATTCACCGAATCGGTCAACCGTTCGATAAGAATCAATTACAATTACTTAACAAGCCATTATGAGCTTATAAATCACTGAATTGGTCAACCATTTGATGCAAATCATCTACAATCATGTAACAGGCCATTTTGAGCTTGCAAATCATCGAATCGGTCAACCGTTCGATGAAAATAAGCTATAATTACGTAACAAGCCATTATGAGCTTACAAATCATCGAATCAATCAACCGTTTGATGAGAATCATCTACAATCACGTAACAAGCCATTTTGAGCTTACAAATCACTGAATCGATCAACTGTTCGATGAGAATCAACTACAATAACATAACAAGCCATTATGAGCTTACATATTACTGAATTGGTCAACCGTTTGATGAGAATCAACAACAATCACGTAACAAGCCATTCTGAGCTTACAAATCAACAAAATGGTCAACTGTTTGATGAGAATCAACTACAATAATGTAACAAGCCATTTTGAGCGTACAAGTCACCGAATCAGTCAAGCATTGGATGAAAATCAACTACAACCACGTAACAAGCAATTCTAAGCTTCCAAATCACTGAATTAGTCAACCATATGATGAGAATCAATTACAATCATGTAATAAGCCATTCTGAGCTTACAAATATTTGAATCGGTCAACAGTTCTTTGAGAACCATTTACAATCATGTAAGAAGTCATTCGGAGCTTACAAATCACCGAATCGGTCAACCGTTTGATAAGAATCAGCTACAGTCACATAACAAGCCATTCTCAGCTTACAAATCACTGAATCCATCAGCTATTCGATGAGAATCAGCCACAATTATGTAACAAGCCATTTTGAGCTTACAAATCATTGAAGCGCTCAACCGTTGGATGAGAATCAGCTACAACCACGTACCAAGCCATTCTAAGCTTCCAAATCACCGAATCGGTCAACTATTTGATAAAAATCAATTACAATCACGTAACAAGCCATTCTGAGCTTACAAATCACTGAATCAGTCAACCGTTCATTGAGAATCATTTCCAATCATATAAGAAGACATTCTAAGCTTACAAATCACTGAATCGGTCAATCGTTCGATGAGAATTAGCTACAACCACGTAAAAAGCCATTTTGAGCTTACAAATCACCGAATCGATCAACCGTTTAATGAAAATAAGCTACAATAACGTAACAAGCCATTGTGAGGTCACAAATCACTGAATTGGTCAACCATTTCATAAGAATTAGTTACAATCACGTAACAAGCTATTATGAGCTTACAAATCATTGAATTGGTGAACCGTTTAATTAAAATCAGATACAATCATGTAACAGGCCATTCTGAGCTGACAAATCACCGAATGGTCAACCTTTTGATGAGAATCAGCCACAATGATGTAACAAGCCATTCTTAGCTTACAAATTAATGAAACGGTGAACTATTCGATGAGAATCAACTACAACCACGTAACAAGCCATTTTGTGCTTACAAATCACCGAATTGGTCAACCATTGGATGAAAATAAGCTAAAATCATGTTACAAGCCATTGTGAGCTTCCAAATCACCGAATTGGTCAACCGTTCGAGTAGAATCAATTACAATCATGTAAAAAGCTATTCTGAGCTTACAAATCACCAAATTAGTCAACCGTTCATTGAGATTTATTTACAGTCATGTAAGAAGTCATTCTGAGCTTACAAAGCACCTAATTGGTCAACCGTTCTATGAGAATCAGCTAGAATCATGTAACAAGCCATTCTGAACATACAAATCATTGAATCCGTCAACCGTTCAATGAGAATCAGCTAAAATCATGTACCAAGCCATTTTGAGCTCACAAATTACCGAATCAGTCAACCATTGGATGAGAATCAGCTACAATCATGTACAAAGCCATTCTGAGCTTCCAAATCATCGAATCAGTTGATCGTTCGATGAAAATTAATTACAATCACGTAACAAGCCATTCTGAGCTTACAAATCACCAAATCAGTCAACTATTCAATGAGAATCAATTACAATCATGTAACAAGCTATTATGTGCTGACAAATCACTGAATCGATCAACTGCTGGTGTTGAATCATCTCCAGTCACGTAACAATCTGTTCTGAGCTTACACATAACCGAATTGGTTAATCGTTCGATGAAAATCAATTAAAATCACGTAACAAGCTATTATGAGCATACAAATTATTGAATCAGTCAACTGTTCAATGAGAATCAATTACAATCACGTATCAAGCTATTTTAAGCTTACAAATCACTGAATCGGTGAACCGTTCGATGAGAATAAGCTACAATCACGTAATAAGCCATTTTGAGCTTACAAATTACCGAATTGGTCAACCGTTTGATGAGGATCAGCTAGAATCACGTAAGAAGCCATTCTGAGCTTACAAATCACCGAATTGGTCAACCATTTGATGAGACTCAACAATAATCACATAACAAGCCATTTTGAGCTTACAAATCACTGAATCGATCAACCATTTAATGAGAATCATCTACAATGACGTAACAAGCCATTCTTATCTTACAAATAAGTGAATCGGTCAACTATTCAATGAGAATCAGCTACAATCTCGTAACAAGCTATTCTGAGCTTACAAATCACCGAATCTATCAACCGTTCGATGAGAATCAGCTACAATGACGACAAGCCCTTATGAGCTTACACATCACCGAATCAGTCAACCATTTGATGAGAATCAATTACAATCATGTAACAACCTATTATGAGCTTACAAATCACCTAATCGATCAACTGTTCGATGAGAATCAATTACAATCACGTAACAAGCCACTATGAGGTTACAAATCATCGAATCAGTCAACCGTTTGATGAGAATCAATTACAATCACCTAAGAAGTCATTCTGAGCTTACAAATCACCGAATCGGTCAATCGTTTGATGAGAATCAGCTACAATCATGTAACAAGCTATTTTGAGCATACAAATCACCGAATCGATCAATAGTTTGATGAGAATTAATTACAATCAACCGTTCTTTGAGAGCCATTTACAATCATGTAAAAAGTCATTCTGAGATTACAAATCATTGAATTGGTCAACCGTTCGATAAGAATCAGCTACAGTCATGTAACAAGCCATTTTGAGCTTCCAAATCACCGAATCAGTGAACCGTTTGATGAAAATAAATTACAATCATGTAACAAGCTATTTTGAGCTTACAAATCACCAAATCAGTCAACCGTTCGTTGAGAATCATTTCCAATCACATAAGAAGTTATTTTGAGCTTACAAATCATCAAATCGGTCAACCATTCCATAAGAATCAGCTACAATCACGTGGCAAGCCATTCTTAGCTTACAAATCATTGAATCCATCAACTGTTCGATGAGAATTAGCCACAATCACGTAACAAGCCATTTTGAGCTTACAAATCACCAAAGCGGTCAACCATTGGATGAGAATCAGCTACAATCACGTACCAAGCCATCTTGAGCTACAATAATGTAACAAGCCATTCTAAGGTTACAAAACAATGAATTGGTCAACCATTTGGTGAGAATTAGTTACAATCATGTATCAAGCTATTCTGAGCTTACAAATCACTGAATTGGTTAACCGTTCGGTGAGAATCAGATACAATCATGTAACAGGCCATTCTGAGCTTACAAATCACTGAATTGGTCAATCATTCGATGAGAAACAGCTACAATCATGTAACAAGGCATTCTCATCTTACAAATCACTAAATCGGTGAGCCGTTCGATAGGAATCAATTACAATCATGTAACAAGCCATTCTGAGCTTGCAAATCACCGAATCCGTCGACCATTCGATAAGAATCAGCTACAATAAAGTAACAATCCATTCTGAAATTATAAGTAATTGAATCGGTCAATCTTTCGATGAGAATCAGCTACAATCATGTAACACAGGCCATTCTAAGCCTACAAATCATTGAATTAGTCAACCGTTCGATGAGAATCAACTATGATCACGTAACAGGCCATTCTAAGCTTACAAATCACCGAATCAATCAACCGTTCAATGAAAATCAGCCGTTCGATGAGAATTAGTTACAATCACATAACAAGCCATTCTAAACTTACAAATCATTAAATTGGTCAACCATTTGATAAGTATCAACTATAATCACATAACAAGCCATTCTGAGCTTACAAATCACTGAATAGGTCAACCATTCGATGATAATCACCTACAATCATGTAACAACCCATTTTGAGCTTACACATCACAGAATGCCTTTATACATGATTGTAGCTGATTCTCATCGAACGGTTGACCTATTCAGTGATTTGGAAGCTCAAAATGGCTTGTTACGTGACTGTAGTTGAATCTCATCAAACATTTGACCGATTCAATAATTTGTAAGCTCAAAATGGCTTGTTACGTGATTGTACCTGATTCTCATCTAACGGTTGACAGATTCAATGATTTTTAAGCTCAAAATACCTTTGTTATGTGATTGTAGCTAATTCTCATCAAACGATTGACATATTCGGTGATTTGAAAGCTCAAAATACCTTGTTATGTGATTATAGCTGATTCTCATCGAATGGTTGACCGATTTGGTGATTTGTAAGCTCACAATGGCCTGTTACATGATTCTACATGATTCTCATTGAACGGTTGACCGATTCGGTGATTTGTAAGGTCAGAATGACTTTTTATGTGATTGTAGTTGATTCTCATCAAACGGTTAACTAATTCATTGATTTGTAAGCTCACAATGTCTCGCTAAATGATTGTAATTGATTCTCATCTAATGGTTGACCGATTCAGTGATTTGTCAGCTCAGAATGGTGATTCGGTGATTTATAAGCTCAGAATGGCTTGTTATGCGATTGGAGATGATTCTCATCGAACTGTTGACCGATTCAGTGATTTGTAAGCTCAGAATGCCTTGTTACGTGATTGGAGATGATTCTCATCGAACGGTTGATCGATTCTATGATTTGTAAGCTCATATTGGCTTGTTACTTGATTGTAGTCGATTCTCATCGAATGGTTGACCGATTCGGTGATTTGTAATCTCAGATTGGCTTGTGACATGATTGTAGTTGATTCTCATCGAAGGGTTGACTGATTTGGTGATTTGTAAGCTCAAAATGGCTTGTTAGGTGATTGTAATTAATTCTCATCGAACGGTTGAATGATTCGATGATTTGTAAGCTCATAATGGCTTGTTACATGATTGTAATTGATTCTCATCGAATGGTTGAACAATTCCATGATTTGTAAGATCATAATGCCTTGTTATGTGATTGTAATTGATTTTCATCGAACGGTCTGATTCGGTTATTTGTAAGCTTAGAATGGCTTGTTACATGATTGTAGTTGATTCTGATTGAATTGTTGACCGATTCAATGATTTATAAGCTGAGAATGGCTTGTTACATAATTGGAGTTGATTCTCATCGAATGGTTGATCGATTCGGTGATATGTAAGCTCAGAATGGCTTGTTACGTGATTGTAGCTAATTTTTATCGAACGACTGATCGATTTTGTGATTTGTAAGCTGAGAACGGCTTGTTATGTAATTGTAGTTGATTCTCATCGAACGGTTGAACGATTGGGTGATTTGAGAGCCCAGAATGTCTTGTTACATGATCGTAGCTGATTCTCATCGAATGGTTGACCAATTCGATGATTTTTCAGCTTGGAATGGCTTGTTACATGATTGTAGCTGATTCTCATCCAACAATTGATAGATTTGATGATTTGTAAACTCAGAATGGCTTATTACGTGATTATAGCTGATTCTCATCAAACGGTTGACCAATTCAATAATTTGTAAGGTCACAATAGCTTGTTACATGATTGTAATTGATTCTCATCAAATGCTTGACTGATTTGATGATTTGTAAGCTTATAATGGCTTGTTACATGATTGTAATTGATTTTCATCAAATAATTGACCGATTCGGTGATTTGTAAACTTAGCATAGCTTGTTACATGATTGTTGCTGATTCTCATCGAATGGTTGACTAATTCAGTGATTTGTAAACTCAGAATAGCTTGTTATGTGATTAGAGATGATTCTCATTGAATGGTTGACCGATTTAGTGATTTGTAAGCTTAGAATGGCTTGTTACGTGATTGTAGCTGATTCTCATCAAATGGTTGACCGATTGGGAACTTACAAATCACTGAATTGGTTAACCGTTTGATGAGAAACAATTACAATCACGTAACAAGCCATTTTGAGTTTACAAATCACCGAAGCAGTCAACCGTTCGATGAGAATAAATTACAATAATGTAACTTTCTGAGCTTACAAATCACCGAATCGGCCAAGCATTTGATGAGAATCAGTTAGAATCACATAACAAGCCATTTTGAGCTTAAAAATCAAATAGTTGGTCAACTATTGTATAAGAATCAACTACAATCATGTAGCAAGCCATTATGAGCTTACAAATCACCGAATTGGTCAACCATTCTATGAGAATCAATTACAATCACCTAACAAGCCATTTCGAGCTTACAAATCATCGAATCAGTCAATCATTTGATGATAATCAATTACAATAATTTAACAAGCCATTGTGAGCTTACAAGTCACCGAATTGGTCCACCGTTCGATGAGAATTAGCTACAATAAAGTAACAAGCCATTTTGAGCTTACAAATTATCAAATCGGTCAACCGTTCAATGAGAATCAGCTAGAATCATGTAACAAGCCATTGTGAGCTTACAAATCACTGAATCGGTCAACCATTTGATGAGAATCAGCTAAAATCATGTAAGAAGCGATTCTGAGCTTTGAAATCACCGAATTGGTCAATTGTTTGATGAGATTTAGCTACAATCGGTCAGTTGTTCGATGAGATTTAGCTACAATCATGTAACAAATCATTTTGAGCTTACAAATAACCAAATCGATCAACCATTCAATGAGAATCAGCTTACAAAGCATCGAATCAATCAACCGTTCGGTGAAAATCTATTACACTCATGTAACAACTTAGAATCAGTCAACTTTTTGATGAGAATCAATTACAATCATGTAATAAGCCTCTCTGAGCTTACAAATTAATGAATGGATGAAATGTTTGATGAGAATCAGCTACGATCATGTAACAAGCCATTATGAGCTTACAAATCACTGAATCAGTCAACCGTTCGATGAGAATCAATTACAATCATGTAACAAGCCAATCTCAGCTTACAAATCACCGAATCGATCAATTGTTTGATTAAAATTAGCTACAATCATGTAACAAGCCACTCTGAGCTTATAAATTACCGAATCAATCAATCATTTGATGAGAATTAGCTACAATCATGTAACAAGTCATTCTGAGCTTACAAATCACCGAAACGGTCAATCGTTCAATGAGAATTAGCTACAATCAGGCAAAATACCATTCTGAGCCTGCAAATCACTGAATATGTCAACTGTATGATGAGAAATAGCTACAACCACGTAATTGGCCATTTTGAACTTACAAATCATCAATTCGGTCAACTATTTCATGAGAATTAGCTACAATCATGTAACAAGCCATTCTGAGCTTGCAAATCATCGAATCGGTCAACCGTTTGATGACAATCAACTACAATCATGTAACAAGCCATCCTGAGCTTATAAATCATTGAATCAGTCAACCATTCGATGAGAATCAACTACAATCATGTAAAAAGCCATTCTGAGCATACAAATCATTGAATCGGTCAATGGTTGGATAACTATGAGCTACAATGACGTAAAAAGCCATTTTGAGCTTACAAATCACCGAATCAGTCAACCATTCAATAAGAATCAACTACAATCACGTAACAAGCCATTGTGAGGTTACAAATCACTGAATCGGTCAACCTTTTGATGAGAATCAGCTACAATGATGTATCAAGCCATTCTAGCTTTCAAATCAGTGAATCGGTCAACCGCTTGATGAGAATCAGCTAGATTCACGTAATAAGCCATTCTGAGCTTACAAATCACTTAATCGGTTAACCGTTTGATGAGAATCAATTACAATCACGTAAGAAGGCATTCTGAGCTTACAAATCACCGAATCCGTCAATCATTCCATGAGAATTAGATACAATCATGTAGCACACCATTCTAAGCTTACAATTCATCGGATCGGTCAACCATTCGATGAGATTTAACTACAATCACGTAACAAGCCATTCTGAGCTTACAAATCACTGAATCGGACAACCATTTGATTAGAATCAATTACAAACATGTAACAAGCCATTCTGAGCTCACAAATCACTGAATCGGTCAATCGGTCTATGAGAATAAGCTACAATCATGTAACAAGCCATTCTAAGCTTACAAATCACAAAATCAGTTAGTCGTTCAATGAGAATCAGCTATAATCATGTAACAAGCAATTCTAAGGTTACAAGTCACCGAATCGGTCATCCGTTTGATCTTAATCAGCTAAAATAAAATAACAAGCCATTCTGAGGTTACAAATTACCGAATCAGTCAACCATTCACTGACAATCAATTACAATCACGTAACAAGCCATTCAGAGCTTACAAATCATTGAATCGGTCAACCGTTTGATGAGAATCAGCTACCATCATGTAACAAGCCATTCTAGGCTAATAGATCACCAAATCAGTCTATCATTCGATGAGAATCAACTAAAATCACATAACAAGCCATCTGATCTTACAGATCACTGATTCGGTCAACCATTCAATGAGAAACAACTACAATCACATAAAAGATCATTCTAAGGTTGTAGATAACCAAGTCTATAAAATGTTTGATGAGATTAAACTACAGAACACCGACTCAATCAACTGTTCAATGAGAATCAGATACAATCACCAAATCCATCAACCATTTTATGAGAATCAATTACAATCACATAACAACCCATTCTGAGCTTACAAATCACTGAATCGGTCAACTGTTTGATGAGAATTAATTACAATAACATAACAATCCATTCTAAGCTTACAAATAATTGAATCGGTCAACCATTCAAAGAGAATCAGCTACAATCACATAAGAAGCCATTCTAAGCTTAGAAATTATCAAATCAATCAACCGTTTGATGAGAATCAGCTACAATCACATAACAAGTCATTCTAAGATTACAAATCACCGAATTGATCACCCGTTGGATGACAATAAGCTACCATCACATAACAAGTGATTCTTAGCTTACAAATCATTGAATCGGTCAATAATTCAATAAGAATCAGCCACAATCACGTAACAAGCCATCATGAGCTTACAAATCACTGACTCATTCAACTGTTCAATGACAATCAATAACAATCACCTAGCAAGCCATTCTGAGCTTACAAATCACTGAAACGGTCAACTGTTTGATGAGAATAAGCTACAATCACATAACAAGCCATTTTGAGCTTACACATGACAGAATTAGTCAACCGTTCGATAAGAATCAACTAGAATCACATAACAAGCTATTCTGAGCTTACAAATCATTGAATCGATCAACCATTTGATGAGAATCAACTACAATCACAAAACAAGCTATTCTCAGCTTGCAAATTATCGAAACGGTCAACCATTTGATGAGAATTAGCGACAATCATGTAACAAGCCATTCTGAGCTTACAAATCAACAAATCAATCAATCATTCAATGAGAATCAGCTATAATCACGTAACAAGCCATTTTGAGCTTACAAATCATCGAATCGGTCAACCGTTCAATGAGAATCAGCTACAATCACGTAACAAGCTATTATGAGCTTACAAATCACCGAATTGGTAAACCATTCGATGAAAATGAGCTAGAATCACGTAACAAGCCATTCTGAGTTTACAAATAACTAAATCAGTCAACCATTCGATGAGAATCAACTACAATCATGTAACAAGACATTCTGAGCATATAAATCATCGAATCGGTCAACCATTCGATGAGAGTCAGCTACAATCATGTAACAAGCTATTCTGAGCTTACAAATCACCGAATCAATCAACCGTTCAATGGAATCAATTACAGTCACGTAACAAGCCATTCTAAGCTTACAAATCACTGAATTGGTCACCCATTCGATGAGAATTAGCTACAATCATGTAACAAGACATTCTAAGCATATAAATCATTGAATCCGTCAACCATTCAATGAGAATCACCTACAATCACATAACAAGCCATTCTGAGCTTACAAATCACTTAATCGGTCAACCCTTCGATGAGAATCAACTACAATCAGGTAACAAGCTATTATGAGATTATAAATCACCGAATTGGTCAACCATTCGGTGAGAATCAGCTACAATCACGTAACAAGCCATTATGAGGTTACAAATCTCCGAATCGGTCAACCGTTCGATGAAAATCAATTACAATCTGGTAACAAACCATTCTGAGCATACAAATCACCGAATCGATCAACCATTCGATGAGAATTATCTCCAATCACGTAACCATTCTAACCTTACAAATCAACAAATGAGTCAACTATTCAATCAGAATCATCTACAATCAATTAACAAGTAATTCTGAGGTTTCAAATCACTGAATCGGTTAACCGTTCAATGAGAATCAATTACAATGACACAACAAGCCATTCTGAGCTTATAAATCACCAAATCAGTCAACTGTTTGGTGACAATAAATTAACATCATGTAACAAGCCATTCTGAGCTTACAAATCATCGAATTAGTCAACTATTCGATGAGAATCATCTACAATCTTGTAACAGGCCATTTCGAGCTTACAAATCATTGAGTTGGTCAACCGTTCGATGAGAATTAGCTATAATCATGTAAGAAGCCATTCTGAGCTTACAAATTATCGAATCAGTCAACCGTTTGATGAGAATCAACTACAATCATGTAATAAGCCATTTTGAGCTTACAAATCACCAAATCGGTCAACCATTCTTTGAGAATCAATTAGAATCACGTAACAAGCCATTTTGAGCTTACATATCACCAAATTGGTCAACCGTTTGATGAGAATCAATTACAATAATGTAAGAAGCTATTCTGAGCCTATAAATCACCAAATCGGTCAAGCGTACAATGAGAATCACCTACAATCATGTAACAAGCCATTTTGAGTTTACAAATCATCAAATTGGTCAACCGTTCTATGAGAATGAGCTACAATCACGTAACATGCCATTCTGAGCTTACAAATCACCGAATTGGTCAACCATTCGATGAGAATCAGCTACAATGACGTAATAAGCCATTTTAAGTTTTCAAATCACTGAATCAGTCAACCGTTTGAAGAGAATCAATTGCAATAAAGTAACAAGCCAGTCTGAGCTTACAAATCACCAAATCGATCAACCGTTCGACGAGAATCACTTAGAATCACGTCACAAGCCATTTTGAGCTTATAAATCATTGAATCGGGCAACCATTCCATGAGAATCAGCTATAATAACCTAACAAGCCATTCTGAGCTTACAAATCACCAAACCGGTCAACCGTTCGATGATAATCAATTATAATCACATAACAAGCCATTCTGAGGTAAAAAATCACCAAACCAGTCAATAAGTTCGATGAGAATCAGCTACAATCACGTAACAAGCCATTCTGAGCTTACAAATCATCGAATCAGTCAACCATTTGATGAGAATCAATTACAATCATGTAACAAGATATTCTGAGCTTACAAATCACTGAATCGGTCAACCGTTTGATGAGAATCAACTACAATCATGTAACAAGTCATTTTGAGCTTACAAATCAGCAAATCGGTCAACTGTTGGATTAGAATCAACTTATAATCACCCACAAGCCATTCTGAGCTTACAAATCATCGAATCGATCAACCGTTAAATGAGAATCAGTTGCAATCATGTTAGAAGCCATTCTGAGGTTACAAATCACCGAATTAGTCAACTATTTGATGAGAATTAATTACAATCACGTAAAAAACCATTCTGAGCTTACAAATCACCAAATCAGTCAATCATTTCAAGAGAATCAATTACAATCACGTAACAAGCCATTATGAGCTCACAAATTACCAAATCGGTCAATCATTCAATGAGAATAAGCTACAATCATGAAACAAGCCATTCTGAGCTTACAAATCATAAAATCGGTCAGTCGTTTCATGAGAATAAGCTACAATCATGTAATAAGCAATTTTGAGGTTACAAATGACCAAATCGATCATCTGATTGATGAGAATCAGCTACAATCACGTAACAAGCCATTTTGAGCTTTCAAATCACCGAATCTATCAACCAATCGATGAGAATAAGCTAGAATAATGTAACAAGCCATTATGAGCTTACAAATCATCAAACCGGTCAATTATTCGATGAGAATTAGCTATAACTACATAACAAGCCATTCTGAGGTTACAAATCAATGAATTGGTCAACCATTCAATGAGAATTAGGTACAATCATGTAACAAACCATTCAGAGCTTACAAATCGCTAAATCGGTCAACCGTTTGATGAGAATCAATTACAATCATGTAACAATCAATTATGAGCTTACAAATCATCGAATCGGTCAGCCGTTTGATGAGAATAAGCTACAATCATGTAACAAGCCATTCTGAGTTGACAAATCATCAAATCGGTCAACCATTCGATGAGAATAAGCTACAATCACATAACAAGCCATTCTGAGCTTACAAATGATAGAATCAGCTACAATCATGTAACAATCCATTATGAGCTTACAAATCACCGAATCGGTCAACCGCTCGATGAGAATCAACTACAATCACGTAACAAGGCATTCTGAGGTTACAAATCACCGAATTGGTCAACCGATCGATGAGAGTCAGTAGAAATAATGAAACAAGCCATTCTAAGCTTACAAATCACCGAATCGGTCAAGCAATTGATGAGAATTAGCTACAAGAATGTAACAAGCCATTCTGAGCTTATATATCACCGAATAAGTCAACCATTTGATGAGAATCAGCTACAATAACGTAACAAGCCATTCGAGCTTACAAATCACCGAATCGGTCAACCGTTCGATGAGAATCAGCTACAATCACATAACAAAATATTTTGAGGTTACAAATCACTGAATCGATCGACTGGTCGATGAGAATCAGCTAAAATCATGTAAGAAGCCATTCTAAGCTTACAAATCACCAAATCGGTCAACCAATCGATGCGAATCAACTACAATAATGTAACAATGCATTCTGAGCTTACAAAGCCATTATGAGTTTACAAAGCACTGAATAGGTCAACCATTCGATGAGAATGAATTAGAATCATGTAACAATCGATTGAGAGCTTACAAACCACTGAATTGGTCAACTGTTTGATCAGAATCAACTACAATCATGTAACAAGCCTTTCAAAGCTTACAAATCATTGAATCGGTCAACCGTTTGATGACAATCAGCTACAATCATGTAACAAGCCATTTTGAGCTTACACATCACAGAATCGGTCAATTGTTCAATGAGCCTCATCTATAGTCATGTAACAAGTCATTCTGAGCTTACAAATCACTGAATCGGTTAATCATTCGATGAGAATCAATTACAATCACATAATAAGCCATTATGAGCTTACAAATTACCGAATCAATCAACTATTTAATGAGAATCAATTACAATCATGTAACAAGTCATTTAAAGCTTACAAATCACCAAATCGGTCAATCATTCGATGAGAATCAATTACAATCACCTAACAAGCTATTGTGAGCTTACAAATCATCGAATCGGTCAACTGTTCGATGACAATAAGCTACAATCATGTAACAAGCTATTCTTAGCTTACAAATCACCGAATTGGTCAACCGTTCGATGATAATAAGCTACAATCACGTAACAAGCTATTCTAAGCTTACAAATCACTGAAACAATCAACCGTTCAATGAGAATCAATTGCAATTACATAAGAAGCCATTATTCGCTTACAAATGACCAAATCGGTCAACTGTTTGATGATAATCAATTACAATCAGGTAACACGCCATTATGAGCCTACAAATCACTGAATCTGTCAACCGTTCGATCAGAATTGGCTACAATCATGTGACACAAGCCATTCTGAGTTTACAAATCACCCAATGGGTCAGCTATTTGATGAGAATTAGCTACAATCATGTAAAAAGCTATTTTGAGCTTACAAATCACTGAATTGGTCAACTGTTCAATGAGAATCAGCTACAATCACGTCACAAGCCATTCTGAGATTACAAATCACCAAATTGGTCAACCGTTTGATGAGAATCAATTATAATCACGTATCAAACCATTCTGAGCTTACAAATCACTGATTCGCTCAATCGTTCGATGAAAATTAGATACAATCACGCAACAAGCCATTCTGAGCTTACAAATCACTGAATTGATCAACTGTTTGATGCAAATCATCTACAATCACGTAACAAGCCATTGTGAGCTTACAAATCACCAAATTGATCAACCGTTCGATGAAAATAAGCTACAATCATGTAACAAGCCATTCTTACCTTACAAGTAACCGAATCGGTCAACCGTTCAAATAGAATCAGCTACAATGATGTAACAACCCATTCTGAGCTTACAAATAAGCGAATCGGTCAACTGTTAGATGAGAATCAGCTACAATCACGTAACAAGCCATTCTGAGCTTACAAATCACAAAATCGTTCAAGCATTTGATGAGAATCAATTACAATCACATAAGCAGCCATTCTTAGCTTACAAATCATCGAATTAGTTAACCATTTGATGAGAATTATCTACAATCATGTAACAAGCCATTCTGAGCTTACAAATCATGGAATCTGTCAACTGTTCAAAGAGAATCAGCTACAATCACGTTACAAGCCATTCTGAGCTTACAAATAAGCGAATCAGTCAACTGTTCGATCAGAATCAGCTAGAATCACGTAACAAGCCATTCTAACCTTCCAAATCATCAAATCGATCAACCGTTCAATGAGAAATAGCTACAATGACGTAACAAGCCATTATGAGCTTACACATCACCAAATCAGTCAACCGTTCGATGAGAATCAATTACAATCACGTAACAACATATTAAGAGCTTACAAATCACTGATTCGGTCAATCCTTCGATGAGAATTATTTACAATCACATAACAAGCCATTATGAGCTTTCAAATCATCGAATCGGTCAACCGTTTGATGAGAATCAATTACAATCATGTAAGAAGTCATTCTGATCTTACAAATCATCGAATCAGACAGCTACTCGATGAGAATCAATTACAATCATGTAATAAGCCATTCTAAGCTTACAAATCACCGAACCGTTCAACATTTGATGAGAATCAATTACAATCATGTAACAAGCCATTCTGAGATGACAAATCAATGAATCAGTTGACCATTCGATGACAATCAGCTACAATCATGTAACAAGCCATTTTGAGCTTACAAATCACCGAATCGGTCAACCATTGGATGAAAATGAGCTACAATCACATTACAAGCCATTTTGAGCTTCCTAATCACTGAATCAGTCAATCGTTCGATGAGAATCAATTACAATCATGTAAAAAGCTATTCTAGGCTTATAAATCACTGAATCGATCAACCGTTCATTGAGAATTATTTACAATCATGTAAGAAGTCTTTCTGAGTTTACAAAGTATTAAATCGGTCAACCATTCGATGAGAATCAACTACAATAATGTAACAAGCCATTCTAAGCTTAGAAATCATTGAATCGATCAACTGTTCGATGAGAATAAGCTACAATAATGTAACAAGCCATTCTGAGCTTAGAAATCACTAAATCGGTCAACCGTTTGATGAGAATCAGCTACAATCACGTAACAAGTCATTTTGAGCTTACAAATCACCGAAGCAGTCAATCGTTTGATGAGAATCAGCTACAATCATGTAACAAGCCATTTTGACCTTACAAATGATCGAAACGATCAACTATTCGATGAGAATTAGCTACAATCACGTAACAAGCCATTTTGAGCTTATCGTTCGATGAGAATTATCTCCAATAATGTAAAAGCCATTCTAAACTTAGAAATCAATGAATCTGTCAACCGTTGGGTGAGAATCAACTACAGATCACATAACAAACAATTCTGAGCTTACAAATCACCGAATCGGTCAATCGTTGGGTGAGAATCAGCTACAATCACGTAACAAGCTATTCTGTGCTCACAAATCATTGAATCGGACAACAGTTTCGATGAGAATTAGCCACAATCATGTAATAAGCCATTCTGAGCTTACAAGTCATTGAATCAGTCAACTGTTTGATGAGAATCAACTACATTCAGGTAACTACCCATTCTGAGCTTACAAATGACCGAATTGGTCAACTGTTCATTTAGAATAACCTACAATAATGTAACAAGTTATTCTGAGCTTACAAATCACCGAAATGGTAAACCGTTCGATGAGAATCAATTACAATCACATAACAAGCCATTATGAGCTTACAAATCACCGAATCAGTCAACCATTCGATGAGAATCAACTACAATCATGTAACAAGCCATTCTAAGCTTACAAATCACCGAATCGGTCAACCGTTTCGATGATAATCAGCTAGAATCACGTAACAAGCCATTCTGAGCTTACAAATTACCAAATTAGTCAACCATTCGATGAGAATCAATTACAATCACATAACAAGCCATTATGAACTTACAAATCACCGAATCGGTTAATCGTTTGATAAGAATCAATTATAATCATGTAACAAGTGATTATGAGCTTACAAATCACTTAATCCATTAACCGTTTGATGAGAATCAGGTACAATCACATAACATGCCATTTGGAGCTTACAAATCACTTAATTGGTCAACCGTTTGATGAGAATCAGTTACAATCATGTAACAAGCCATTCTGAGCTTACAAATCATCGAATCAGTCAACCATTCGATGAGAATCAGCTACAATCATGTAACAAGCAATTCAAAGCTTACAAGTCACCGAATCGGTCAGCCATTCGATGAGAATCAGCTACAATCACGTAAAAAGCTATTTTAAGCTTACAAATCATCGAATCGGTCAACCATTGGATGAGAATCAGCTACAATCATGTAACAAGCCATTCTGAGCTCCCAAATCACCGAATCAGCTACAATAAAGTAACAAGCCACTCTGAGTTTACAAATCACTTAATCGGTCAACCGTTCGATGACAATTAACTATAATAATGTAACAAGGCATTTTGAGCTTACAAATCAATGAATCGGTCAACCCTTCAATGAGAATCAATTACAATCATGTAACAAGCCATTCTGAGCTGACAAATCACTGAATTAGTCAACCGTTCGATGAGAATCAGCTACAATCATGTAGTAAGCCATTCTAAGCTTACAAATAATTAACTCGATCAATCGTTTGATGAGAATCAGCTAAAATCATGTAACAAGTCATTCTGAGTTGACAAATCACCTAATCAGTCAACTGTTCAAAGAGAATCAGCTACAATCACGCAACAAGCAATTCTGAGGTAACAAATCACCGAAGTGGTCAATCATTCGATGAGAATCAGCTACAATCACGTAACAAGCCGTTCTAAGGTTACAAATCATCAAATCAGGCAAACGGTCGATGAGAATCAACTACAATCATGTAATCGGTCAACCCTTAGATGAGAATCAACGATAATTACAAATCACCCAATCGGTCAACTATTTGATGAGAATCAGCTACAATCACGCAACAAGCCATTTTGAGCTTACAAATTATTGAATCGGTTAACCGTTTGATGAGAATCAGCTACAATCACATCACAAGCCATTTTTAGATTACAAATCATCGAGCCGGTCAACCGATCGATGAGAATCAATTATAATCATGTAAGAAGCCATTCTGAGCTTACAAATTATTGACTTAGTCAACCATTTGATGAGAATCAGCTATGATCATGTAACAAGCCATTCTGATCACGTAACAGGCTAAAATTGTGTGACAAGTTGTAGATCACATAAAAGATCATTTTAAGGTTGTAATCGGTCAAATGTTTGATGAGAATGAACTATAATCATGTAACATGTCGATCTGAGGTTGTAGATCACTGACTCGATCAACCGTTCAATGAAAATCAGATACAATCATGTAACACACCATTCTGAGGTTGTACATCACCGAATCGGTGAACCATTCGATGAGAATCAACTACAATCATATAAGAAGCCATTCTGAGGTTACAAATCATCGAATCGGTCAACTGTTCGATGAGAATCACCTACAGTTATGTAACAAGCAATTCTGAGCTTCAAAATCATAGAATTGGTTAACTGTTCAATGAGAATCAATTACAATCATGTAACAAGCCATTTCAAGCTTACAAATTACCGAATCAGTCAACCGTTTGATTAGAATCAGCTAGAACCATGTAAACAACCATTGTGATCTTACAAATCACCAAAATGGTCAACCGTTCGATGAGAATCAGCTACAATCATGTAAAAAGCTATTCTAAGCTTATAAATTACCGAATCAGTCAACCGTCCTATGAGAATCAATTACAATCACGTAATAAGCCATTTTGATCTTACAAATCACCGAATCGGTCAACCGTTCGATGAGAATAAATTACAATCATGTAACAAGCCATTCTGAACTTACAAATCACCGAACCGGTCAAGCGTTCGATGAGAATCAGCTACAATCATGTAACAAGCCATTCTGAGTTTACAAATCACCAAATCGGTCAACCGTTCGACGAGAATCAATTACAACCATGTAATAAGCCATTTTGAGATTACAAATCACTGAATCGGTCAACCGTTCAATGAGAATCAACTACAATCATGTAACAAGCCGTTATGAGCTTACAAATCACTGAATCGGTCAACCGTTCGATGAGAATCAGCTATAATCAGGTAACAAGCCATTCTGAGCTTTCAAATCACCGGATTAGGCAACCGTTTGATGAGAATCAACTAAAATCATGTAACAAGCCATTTTAAGCTTACAAATAACTGAATTGGTCAACCGTTTGATGAGTATCAACTACAATCATGTAACAAGCCATTCTGATCTTAAAAATCACCAAATCAATAAACCGTTCAATGAGAATCAGTTACAATCATGTAACGAGCCATCCTGAGCTTACAAATCACCGAATCTGTCAACCATTCAATGAGAATCAATTACAATCACATAAGAAAACATTATGATATTACAAATCACTGAATCCATGAACCGTTTGATTAGAATAAGCTACAATCACGTAACAAGCCATTTTGAGCTTACAAATCACCAAATCGGCCAACTCTTTGATGAGATTCAGCTACAATCATGTAACAAGTTATTCTGCGCTTACAAATAACTGAATCGGTCAACCATTCAATCAAAATCACCTACAATCACGTAACAAGCTATTCTGATCTTACAAATCACCGAATCGGTCAACTATTCGATAAGAGTTAGGTACAACCACGTAACAAGCCATTCTGAGCTTACAAATCACCAAATTAGTCTACTGTTCGATGAGAATGAATTACAATAACATAACAAGCCATTCTGAGCTTACAAATCACTGAATCATTCAACTCTTCAATGAGAATCAATTATCATCATGTAACAAGCCATTCTGAGCTTACAAATCACCAAATTGGTCAACCATTCAGTAAGAATCAATTACACTCATGTAACAAACCATTTTGAGCTTAAAAATCACTGAATCGATCAAAATCAATTACAATCATGTAACAAGCTTTTTTGAGCTTACAAATCAATGAATGGATCAAATGTTCGATGAGAATTAGCTACGATCATGTAAGAAGCCATTCTGAGCTTACAAATCAGGGAATCAATCAACTGTTTGATGAGAATTAGCTAAAATCACGTAACAAGCCATTCTGAGCTTAGAAATCAATGAATCAGTCAACCGTTCGATGAGAATCTGCTACAATCATGTAACAATCCATTCTGATCTTACATATTACTGAATTGTTCAACCGTTCGATGAGAATCAGCTACAATCATGTAACAAGTCATTCTGAGCTTACAAATCATCGAACTGATCAACTGTTCGATAAGAATTAGGTACAATCATGTAACAAGCCATTCTGAGCTTACAAATCAATGAATTAGTCAACTGTTCGATGAGAATCAATTACAGTAATGTAACAAGCCATTCTGAGGTTACCAATCATTGAAATGTTGAACTCTTCAATGGGAATCAACTACAATCACTTAACAAGCTATTCTAAGCTTACAAATCACTGAATCGATCAACCATTTGGTGAGAATCAATTACACTCACGTAACAAGCCATTTTGAGCTTACAAATCACCGAATCAATCAACCATTTGCTGAGAGTCAATTACAATCATCTAACAAGCCTTTCTGAGCTTACAAATCAATGAATGGATGAAATGTTCGATGAGAATCAGCTACGATCATGTAACAAGCCATTCTGAGCTTACAAATCACTGAATAGATTAACCGTTTGATGATAATTATCTAAAATCACATAACAAGCCATTCTAAGCTTACAAATGAATGAATCGGTCAACCGTTCGATGAGAATCAGCTACAATCATGTAACAAGCCATTCTTAGCTTACAAATCACCTAATTGGTCAATCGTTTGATAAGAATCAGCTACAATCACGTAACAAGACATTTTAAGCTTACAAATCACCGAATCGGTCAACTGTTTGATAAGGATCAGCTAAAATCACTTAACAAGCCATTCTAAGCTTACAAATCAATGAATCGGTCAATCGTTTGATGAGAATCAGCTACAATCATCTAACATTCCATTCTAAGCTTAAAAATCATAGAATCACTCAATCGTTCGATGAGAATCAGGTACAATCACGTAAGAACCTATTCTAAGCTCACAAATTATTGAATCGGTCAACCATTTGATGAGAATCATCTTCAATCACGTAACAAGCCAATCTGAGCGTACAAATCATCAAATCAATCAACTGTGCGATGAGAATTAGCTACAATCACTTAACAAGCCATTCTAAGCTTACAAATCACCCAATTGGTTAACCGTTCGATGAGAATGAATTAGAATCATGTAACAAGCCAATTTGAGCTTACAAATCACCGAATCGGTCAACAATTTGATGAGAATCAATTACAATTATGTAAAAAGCCATTCTGAGCTTACAAATCACCGAATCAGTCAACCATTCGATGAGAATCAACTACAATCATGAAACAAGCCAGCCTAAGCTTACAAATCACCGAGTCAGTCAACCGTTCGATGAGAATCAGCTACAATCACGTAACAGGCCATTCTGAGTTTACAAATTACTGAGTTGGTCAACTGTTCGATGAGAATCAACTAAAATCACGTAACAAGCCATTATAAGCTTACAAATCACCGAATCAGTCAACCATTTTATGAGAATCAATTACAATCACGTAACAAGCCATTCTAAGCTGACAAATCATCAAATCGGTCAATCATTTGATGAGAATCAACTACTATGATGTAACAAGCCATTCTGAGTTTACAAGTCACCAAATCATTCAACCGTTTGATGAGAACCAACTAGAATCACGTAAGAAGCCATTCTGAGCTTAAAAATAATTGAATCGATCAACCGTTGGATGAGAATCAGCTATAATCACCAACTCGATCAACTGTTTGATGAGAATCAATTTCAATCATGTAACAAGCCATTCTAAGCTTACAAATCACCGAAACGGTCAACCGTTCGATGAGAATCAGCTACAATCATGTAACAAGCTATTCTGAGCTTGCCATTCATTTAAAATCATCTCTAATCATGTAACAAGCCATTCTGAGCTTACAAATCACCGAATCGGTCAACCGTTGGATGAGAATCATCTACAATCACATAACAAACAATTATGAACTTACAAATCACTGAATCAATCAACCGTTGGATGAGAATCTACAGTCATGTAACAAGCCATTCTAAGCTTACAAATCACCGAATTGGTCAACCGTTCGATAAAAATTAGCTACAATTATGTAACAAGTTATTCTGAGCTTACAAATCACCGAATCGGTCAATCATTTGATGAGAGTCATCTACAAACATGTAACAAGCCATTCTGAGCTTACAAATCACTGAATCAGTCAACCGTTCGATGAGAATCAGCTACAATCAGGTAATAAGCAATTCTGAGCTTACAAATCACCGAATCGGTTAACCGTTCAATGAGATTTAACTACAATCACATAACAAGCCATTTTGAGCTTACAAATCATCGAATCGGTCAACTGTTCGATGAGAATCACCTATAATCATGTGACAAGCCATTTTGAGCTTACAAATTACCAAATTGCTAAATCATTCAGTGAAAATAAATTACACTCACGTAACAAGCTATTTTGAGCTTACAAATCACCGAATCGATCAATCGTTCGATGAGAATCAATTACAATCATGTAACAAGCCTTTCTGAGCTTACAAATCAACTTATGGATGAAATGTTTGACGAGAATCAGCTACAATCATGTAACAAGCCATTTTGAGATTACAAATCACCGAATCGGTCAACCGTTTGATGAGAATTAGCTACAATCACGTAACAAAACATTCTGAGCTTACAAATCAATGAATCGGTCAACTGTTCGATTAGAATTAGCTACAATCAAGTAACAAGCCATTCTGAACTTACAAATCACCGAATCGATCAACCGTTCAATGAGAATTAGCTACAATCACGTGACATGCCATTCTGAGCTATTCTGAGCTTACAAATCACCAAATCGGTCAACCATTCGATGAGAATTAGCTACAATCAAATAACAAGCCATTCTGAGCTTACAAATCAATGAATTGGTTAGTCATTCGATGAGAATCAGCTACAATCATGTAACTCAAAAACACATTGGGTGGGAAAGGATCAGAAACCGGAGAAGGGTATTTCAAGCATTTTCTTTTCTTTCGAAGAAACGGGCATTTATCCTTTCATCTTTCTCGCCACAATAATAGAATAATAGGGGCACACTAGCCAAGTGATGAGATTGAAATGCAACTCTAAAGACGACATAATTTCTAAGAGATTTGACTCCTTCCTAACGGGGTGGGTGGGGAGAGCAATATAACCCCCCACCCATCCCCACACACGGGGCCTATGGTTCATGGGGAATCATAGTTCCTATGTAGGGGCTATTCTCTATAGTTGCACCATTTTTCTATTAGTCATTGGAGGGAAGCAATTGATTGGTTGCTAGCTCATTCTCAGCGTACAAATCACCAAATCAGTCAAACGTTCTATGAGAATCAGCTACAACCATGTAACAAGCTTTTTTAAGCTTAGAAATCACCAAATTGGTCAACCATTCGATGAGAATCAACTACAATCAAGTAACAAGCCATTCTAAACTTACAAATCACTGAATCGATCAATCATTCGATGAGAATAAGCTACAATCACATAACAAGCCATTTTGAGCTTACAAATCAGTGAATCGGTCAACCGTTCGATGAGAATCAGGTACAATCACATAACAAGCCATTCTGAGCTTACAAATCACCGAATCAGTCAACAGTTCAATAAGAATCAACTACAATCATGTAACAAGCTATTCTAAGCTTACAAATCACCAAATCGGTCAACTGTTTGATGAGAATCACCTACAATCACGTAACAAGCCATTCTGAGCTTACAAATCATCGAATCACTCAACAGCTTGATGAGAATCAGCTACAATCAAGTAACAAGCCATTCTGAGCTTACAAATCACTGAATCGGTCAACCATTTGATGTGAATCAATTACAATCACGTAAAAAGATAATCCGAGCTTACAAATCACTGAATCAGTCAACCGTTCGATGAGAATCAGCTATAATCACGTAAAAAGCCATTCTGAGCTTATAAATTACCGAATCAGTCAACCGTTTGATGAGAATCAACTATAATCATGTAACAAGCCATTTTGAGGTTACAAATCACCGAATCGGTCAACCGTTTGATGAAAATCAATTACAATCACGTAACAAGCCAATCTGAGCTTACAAATCACCAAATTGGTCAACCGTTCTATAAGAATCAATTACAATCATGTAACAATGCATTCTGAGCTTAAAAATCATCGAATCGGTCAACCGTTCGGTGAGAATAAATTACAATCATCTAACAAACCATTCACCGAATCGATTAATCATTTGATGAGAATTAGCTACAATGACGTAACAAGCCATTCTGAGCTTACAAATCAATGAATCGGTCAACCGTTTGATTAGAATCAGCTACAATCACGTAACAAGCCATTCTAAGCTTAAAACTCACCGAATTGGTCAATCATTTTATAAGAATAAGCTATAATCACGTAACAAGCCATTCTGAGTTTACAAATCACCGAATTGGTCAACCGTTCAATGAGAATCAGCTATAATCACATAACAAGCTATTATGAGGTTACAATTCACCCAATCAGTCAACTGTTTAATTAGAATCATGTACAATCATGTAACAAACCATTATGAGCTTACAAATCACCAAATTGGTCAAACATTCTATGAGAATCAATTACAATCACGTAACAATGCATTTTGAGCTTAAAAATCATCGAATCGGTCAACAGTTCGATGAGAATAAATTACAATCATGTAACAAACCATTCACCGAATTGATGAATCGTTCAATGAGAATCAATTACAATCATGTAATAAGCAATTCTGATCTTACAAATAACCGAGTCGGTCAACCATTCGATGAGAATCAATTACAATCATGAAATAAGCCATTTTGAGCTCACAAATAACTAAATCGATCAATCATTCGATGAGAATCAGCTACAAACACATAACAAGCCATTACGAGCTTACAAATCACCAAATCGATCAACCGTTCGATGAGAATCATCTACAATCATGTGACAAGCCATTCTGACCTTACAAATCACTGAATTGGTCAACCGTTTGATGAGAATCAATTACAATCACGTAATAAGCAATTCTGAGCTTAAAAATCACCGAATTGGTGAACCGTTCAATGAGAATCAATTACAATCATGTAACAAACCATTCTGAGCTCACAAATCAATGAATTGGTCAATCACTCAATGAGAATCAGCTACAATCACATAACAAACCATTATGAGCTTACAAATGACCAAATCGGTCAACTGTTCATTGAGAATCAGCTACAATCACGTAACAAACCATTCTGAGCTTACAAATAACTAAATCGGTCAACCGTTCGATGAGAATCAGCTACAATCATGTAACAAGCCATTCGGAGGTTCCAAATTACCGAATCGGTCAACCATTTAATGAGAATCAATTACAATCATGTAAGAAGCCATTATGAGCCTACAAATCACTAAAAATGTGAATCGTTCAATGAGAATCAGCTACAATCACATAACCGGCCATTTTAAACTTACAAATCATTTAATCAGTCAACTGTTTCATGAGAATCACCTACAATCATGTAACAAGCCATTCTGAGCTTACAAATCACCGAATCGGTGAACCGTTTGATGAGAATCAACTAAAATCATGTAACAAGCTATTCTAAGCTTACAAATCATCGAATCGATCAACCGTTTGATGAGAATCAGCTATAGTCATGTAACAAGCCATTCTGAGCATACAAATCATCGAATCAGTCAATTGTTGGATGAGAATTCCACTACAATCACGTAACAAGCCATTCCGAGATTAAAAATCATGGTCAACTGTTCGATGAGAATCAGCTACAATGACATAACAAGGTATTCTGAGCTTACAAATCACTGAATCGGTCAATTGTTCGATGAGAATTAGCTACAATAATGTAACAAGCTATTCTAAGCTTACAAATCACTGAATCGGTTAACTGTTCGATGAGAATCAACTAATATCATGTAACAAGCCATTCTGAGATTATAAATTACTGAATCGGTGAACCGTTCAAATAGAATCAGCTACTATCACGTAACAAACCATTCGATGAGAATCGATTACAATCATGTAAATAGCCATTTTGAGCTTTCAAATCATCGAATTGGTTAATAGTTCAATCAAAATCAGCTACAAACACATAAAAAGCCATCTTGAGCTTAGAAATCACTGAATCGATCAACCATTCGATGAGAATCAATTACAATCATGTAACAATCCATTTGGAGCTTACAAATCACTGAATAGGTCAACCGCTCGATAAGAATTAATTACAATCAAGTAACAAGCCATTCCGAGCTTATAAATCACCGAATCGGTGAACCGTTCATTGAGAATCAATTACAATCATGTAATTAGAATCGGTCAAACGTTCGATGAGAATCAGATACAATCATGTAACAAGCCATTTTGAGCTAACAAATCACTGAATCAGTGAACCGTTCGAAGAGAATCAACTACAATTATGTAACAAGCCATTGTGAGGTAACAAATCACTGAATCGGTCAACTATTTGATGAGAATCTGCTACAATCAGGTAACAAGCCATTCTAACCTTACAAATCATGAAATCAGTCAAACGTTCGATGAGAATTAACTACAATTACATAACAAACCATTCTAAGATTCAAATAAATGAATCGATCAACCATTGGATGAAAATCAACTACAATCACGTAACCAGTCGTTCTAAGCTTACAAATCATCAAATCGGTCAAACATTCGATGAGAATCAGCTATAATCACATAACAAGCCATTCTAAGATCCAAATAAATAAATCGGTCAACCATTGGATGAGAATCAGCTACAATCACATAACGAGCCATTCTGAGCTTACAAATCACCGAATCGGTCAACCCTTCAAGGAGAATCAACTACAATCACATAACAAGCAATTCTGAGCTTACAAATCACCGAATCGGTTAACCGTTCGATGAGAATAAATTACAATCATGTAACAAGCCATTCTAAGCTTACAAATCATCGAATTAGTCAACCATTCAATGAGAATCAGCTATGATCACGTAACAGGTCATTCTGAGCTTACAAATCATCGAATCGGTCAACTATTCAATAAGTATTAGCTATAAATACATAACAAGCCATTACAAGCTTACAAATCACCGAAACGGTGAACCATTCAATGAGAATCAAGTACAATCATGTAACAAGCAATTATGAGCTTACAAATTAGCGAATCGATCAACCGTTCGATGAGAATCAATTATAATCACGTAACAAGCCATTCTGAGCTTACAAATCACCAATTCGCTCAACCATTCGATGAAGATAACATACAATCACGCAACAAGCCATTCTGAGCTTACAAATCATTGAATGGTCAACTGTTAGATGAGATTCAATTAAAATCATGTAACAAGCCATTGTGAGCTGACAAATAACTGAATCGATCAACCATTTGATGAGAATCAACTACAATCATGTAACAAGCCATTCTAAGCTTACAAATTACCGAATCGGTCAACCGTATGACGAGAATCGGATACAATCATGTAACAATCCATTATGTGCTTACAAATCACCAAATCAGTCAACCATTCGATGAGAATCATCTACAATCACGTAGCATGCCATTCTGAGCTTACAAATAACCGAATCGGTCAACCGTTCGATGAGAATCAACTACAATCACGTAGCATGCCATTCTGAGCTTACAAATAACCAAATCGGTCAACCGTTCGATGAGAATCAGCTGCAATCATGTAACAAGCCATTATGAGCTTATAAATCACTGAATCGGTCCATCGTTTAATGAGAATCAGTTACAATAACGTAACAAGCCATTATGAGCTTAAAAATAACTGAATTAGTCAACCGTTCAATGAGAATGAGCTACAATCATGTAACAAGCCATTCTGAGCTTTCAAATCACCAAATCAGTCAACTATTCGATGAGAATAAGCTACAATCATGTAACAAACCATTTTGAGCTTACAAATGACCGAATCGGTCAACTCTTCGATGAGAATCAGCTACAATCACGTAACAAGCCATTTTGAGCTTAAAAATCACTGAATCGGTCAACCGTTCGATGAGAATCAATTACAATCACGTAAGAAGCCATTCTAAGCTTACAAATCACTGAAGTAGTTAATCGTTCAATGAGAATCAACTATGATCACGTAATAAGCCATTCTGAGCTTACAAGTCACAGAATCGGTCAACCGTTCAATGAGAATCAGGTACAATCACGTAACAAGCCATTATGATCTTACAAATCACCAAATCGGTCAATCATTCAATGAGAATCAATTATAATCATGTAACAAGCCATTCTGAGCTTACAAATCATCGATTCACTCAAACGTTCAATGAATATAAGCTACAATCACCAAATCGATCATTTGTCCGATGAGAATCAGCTACAATCACATAAAAAGCCATTCTCAGCTTATAAATCACTGAATTTGTCAATCGTTTGATGAGAATGAACTACAATCATGTAACAACCCTTTCTAAGCTTACAAATCACCGATTCGGTCAACCATTTGATGAGAATCAGCTACAATCACATAGAAAGCCATTTTGAGCTTAAAAATCACCAAATTGGTGTACCGTTCGATGAGAATAAGCTACAATCATGTAACAAGCCATTCTAAGCTTAAAAATCAATGAAACGGTCAACCGTTCAATGAGAGTCAATTGCAATCACGTAACAAGCCATTATAAGATTACAAATCACCGAATCGGTCAACCATTTTATGACAATCAATTACAATCAGCTAACATGCCATTATTAGCCTACAAATCACTGAATCAATCAACCGTTTGATGAGAATTAGCTACAATCATGTAACATAGGCCATTCTGAGCTTACAAATCACCCAATCGGTCAACTGTTTGATGAGAATCAGCTACAATCATGTAACAAGCCATTTTGAGCTTACAAATCACTGAATCAGTCAATAGTTCGATGAGAATCAGCTACAATTAGGTCAAAAAGCCATTCTGAGATTACAAAGCACTGAATTGGTCAAACGTTCAATGACAATCAATTACAATCATGTCAGAAGCCATTTCGAGCTTACAAATCACTGAATCAATCAACCGTTCGAAGAGAATCAGCTACAATCACATAACAATCCATTCTAAGCTTACAAATCATCAAATCGGTCAACCATTCGATGAGAATGAATTACAATCACGTAACAAGCCAATCCGAGCTCACAAATCATTAAATCGATCAACCGTTTGATGAGAATCAACAACAATCACATAAAAAGCCATTTTGAGCTTATAAATTATCGAATCAGTCAATTGTTCGATGAGAATCAGCTACAATCATGTAACAAGCCATTCTGAGCTTACAAATCACCAAATTGGTCAACTGTTTGATGAGAATCAATTACAATCACGTAACAAGCCATTATGAGAAAATCACCGAATCGATCAACCGTTCGATAAAAAATCATCTCCAATCATGGAACAGGCTATTCTAAGCTTACAAATTATCGAATCAGTCACGTTCGATGACAATCAGCTAGAATCACTTAACAAGCTATTCTGAGCTTACAAATCACCGAATCAGGTAACCGTTTGATGAGAACCAATTACAATCACATAACAAGCCATTCTGAGCTTACAAATCATTAAATCAGTCAACCGTTCGATGAGAATCAGCTACAATCACATAACAACTCATTCTGAGATGACAAATCACCGAATCGATCAACCGTTGGATGAGAATAAGCTACAATCAGATAACAAGCCATTCTTAGCTTACAAATCATTAAATCGGTCAACCATTTAATGAGAATCAACCACAATCATGTAACAAGCCATTATGAGCTTACAAATAACTAAATCATTCAACTGTTCGATGAGAATCAATTACAATCACGTAACAAGCCATTCTGAGCTCACAAATCACTAAAACGGTCAACCATTCGATGAGAATCAGCTATAATCACGTAGCAGGCCATTCTGACCTTATAAATGATAGAATCAGTCAACCGTTTGATAAGAATCAACTATAATCACATAACAAGTCATTCTGAGCTTACAAATCGTTGAATCACTCAACCGTTTGATGAGAATCAGCTACAATCACATAACAAGGCATTCTCCGCTTACAAATTACCGAATCGGTCAACCATTTGATGAGAATTAGTGACAATCATGTAACAAGCCATTCTAAGCTTACAAATCAACAAATCGGTCAACCGTTTGATAAGAATTAGCTACAATCACGTAACAATCCATTCTGAGCTTACAAATCACTGAATCGGTCAACCGTTCAATGAGAATCAGCTACAATCATGTAACAAGCCATTTTGAGCTTACAAATCATTGAATCGGTCAACCGTTGGATGAGATTTAACTATAATCATGTAACAAGCCATTATGAAGTTACAAATCACCGAATTGGTAAACCATTCGATGAGAATGAGCTACAATCATGTAACAAGCCATTCTGAGCTTACAAATAACTGAATCAGTCAACCGTTCGATGAGAATCAGTTATAGTCACGTATTAAGCCATTTTGAGCTTACAAATCACCCGAATTTGTCAACCATTCAATGAGAATCATCTCTTATCACGTAAAAGCCATTTGGAGCTTACAAATCAATGAATCAGTTAACTATTCAGTGAGAATCAATTACAATCATGTAACAAGCCATTCTGAGCTTACAAATCACTGAATTAGTCAACTATTCGATGAGAATTAGCTACAATCATGTAACAAGCTATTCTGAACTTACAAATCACTAAGTCGATCAACCGTTCGATGAGAATCAGCTACAATAACATAACAAGCCATTCTGTACCTATAAATCACCGAATCGGTCAAGCGTTCGATGAGAATCACCTACAATTATGTAACAAGCCATTCTGAGCTTACAAATCACCGAATCAGTCAAGCGTTCTATGAGAATGAGCTACAATCACGTAACAAGCCATTCTAAGCTTACAAATCACCGAATCAGTCAATTGTTCGATGCGAATCAGCTACAATCACGTAACAAGCCATTCTAAATTTTCAAATCACCGAATCACTCAACCATTTGATGAGAATCAATTACAATAAAGTAAGAAGCCATTTTGAGCTTACAAATCACCGAATCGGTCAACCGTTCGATGAGAATCAATTACAATCACGTAACAAGCCATTTTGAGCTTATAAATCATTGAGTCGGGCAACCGTTCCATGAGAATCAATTATAATCAGGTAACAGGCTATACTAAGATTACAAATCACCGAATCGGTCAACCATTCAATGACAACCAATTACAATCATGTAAGAAGCCATTCTGAGTTTAAAAATCATCGAATCCGTGAACCATTTGATGACAATAAGCTAGAATCACGTAACAAGGCATTTTGAGCTTACAAATCACCGAATCGGTCAACCGTTCAATGAGATTTAGCTACAATCATGTAACAAGCCATTCTAAGGTTACAAATAATCAAATCGGTTAACTGTTCGATTAGAATCACCTACAATCACGTAACAAGCCATTCTGAGATTACAAATCATTGAATCGGTCAACTATTCGATGAGAATCATGTACAATCATGTAACAAGCCATTCTGAGGTTACAAATCACCGAATCAGTCAACCATTTGATGAGAATCAGCTACAATCATGTAACAAACCATTCTGAGCTTACAAATCACCGAGTCGGTCAATCATTCGATGCGAATCAGGTAAAATCATGTAACAGGCCATTCTAAGTTTACAAATTACTGAAGCGGTCAATCGTTTGATAAGAATCAACTACAATCACGTAACAAGCCATTTTGAGCTTACAAATCACTAAAACGGTCAACCATTTTATGAGAATCAATTACAATCATGCAACAACCCATTTTGAGCTTACAAATAACTGAATCAGTCAACCATTTGATGAAAATCAATTACAATAATTTAACAAGCCATTCTGAGCTTATAAATCACCGAATCGGTCAAGCGTTCGATGAGAATCAACTAAAATAATGTAACAAGCCATTTTGAGCTTGCAAATCATAGAAGCGGTCATCCATTTTATGAGAATGAGCTACAATTATGTAACAATCCATTCTAAGCTTAAAAATCACCGAATCGGTCAACCATTCGATGAGAATCAGCTACAATCACATACCTAGCTATTTTGAGGTTACAAATAATCAAACTGTCAACTGTTTGAAGAGAATCAGCTATAATCACGTAACAAGCCATTCTGAGCTTACAAATCATCAAATCAGTCAACCGTTCGATGAGAATCAGCTACAATCATGTAACAAGCCATTCTGAGTTTACAAATCACCGAATCAGTCAACAGTTTGATGAGAAACAGCTAGAATCACGTAAGAGGCCATTCTGAGCTTAAAAATAACTGAATCGGTCAACCGTTGCATGAGAATCAGTTACAATCACATAACAAGTCATTCTGAGATTACAAATCACCCAATCAATCAACCATTGGATGAGAATCAGTTACAATCATATAACAAGCCATTCTTAGCTTACAAATCATCGAATCAGTCAACCATTCAATGAGAATCAGCCACAATCACGTAAAAGGCCATTCTGAGTTTACAAATTATTGAATCATTCAACTGTTCGATTAGAATCAATTACAATCATGTAAGAAGCCATTTCGAGCTTACAAATCACCGAAATGGTCAATCATTCGATGAGAATCAGCTACAATCACGTAACAAGCAATTTTGAGCTTACCATTCGATGAGAATCATCTCCGTCACGTAAAAGGCCATTCTGAGCTTACAAATCACTGAATCGGTCAACCATTGGATGAGAATCAATTATAATCATGTAACAAGAATTTTTGAGCTGACAAATCACCGAATCGGTCAACCATTGGATGAGAATCAACTACAATCATGTAACAAGCCATTCTAAGCTTACAAATCACCGAATCGGTCAACCGTTCGATAAGAATTAGCTACAATTAAGTAACAAGTTATTCTGAGCTTAAAAATCACTGAATCGGTGAATCATTCAATGAGAATCAGCGATAATCATGTAACAAGCAATTCAGAGCTTACAAATCACCGACTCAGTCAACCGTTCGATGAGAATCAACTACAATAAGGTAACAAGCCATTCTGAGCTTACAAATCACCAAATCGGTCAACCGTTTGATGAGAATCAATTACAATCATCTAACAAGCCATTCTAAGCTCACAAGTCACTAAATCATTCAATCATTCGATGAGAATCAGCTACAATCACATAACAAGCCATTCTAAGCTTACAAATCACCAAATCGGTCTCCCGTTTGATTAGAATAATTTACAATGACGTAACAAGCCAATCTGAGCTTACAAATCATTGAATCGGTCAATCGTTCGATGAGAATTAGGTACACTCATGTATAAAGACATTATGAGCTTATAAGTTATTGAATCGGTCAACCATTCGATAAGAATTAGGTACAATCATGTCACAAGCCATTTTGAGATTACAAATCGTTGAATCGGTCAACAGTATGATGAGAATCAGCTATAATCACATAACAAGTCATTCTCAGCTTACAAATCACCGAATCGGTCAACCATTCCATGAGAATTAGCTACAATCACATAGAAGTCATTCTGAGCTTACAAATCTCTGAATCGGTGAACCCTTCGATGAGAATCACCTACAATCATGTAACAAGCCATTCTGAGCATAAAAATCACCGAATCGATCAACGGTTCGATGAAAATCGGCTACAATCAAGTAACAAGCTATTCTGAGATTACTAATCAATGAATCAGTCAACAGTTTGATGAAAATCAGTGACAATCACATAACAAGCCATTCTGAGCTTACAAATCACAATAATCGATGAATTGTTAGATGAGAATCAACTACAATAACGTAACAAGCCATTATCAGCTTACAAGTCACTGAATCGGTCAACCGTCCAATGAGAATTAGCTACAATCACGTAACAAGCCATTCTTAGCTTACAAATCACCGAATCGGTCAACCGTTCGATGAGAATCATCTACAATCAAGTAACAAGCCATTCTGAGCTTACAAATCCCTGAATTGGTGAACCGTTCAATGAGAATCAGCTACAATCACATAACAAGCCATTCTGAGCATAGAAGTCACTGAATATGTCAATTGTTCGATGAGGATCATCTAAAAATCACATAACAAGCTATTCTTAGTATACAAATCATCGAATCGGTCAACCATTCGATGAGAATCAGCTAATATCACGTAACAAGCCATTCTGAGATTACAAATCACCGAATCGGTTAATCGTTCGAAGAGAATCAGGTACTATTACATAACAAACCATTCTGAGCTTAGAAATCACCGAATCGGTCAACTACTCGAGAATCAGCTAGAATCACGTAACAAGCCATTCTGAGCTTACAAATCACTGAATGGGTCAACCATTCCATGAGAATCAATTACAATCATGTTAATAGCTATTGTGAAAATTCAAATCACCGAATTGGTTATCCATTCAATGAGAATCAGCTACAATCACGTAAAAGGCCATTCTGAGATTACAAATCATCGAATCGGTCAACCGTTCGAAGAGAATCAACTACAATCATGTAACAAGCTAGTCTGAGCCCACAAATCACTGATTCGGTCAATCGTTCAAGGAGAATCAGTTACAATAACGTAATAAGCCATTTTGAGCTTACAAATCACCGAATCGGTTAACCATTCAATGAGAATCAATTATAATCACGTAACAAGCCATTCTGAGCTTACAAATCACCAAATCAGTCAACCGTTTGATGAGAATCAGCTACAATCACGTAACAATCTATTTTGAGGTTACAAATCACCCAATCGGCCAACCGTTCGATGAGGATCAGCTACAATCATGAAACAAGCCATTTTGAGCTTACAAATCACCGAATCGGTCAATTGTTTGATGAGAATCAATTGCAATCACGTAAGAAGCCATCCCGAGGTTACAAATCACTGAATCTCTCAACTGTTCAATAAGAATCAGCTAGAATCATGTAACAAGCCATCCTAAGCTTATAAATAATTGAGTAGGTCAACCGTTCAATGAGAATCATCTACAATCACGTAGATAGACATTCTGAGCTTACAAATCACTGAATTGGTCAACCGTTTGATGACAATCAGTTACAATCACTTAACAAGCCATTCTGAGCTTACAAATCACTAAATTGGTCAACCATTCGATGAGGATCAGCTACAATCACGTAAGAAGCCATTCTGAGCTTACAAATCACCGAATCGGTGAACCGTTCGATGAGAATCATCTACAATCATATAACAAGTCATTCTAAGCTTAGAAATTACCAAATCGGTCAACCGTTCGATGATAATCAATTATAATCACGTAACAACCCATTCTAAGCTTACAAATCACCAAATCGGTCCACCATTCGATGAGAATCAGTTACAATCATTTAACAAGCCATTCTGAGTTTACAAAGCACCGAATAGGTCAACCATTCAATGAGAATGAATTACATTCATGTAACAATCCATTGGGAGCTTACAAATCACCGAATCGGTCAACCATTCAATGATAATCAGCTCAAAATGGATTGTTACGTGATTGTAGCTGATTCTCATCAAACAGTTGACCGATTCAGTGATTTGTAAGCTCAGAATGACTTGTTATGTGATTGGAAATGATTCTCATAGAATGGTAAGCTCAGATTGCCTTGTTACGTGATTGTAGCTGATTCTCATCAAATGACTGATCGTTTCGGTGATTTTTAAGGTCATAATGGCTTGTTACGTTATTATAATTGATTCTCATTGAACGATTGATCACTTTGGGTATTTGTGAGTTCAGAATGGCTTGTTACATGATTGTCACTGATTCTCATCGAACTGTTGACTGATTCGTTAATCAGTAATCTCAGAATAGTTTGTTACATGATTGTAGCTGATTCTCATCAAATGGTTGATCGATTTGGTGATTTGTAAGCTTAGAATGGCTTGTTATGTTATTGTAATTGATTCTCATAGGACGGTTGACCGATTTGGTGATTTGTAAGCTCAGAATAGCTTGTTACATGATTGTAGTTGATTCTCATCGAACGGTTGACTGGTTCGGTGATTTGTAAGCTTAGAATGGATTGTTACATGATTGTAGCTAATTCTCATCAAACGATTGACCGATTCAATGATTTGTAAGGTCAGATTGACTTGTTACATGATTGGAGATGATTCTCATGGAATAGTAAGCTCAGAATAGCTTGTTACGTGATTGTAGCTGATTCTCATCAAACGGCTGACTATTTCAGTGATTTGTAAGGTCAGAATGGCTTGTTAAGTTATTACAATTGATTCTCATTGAACGGTTGAGCGCTTTGGCTATTTGTATGTTCAAAATGGCTTGTTAAGTGATTATCGCTGATTCTCATCAAACTGTTGACTGATTAGATGATTAGTAATCTCAGAATAGCTTGTTACGTGATTGTAGCTGATTCTCATCAAGTTGATCGATTCAATGATTTGTAAGCTCAGAATGGCTTGTTACATTATTGTAATTGATTCTCATTAGACGGTTGACTGATTTGGTGATTTGTAAGCTCATAATGGCTTGTTATGTTATTGTAGCTTATTGTCATCAAACAGTTGACCAATTCGGTAATTTGTAAGCTCAGAATGGCTTGTTACGTGATTGTAGCTGATTTTCATCGAACGGTTGACCAATTCGGTGATTTGTAAGCTCAAAATGGCTTGTTACATGATTGTAGCTAATTCTAATCGAACAGTCGACCGATTCATTGATTTGTAAGCTCACAATGGCTTGTTACATGATTGTAATTGATTCCCATCGAACGGTTGACCGATTCAATGATTTGTAAGCTTAGAATGGCTTGTTACATGATTGTAATTGATGCTCAATGAAATGTTGACCAATTTGATGATTTGTAAGCTCATAATGGCTTCCTACGTGATTGTAATTGATTTTCATCAAACAGTTCCCTGAATCGATGATTTGTAAGCTCATAATGGCTTGTTACTTTATTGTAAATGATTCTTATCGAACGGTTGTCTGATTCGGTGATTTGTAAGCTCAGAATGACTTGTTACGTGATGGTAGCTGATTCTCATCGAACGGTTGACCGATTCAATGATTTGTAAGCTTAGAATGGCTTGTTACATCATTATTCCTGATTCTCATCGAATGGTTGACCGATTTGGTGATTTGTAAGCTCAGAATGGCTTGTTACGTCATTACAATTGATTCTCATGAAACAGTTGACCGATTTGTTGATTTGTAAGCTCAGAATGGCTTCTTACCTAATTGTAATTGATTCTCATCCTACGGTTGACTGATTCGATGATTTGTAAGCTCAGAATGGCTTGTTATGTGATTGTAGCTGATTCTCATCAAACGGTTGACTGATTCAGTGATTTTTAAGCTTAGAATGGCTTGTTACATCATTATAATTGATTCTCATCGAATAGTTGATGGAGTCAGCAATTTGTAAGCTCATAATAGCTTTTTACGTAATTGTAGCTGAGTCTAATCCAACGGTTGACCGAGTTAGTGATTTGTAACCTTAGAATGGGTTATTATGTAATTGTAATTCATTCTCATTAACGGTTGACCAATTTGGTGATTTGTAAGCTCAAAATGGCTTGTTACGTTATTGTAATTGATTCTCATAGAATGGCTGATCGATTTGGTGATTTGTAAGCTGATTCTCATCCAATGGTTGACCGATTCATTGATTTGTAAGCTCAGAATGGCTTGTTATGTGAATGTAGCTATTTCTCATCGAATGGTTGACCGATTCAGTGATTTCTAAGCTAAGAATGGCTTGTTATGTGATTATAACTAATTCTCACCAAACGGTTGACTGATTTGGTGATTTGTAAACTCATAATGGCTTTACGTGATTGTAGCTGATTCTCATCAACCATTCGATGAGAATCAATTAAAATCATGCAACAAGCCATTCTGAGCTTACAAATCACTGAATCAGTCAACTGTACGATGAGAATCAATTATAATCATGTAACAAGCCATTCTCAGCTTACAAATCACCGAATCGGCCAAAGTTTGATGAGAATCAATTACAATCACGTAACAAGCTACTCTCAGCTTACAAATCACCAAATTAGTCAATTGTTGGATGAGAATCAACTACAATCATGTAACAAGCCTTCTGAGCTTAGAAATCACTGGATCAACTACAATCACGTAACAAGCCATTTTTAGCTTACAAATCACTGAATCTATGAACTGTTGGATGATAATGAACTACAATCATGTAACAAGCCATTATGAGCTTACAAATCACCGAATCGGTAAACTGTTTGATAAAAATAAGCTACACTCATGTAACAAGGCATTCTGAGCTTACAAATCACTGAATAGTTCAATCGTTTGATGAGAATCAACTACAATCATGTAATAAGCCATTCTGAGCTTACAAATCACTGAATGGGTTAACCGTTCGATGAGAATCAATTACAATCACGTAACAAGCCATTCTGAGCTTATAAATCACTGACTCAGTCAACCGTTCGATTAGAATCAACTACAATCATGTAACAAGCCGTTGTGAGCTTATAAATCACCGAACCGGTCAAGCGTTCGATGTGAATCAACTAAAATCATGTAACAAGCCATTCTTACCTGACAAATCACTGAATCGATCAACCATTCTATGAGAATCAGCTACAATCACTTTACAAGCCATTCTAAGCTTACAAATCACCGAATCGGTCAATTGTTCCATGAGAATCAACTACAATCACCTAACAAGCCATTCTTAGTTTACAAATCACCGAATCAATAAACCGTCGATGAGAATCAATTACAATCATGGAACAAGCCATTCTGAGCTTACAAATCACTGAATTGGTCAACCGTTCGATGAGAATCATTTAAAATCACATAACAAGCTATTCTGAGCTTACAAATCAATGAATCGGTCAACTATTCGATGAGAATAAGCTACAATCATGTAACAAGCCATTATGAGCTTACAAATGGCCGAATCGGTCAACTGTTTGATGAGAATCAATTACAATCACTTAACAAGCCATTCTGAGCTTACCAATCACCGAATTGATCAACTGTTTCATGTGAATCATCTACAATCACGTAACAAGCCATTCTAAGCTTACAAATCATTGAATCAATCAACCGTTCAATGAAACTAAGCTACAATCATGTAACAAGCCATTATGAGCTTACAAATTACTTAATCGGTCAACCCTTTGATCAGAATCAGCTACAATCACATTACAGGCCATTTGGAGATTACAAATCACCTAATTTATCAAGCCTTTGATGAGAAGCAGCTACAATCATGTAACAAGCCATTCTAAGCTTACAAGTCACCGAATCGGTCAACCATTTTATGAAAATTAGCTACAATCACGTAACAAGCCATTTTGAGCTTCCAAATCACCGAATCAATCAACCGTTCAATGAGAATCAATTACAATCATGTAACAAGTCATTTTGAGCTTACAACTCACCGAATCGGTCAACCATTTGATGAGAATCATTTACAATCACGTAACAAGCCATTTTGAGGTTACAAATTATTGAATTGGTCAACCGTTCGATGAGAATGAATTACAATCACTTAACAAGCTAGTCTGAGCTTACAAATTACCAAATCAATCAATGGTTGGATGAGAATCAGCTACAATCATGTAACAAGCCATTCTAAGCTTACAAATCACCAAATTGGTCAACCGTTTGATGACAATTAGCTAGAATCACGTAATAAGCCATTCTGAGCTTACAAATCACCAAATCGGTCAACCATTTGATGAGAATCAATTACAATCCCGTAACAAGCCATTTTGAGGTTACAAATCACCAAATCGGTCAACTATTCAATGAGAATAAATAAAAATCATGTAATTAACCGAATCAGTCAGCCGTTTCATGAGAATCAATTACAATCATGTAACAAGCCATTCTAAGCTTACAAATCAATGAATCGATCGACCGTTCGATGAGAATTAGCTACAATCACGTAACAGGCCATTCTGAGCTTACAAATCATCAAATTGGTCAACCGTTCGATGACAATAAATTACAATCACGTAATAAGGCATTCTTAGCTTACAAATCACTGAATCAGTCAACCGTTCGATGAGAATTAGCTATGATCACGTAACATGCCATTCTAACCTTAGAAATCACCGAATCGGTCAACCATTCAATTAGAATTAGCTACAATTACGTAACAAGTCATTACGAGCTTACAAATCAATGAATCGATGAACCATTAGATGAGAATTAGGTACAATCACGTAACAAGCCTTTCTGAGCTTACAAAAGACTGAATCGATCAGCGATTCAATGAGACTCAATTATAATAACATAATAAGCCATTCTGACCTTACAAATCACTGATTCGCTCAACCATTTGATGAAAATAAGATACAATCATGCAACAAGCCATTCTGAGCTTACAAATGACTGAATCGGTCAACCATTCAATGCGAATCAATTAAAATCATGTAACAAGCCATTGTGAGTTGACAAATAACTTAATCAATCAACCATTTGATGAGAATCAGCTACAATCACTTAACAAGACATTCTAAGCTTACAAATCACTGAATCGGTCAACCATTTGATGAGAATCAGCTACAATCACGTAAGAATCGATTCTGAGCTTACAAATCACCTAATCAGTCAACCATTGGATGAGAATCATCTACAGTCATGTAACAAGCCATTCTGAGCTTACGAATCACCTAATTGGTTAATCATTCGATGAGAATCAATTACAATCACATAACAAGCTATTTTGAGCATACAAATCAATGAATTGGTCAACCTTTCGATAAGAATCAATTACAATCATGTAACAAGCCATTCTAAGCTAACAAATAACTGCATCTATCAACCATTTGATGAGAGTCGGCTACAATCTTGTAACAAGCCATTCTGAGGTTACAAATCACCGAATCGATCAACCATTTGATGAGAATCAATTACAGTCATGTAAGAAGCCATTCTGAGGTTACAAATCATTGAATCTGTCAAACATTCGATGAGAATCAGCTACAATCACGTAGCAGGCCATTCTGAGCTTACAACTAACTGAATCGGTCAACCGTTCGATGAGAATCAAGTACAATCATGTAACAACCCTTTTTGAGCTTATAAATCACTAAATCAGTCAACCGTTCAATGAGAATTAGTTACAATCATGTAACAAGCCATTCTGAGCTTACAAATCACTGAATTGGTCAACTACTCAATGAGAATCATCTAAAATCATGTAACAAGCCATTTTGAGCTTTCAAATCACCGAATCGTACAACTGTTCGATGAGAATAAGCTACAATCATGTATTGCCATTCAGAGCTTACAAATGATCGAATCGGTCAACTGTTCGATGAGAATCAGCTATAGTCACGTAACTAGCCATTCTGAGCTTACAAATCACCGAATTGGTCAACCATTCGATGAGAATCAACCACATTCACGTAAGAATCCATTCTAAGCTTCCAAATCACCAAATCAGTCAACCGTTTGATGAGAATCAGCTACAATCATGTAACAAACCATTCTAAGATTACAAATCACCGAATTAGTCAACCGTTCAATGAGAATCAATTACAATCACATAACAAGCCATTCTAAGGTTACAAATCATAGAATTGGTCAACCGTTTGATTAGAATAAATTACAATCATGTAACAAGCCATTCTAAGCTTACAAATTATCGAATCGGTCAACTGTTTGATGAGAATAATTTACAATCATGTAACAAGCCATTATGAGCTTACAAATCAACGAATTGGTCTACTGTTCGATGAGAATCAACTACAATTACGTAACAGGCCATTCTGAGCTTACAAATCATGGAATCTATCAACCGTTCGACGAGAATCAATTAAAATCATGTAGGAAGCCATTCTAAGCTTACAAATCATTGAATCAGTCAACCGTTTGATGAGAATCTTCTATGCTCATGTAACAGGCCATTATGTGCTTACAAATCACTGAATCGGTCAACCATTCAATAAGAATTAGCTACAATCACGTAACAAGCCGTTAGGAGCTTACAAATCACCGAATTGGTGAACCATTCGATGAGAATCAGGTAGAATCATGTAACAAGCCATTCTAAGCTTACAAATCACCAAATCGGTCAACCCTTCGATAAGAATCAATTACAATCACATAACAAGCCATTCTGAGTTGACAGATAATTGAATCGGTCAACCGTTTGATGAGAAATAGCTACAATCACGTATCAAGCCATTCTGAGCTTACAAGTGAC
Organism: Chamaecyparis obtusa; assembly: GCA_027943335.1. Classification (NCBI taxonomy): domain Eukaryota; kingdom Viridiplantae; phylum Streptophyta; class Pinopsida; order Cupressales; family Cupressaceae; genus Chamaecyparis; species Chamaecyparis obtusa. The sequence goes on from BSBK01000627.1 coordinate 3,641,176, forward strand.
CAGATCAGTCAACCGTTCAATGAGAATTAGCTACAATCACCTAACAATCCATTCTGAGGTTACGAATCACCCAATCGGTCAACCATTCGATGAGAATAAGCTATAATCACGTAACAAGCAACTCTGAGGTTACGAATCATTGAATAAGTCAACCGTTTGATGAGAATCATTTACAATCATGCAAGAAGCAATTTCAAGGTTACAAATCACTGAATTTGTCAACTGTTTGATGGGATTATCTACAATCATGTAGCAGGGCCTTCTGAGCTTACAAATAACCGAATCGGTCAACCGTTCGATGAGAATCAACTACAATCACGTAACAAGCCATTGTGAGCTTATAAATCACTGAATTGGTCAACCGTTCGATAAGAATCAGTTACAATCATGTACCAAGCCATTCTGAGCTGACAAATTACTAAATTGGTCAAGCATTTGATGAGAATTAGCTACAATCACGTAACAAGCCATTCTGAACTTTCAAATCACTGAATTAGTCAATTGTTCGATGAGAATAAGCTACAATCATGTAACAAGCCATTCTGAGCTTACACATGACCAAATCTGTCAACTATTCGATGAAGATTCAGCTACAATCACATAAAAAGTCATTTTTAGCTTACAAATCACCGAATTGGTCAACCATTCGATGAGAATCAACTACATTCAGGTAAGAATCCATTTTGAGCTTACAAATAACCGAATCAGTCAACCATTGGATTAGAATCAACTACAATCACGTGACAAACCATTCTGAGCTTACAAATCACCGAATCGATCAACCGTTCGATGAGAATCAGCTACAATCACGTAAAAAGCCATTCTGAGCTTATAAATCACTGAATCTATCAACCGTTGGATAAGAATCAGCTACAATCACGTAACAAGCCTTTCTAAGCTTACAAATCACTGATTCAGTCAACCATTTGATGACAATCAGCTACAATCACGTAACCAGCCGATCTCATCATACAAATTATTAAATCGGTGAAACCATTGGATGAGAATCAGCTACAATCACGTAACAAGCCATTCTGAGGTTACAAATCACTGAATCGGTCAACCATTCGATGAGAATAAATTACAATAATGTAACAAGCCATTCTAAGCTTACAAATCACTGAATCGGTCAACCGTTTGATGAGAATCAATTACAATCACGTAACAAGCCATTCTGAGCTTACAAATCAACGAATCGGTCAACTGTTCGATGAGAATCATCTACAATCACGTAACAAGTCATTCTAAGCTTATGAATCATCGAATCGGTCAATCGTTCAATGAGAATCAGCTACAATCATGTAACAAGCAATTCTGTGCTTACAAATCATTGAATCGATCAACCGTTAGAATGAGAAGCAATTACAATCATGTAACAAGCCATTCTGAGCTTACAAATCAATGAATCGGTCAACCGTTCGATGAGAATCAGCTACAATCATGTAACAAGCTATTCTGAGGTTACAAATCACCAAATTAGTCAACCGTTCGATGAGAATCATCTACAATCACGTAACAAGCCATTCTGAGCTTACAAATCTCCCAATCGGTCAACAATTTGATGAGAATCAATTACAATCACGTAACAAGCCATTCTTAGCTTACAAATAACCGAATCAATTAGAATCATGTGGAAGCCATTCTAAGCTTACAAATCACTGAATCAGTCAACCGTTCGATGAGAATCAGCTGTGATCACGTAAAAGACATTCTGAGCTTACAAATTAGGGAATCAATCAACCGTTCAATAAGAATTAGGTACAATCACGTAACAAGCCATTATGAGATTACAAATCATCGAATCAGTCAACCATTTGATGAGAATACATTATATTCACGTAACAAGCCATTCTAAGATTAGAAATCACCAATTCACTCAACCGTTTGATGAATATCAGCTACAATCACATAGCAAGCCATTCTAAGCTTATAAATCATCAAATCAGTCAACTGTTTGATGAGAATCAACTACAATCATGTAACAAGCCATTCTGAGCTTACAAATCATCGAATCGGTCAACCCTTTGATGAGAATCAGCTACAATTATGTAACAAGCCATTTTGAGCTTAAAAACCACCGAATCGGTCAACTGTTCGATCAGAATTAGGTACAATCATGTAACAAGCCATTTTGAGCTTACAAATCATCGAATCAGTCAACCGTTTGATGAAAATCAATTACAATCACATAAAAAGCCATTTTGAGCTTACAAATCATCGAATCGGTCAACAGTTCGATGAGAATTATCTCCAATCACGTAACAAGCCATTCTGAGCTAACAAAACATTGAATCGATCAACCGTTCGATGAGATTTAATTACAATGACATAACAAGCCATTGTAAACTTACAAATTATCGAATCGGTCAACCATTCAATGAGAATCAGCTTCAATCACGTAACAAGTTATTCTGAGCTTAAAAATAAGCGAATCACTCAACCGTTCCATGAAAATCAACTACAATCATGTAACAAGCCATTATGAGCTTACAAATCACCGAATCAGTCAACCATTCGATGAGAATCAGCTACAATTATGAAACAAGCCATTTTGAGCTTGCAAATAACCGAATCGGTCAACCATTTGATGAAAATCAATTATAATCATGTAACAAGCCATTATGAGCTTACAAATCACTGATTCGCTCAACCGTTCAATGAATATCAGCTACAATCACGCAACAAGTGATTCTGAGCTTACAAATCACCAAATCGGTCAACCGTTTAATTAGAATCAATTACAATAATGTATTAAGCCATTGTGAGCTTAGAAATCACTGAATCGGTCAACCGTTCGATGAGAAACAGGTACAATCATGTAACAAGCTATTCTGAGCTTACAAATCATCGAATTGGTCAACTATTTAATGAGAATCAAGTATAATCATGTAACAAGCCATTTTGAGCTTGCAAATAATTGAATCAGTCAACTATTCGATCAGAATCAGCTACAATCATGTAACAAGCCATTCTGAGCTTCCAAATCACTGAATCGGTGAACCGTTTGATGAGAATCAGCTACAGTGATGTAACAAGCCATTCTGAGCTTACAAATCACCGAATCGGTCAACCATTCAATGAGAATAAGTTACAATCATGTAACAAGCCATTCTGAGTTGACAAATCATCGACACAATCAATCGTTTGATTTGAATCAGTTCTAATTATGTAACCAACCATTTTGAGCTTAAAAATCACCAAATCGGTGAACTGTTCGATGAGAATCAGCTACAATCAGGTAGAAAGCCTTTCTGAGCTTACAAATCACCGAATTGGTCAACCATTCGATGAGAATCAATTATAATCAGGTAAAAAGCCATTCTGAGCTTACAAATCACCGAATCGGTGAACTATTCAATGAGAATCACCTACAATGTTGTAACAAGCCATTTTGAGTTTACAAATTATCGAATAGGTCAACCATTCGATGAGAATCAATTACAATTAAGTAACAAGCCATTGTGAGCTTACAAATCACCAAATTGGTCAACCGTTTGATGAGAATCAACTACAATCACGTAACAAGCCATTTTGAGCTTACAAATCACCGAATCAGACAACTGTTCGATGATACTCAGCTACAATCATGTAAGAAGCCATTTTGAGGTTACACATCACAAAATCGGTCAGCTGTTCAATGAGCATCATCTACAGTCACGTAACAAGCCATTCTAAGCTTACAAATCACCGAATCGGTTAACCATTTGGTGAGAATCAGCTACAATCACGCAACAAGCCATTCTCAGCTTACAAATCACCGAATCGGTCAAACATTCGATAAGAATCAACTACAATCATGTAACAAGGCATTCTGAGCTTACAAATTACCGAATCAGTCAATCGTTTGATGAGAATCAATTACAATCATGTAACAAGCCATTATGAGCTTAAAAATCACTGAATCGGCGAGCTATTGAATGAGAATCAATTACAATCATGTAACAAGCCATTTTAAGCTTATAAATAGTCGAATCGGTCAACTATTTAATCACCTAACAAGCTATTTTGAGCTTACAAATCACTGAATCGGTCAACCATTCGATGATTTGTAAGCTCAAAATGGCTTCTTACATGATTGTAGGTGATTCTCATTGAATAGTTGATCAATTTGGTGATTTGTAAGCTAAGAATGACTTGTTACATGATTGTAGCTAATTCTAATCGAACGGTTGACCGATACGGTGATTTGTAAGCTCTGAATGGCTTGTTATGTGATTGTAATTTATTCTCATCGAACAGTTGACCAATTCGGGGATTAGTAAGTTCAGAATGACTTGTTACATGATTGTGGTTGATTCTCATCGACGGTTGAGTGATTCCATGATTTCAAAGAACAGAATGGCTTGTTACGTGATTGTAGCTGATTCTCATCGAACGGTTGATCGATTTGGTAATTTGTTAAGTTCAGATGGCCTGTTACGTGATTATAGCTGATTTTCATCGAATATTTGACCAATTTAGTAATTTGTAAGCTTAAAATGTCTTCTTACGTGATTGTAATTGATTCTCATCAAACGGTTGACCGATTCAGTTATTTGTAAGGTCAGAATGGACTGTTACGTGATTATAGCTGATTCTCATCGAACGGTTGACCGATTTAGTGATTTGTAATTTAAAAATGGCTTGTTACGTGATTGTCGCTGATTCTCATTAAACGGTTGACCGATTCGGTGATTTGTAAGCTTAGAATGGCCTGTTACATGATTGTAGCTGATTCTCAGTGAACGTTTGACCGATTCAGTGATTTGTAAGCTCATAATGGCTTCTTACGTGATTGTAATTAATTCTCATCGAATGGTTGACCGATACGGTGATTTGTAAGCTCATAATGGTTTGTTATGTGATTGTAATTGATTCTCATCGAATGGTTGACCGATTCGGTGATTTGTAAGCTTAGAATGGCTTGTTACGTGATTGTAGCTGATTCTCATCGAACAGCTGACCAATTCCTTAATTTGTAAGCTCATAATGGCTTCTTACGTGATTGTAATTGATTCTTATCAAATGGTTGGCCAATTCGGTGATTTGTAAGCTAAGAATGGCTTGTTACCTGATTGTAGATGATTCTCATCAAACGGTTGACTGATTCAGTGATTTGTAAGCTCACAATGGCTTGTTACATGATTGTAGCTGATTCTCATCAAACGGTTGACCGATTCAGTGATTTGTAACCTCATAATGACTTGTTACATTATTGTAGCTTATTCTCATCGAATGGTTGACCAATTCGGTGATTTGTAAGTTTAGAATGACTTGTTATGTGATTGTAGCTGATTCTCATCGAACGGTTGACTGATTCGATAATTTGTAAGGTCAGAATGGTTTGTTAAGTGATTGTCGCTGATTCTTATCCAACAGTTGACCGATTCGATGATTTGTAAGTTCAGAATGACTTGTTACTTGATTGTAGCATATTCTTATCGAATAGTTGTCCGATTCAGTGATTTGTAAGCTCAGAATGACTTGTTACATGATTGTAATTGATTCTAATCAAATGGTTGACCGATTCGGTGATTTGTAAACTCATAATGGCTTGTTACATGATGGTAGCTGATTCTCATCGAATGGTTGACCGATTCAATGATTTGTAAGCTTAGAATGGCTTGTTACATGATCGTACCTGATTATCATCGGACAATTGATCGATTTGGTCATTTGTAAGCTCAGAATGGCTTGTTACATGATTGTAGCTGATTCTTGTCGAAAGGTTGACCGATTTGGTGATTTGTTATTTGAGAATGGCTTGTTACATGATTGTAATTGATTGTCATCAAAATTGATTTTTAGCGAACAGTTGACTGATTCAGTGATTTGTAAACTCAGAATGGCTTGTTACGTGATTGTAGCTGATTCTCATCGAACGGTTGACCGATTCAATGATTTGTAAGTTTAGAATGGCTTGTTACGTGATTGTAGTTGATTCTCATCCAACGGTTGACCTATTCGGTGATTTGTAAACTAAGAATGGCTTGTTATGTAATTGTAGCTTATTCTCATCGAACCGTAAGTTCAGAATGGCTTGTTACGTGATTATAGTTGATTCTCATGGAACGGTTGATCGTTTCGGTGATTTGTAAGCTCAAAATTGCTTGTTACGTGATTGTAGTTGATTCTCATCGAACGGTTGACCAATTCATTGATTTTTAATCTCATAATGGCTTGTTACGTTATTGTAATTAATTCTCATCGAACGTTTGACCGAGTCGGTGATTTGTAAGCTCGGAATGGCTTGTTACATGATTGTAGTTGATTCTCATCGAATAGTTAACCAATTCACTGATTTGTATACTCAAAATTTCTTGTTACATGATTGTAATTGATTTTCAACGAACAATTGACCGATTTGGTGATTTGTAAGCTCAGAATAGCTTGTTACGTGATTGTAGCTAATTCTCATCGAACGGTTGACCTATTTGATGATTTGTAAGTTCAGAATGGCTTGTTACGTGATTGTAGCTGATTCTCATCCAACTGTTGACCTATTCGGTGATTTGTAAACTAAGAATGGCTTGTTACGTGATTGTAGCTTATTCTCATCAAACCGTAAGTTCAGAATGGCTTGTTACGTGATTATAGTTGATTCTCAAAATGGCTTGTTATGTGATTGGAGATGATTCTCATCGAACAGTAAGCTTAGAATGGCTTGTTACATGATTGTAGTTGATTCTCATCAAACGGCTAACCGTTTCGATGATTTTTAAGCTCAAAATTTTTTGTTACATTATTGTAATTGATTCTCATCGAACGGTTGACCGATTCGGGTATTTGTAAGTTTAGAATCGCTTGTTACATGATTGTCACTGATTCTCATCGAACTATTGACTGATTCAATGATTAGTAAGCTCAGAGGGGCTTATTACGTGATTGTAGCTGATTCTCATCAAACTGTTGATCGATTCGATGATTTGTAAGCTCAGAATGGCTTGTTACATTATTGTAATTGATTCTCATTGGACGGTTGACAGATTTGGTGATTTGTAAGCTCAGAATGGCTTGTTACTTTATTGTAGCTTATTTTGATCGAATGGTTTACCAATTCGGAGATTTGTAAGCTTAGAATGGATTATTACATGATTGTAATTGATCCTCAGTGAATTGTTAACCGATTCGGTGATTTGTAAGCTCAGAATGGCTTCTGACGTGATTGTAATTGATTCTCATCAAATGGTTGCCTAAATCGGTGATTTGTAAGCTAAGAATGGCTTGTTACATGATTGTAATGGATTCTTATTGAATGGTTGACTGATTCGGTGATTTGTAAGCTCAGAATGGCTTGTTACGTGATTGTAATTCATTCTCATCGAATAATTGACAGACTTGGTGATTTGTAAGTTCAGAATGGCTTGTTATGTTATTGTAGTTGATTTTCATCAAACGGTTGACCGATTTAGTGATTTCTAAGCTCAGAATGGCTTGTTACAGGATTGTAATTGATTCTCATCCTACGGTTGACCGATTCGATGATTTGTAAGCTCAGAATTGCTTGTTATGTGATTGTAGTTGATTCTTATCAAACAGTTGACTGAGTCTGTGATTTTTAAGCTTAGAATGGCTTGTTACGTAATTGTAATTGATTCTCATCGAACGGTTGACCGACTCGACAATTTGTAAGCTTAGAATGGCTTTTTATGTGATTGTAGCTGATTTGCATCCAACCCTTGACCGAGTCAATGATTTCTAAGCTCAGAATGGCTTATTACGTAATTGTAATTGATTCTCATTGACGGTTGACTGATTCGGTGATTTGTAAGCTCAGAATGGCTTGTTACGTGATTGTAATGGATTCTCATCGAACGGTTGACCGATTTAGTGATTTCAGAGCTCAGGATGGCTTGTTACATGATTGTAGCTGATTCTGATCAAACAATTGACTAATTCGATGATTTGTAATCTCAGAATATCTTGTTATGTCATTGTAGCTAATTATCATCGAACAGTTGATGGATTCGGTGATTTGTAGGCTTAGAATAGCCCATTATGTGATTGTAATTGATTCTCATCAAACGGTTAACTGATTCAGTGATTTGTATGCTCAGAATGGCTTGTTACGTGATTGTAATTGATTCTCATCGAATGGTTGACTGATTCAGCATTTTGTAAGCTCAAAATGGCTTGTAACGTGATTGTAGCTGGTTCTCATTGAACGGTTAACCGATTCAGTGATTTTTAAGCTCAGAATGGTTTGTTATGTGATTGTAGCTGATTGTCATCGAATGGTTGACTGATTCAGTGATTTGTAAGCTCAGAATGGCTTGTTACGTCATTGTAGCTAATTCTCATCGAACGGTTGAGCGATTTGGTGATTTGTAAGCTAAGAATGGCTTGTTACGTGATTGTAGCTGATTCTCATCAAACATTGACCGATTCGATGATTTGTAAGCTGAGTCTGCCTTGTGATGTGGTTGTAATTGACTCTCATCATACAATTGACTGATTCAATGATTTGTAAGCTCAGAATGGCTTGTTACGTGATTATAATTGATTCTCATCGAACAGTTGATTGATTCAGTGATTTGTTAGCTCAAATAGCTTGTTACGTGAAATTGTAGCTGATTCTCATCAAACGATTGTTCGATTTAGTGATTTGTAAACTCAGAATGGCTTGTTACATCATTGTAATTGTTTATAGCTGATTCTCATTGAACAGTTGACCGATTCACTAATTTCTAAGCTCAGAATGGCTTGTTACGTGATTGTAGCTGATTTTCATGAAACGGTTGACTGATTCGGTGATTTGTAAGCTTAGAATGGCTTGTTAGGTGATTGTAGCTGATTCTCATCGAACGGTTGACCGATTCGGTGATTTCTAAACTTAGAATAAATTATTGCATGATTGTAGCTGATTCTCATCAAACGGTTGACTGATTCAGTGATTTTTAAGCTCATAATGGCTTGTTACATTATTTCAAATGATTCTCATTGAACGGTTGACCAATTTGGTGATTTGTAAGCCTAGAATGGCTTGTTACTTGATTGTAGCTGATTCTCATCGAACGGTTAACCAATTCGATAATTTGTAAGCTCAGAATGGCTTGTTACATTATTGTAATTGATTCTCATCAAATGGTTGACCGATTCAGTGATTTGTAAGCTCAAAATGGCTTGTTACGTGATCGTAGCTGATTGTCATCGAACGGTTGATCGATTTGGTGATTTGTCAGCTCAGAATGGCTTGTTACATGATTGTAGCTGATTCTCATCGAACGGTTGATCGATTTGGTGATTTGTAAGCTTAGAATGGCTTGTTACATGATTGTAGCTGATACTCATCAAACGGTTGATCGATTGGGTGCTTTCTAAGCTCCAAATGGCCTGTTACGTGATTGTAGTTGATTCTCATTGAATAGTTGATCGATTCAGTGACTTGTAAGCTCATAATGGCTTGTTACATGATTGTATTTGATTCTCATCGTACGGTTGACCGATTTGGTGATTTGTAAGCTCAAAATGTTTGGTTACATGATTATAGCTGATTCTCATCGAACGGTTGACCGATTCAGTGATTTGTAACTTTAGAATGGTTTGTTACGTGATTATAGCTAATTCTCATCAAACGGTTAATTGATTCGATGATTTGTAAGCTCAGAATGGCTTGTTACATGATTGTAGTTGATTTTCATTAAACGGTTGACCGATTTTGTGATTTGTAACCTCAAAATGGCATGTTACGTAATTGTACCTGATTCTCAATGAATAGTTGACCAATTTAGTAATTTATAATTTTAGAATGGCTTCTTATGTGATTGTAATTGATTCTCATGAAACGGTTGACCGATTCGGTGATTTGTAAGTTCAGAATGGCCTAGTACGTGATTGTAGCTGATTCTCATCAAATGGTTAACCGATTCGATCATTTGTAAGCTCAAAATGGCTTGTTACATGATTGTAGCTGACTTTCATCAAACGGTTGATCAATTGGGTGATTTGTGAGCTCAGAATGGCCTATTACGTGATTGTAGATGATTCTCAACGAACGATTGACCAATTCAGTGATTTGTAAGCTCATAATGGCTTCTTACATGATTGTAATTGATTCTCATCGAACGGTTGATCAATTCAATGATTTTTAAACTCATAACGGATTGTTATGTGATTGTAATTGATTCTTATCGAACGGTTGACAGATTCAATGATTTGTTAGCTCACAATGGCTTGTTACGTGATTGTAGCTGATTCTCATCGAACAATTGACCAATTCAATAATTTGTAAGCTTAGAAGGGCTTCTCACATGATTGCAATTGATTCTCATCGAACGGTTGACCAATTTGATGATTTGTAAGCTCAGAATAGCTTGTTACATGATTGTAGCTAATTCTCATCAAACGGTTGACAGATTTGATGATTTGTAAGCTCAAAATGGCATGTTACATGATTGTAGCAGGTTCTCATCAAACAGTTGACTGATTCAGTGATTTGTAACCTTAGAATGGCTTGTTACATTATTGTAGCTTTTCTCATCGAACGGTTGACCGATTCGATGATTTGTAAGCTCATAATTGCTTGTCACATGATTGTAGCTGATTCTCATCGAATGATTGACCGATTCGGTAACTTGTAAGCTCAAAATTGTTTGTTACATGATTGTAGCTGAGTCTCATTGAATGGTTGACCGATTCGATGATTTGTAAGCTCAGAATGACTTATTAGCTGATTGTAGTTGATTCTCATTGAACGGTTGATCGATTCAGTGATTTGTAATCTCAGAATGGCTTGTTACGTGATTGTAGCTAATTCTCATCGAACAGTTGACCGATTCGGTGACTTGTAAGCTAAGAATTGCTTGTTACGTAATTGTAATTGATTCTCATCGAATGGTTAACCGATTTGGTGATTTGTAAGCTTAGAATGGCTTTTTACGTGATTGTAATTGATTCTCATCGAACGGTTGACCGATTCGATTATTTGTAAGCTCATCATGGGTTCTTATGTGATTTTAATTGATTCTCATCGAATGGTTGACCGATTCAGGTATTTGTAAGCTCATAATGGGTTGTTATGTGATTTTAATTGATTCTCATCAAACGGTTGACCAATTCGATGATTAGTAAGCTCAGAATGGCTTGTTATGTGATTGTAGCTGATTCAAACGGTTCGTCGATTTAGTGATTTGTAAGTTCATAATGGCTTGTTACGTGATTGTAATTGATTCTCATTGAACGGTTGACCAATTCGGTAATTACTCAGAACGGCTTGTTACGTGATTGTAGCTAATTCTCATTGATAGTTGACTGATTCAGAGATTTTGTAAGCTTATAATGGCCCGTTACCTGATTGTTATTCATTCTCCTCGAATAGTTGGCCGATTCAGTGATTTCTAAGCTCATAATGGGTTGTTACATGATTGTAATTGATTCTCATTGAACGGTTGACCAATTCATTGATTAGTAAGCTCAGAATGGCTTGTTACATGATTGTAGCTGATTCTCTTTGACGGTTCACTAATTCAATGATTTGAAAGCTCAGAATGGCTTGTTACGTGATTGTAGTTGATTCTCATCGAGTGGTTGACCGATTTGGTGATTTGTAAGCTCAAAATGGCCTGTTACATGATTGTAGTTGATTCTCATCAAACAGTTGACCAATTCAATAATTTGTAAGCTCAGAATGGCTTCTTATGTGATTGTAATTGATTCTCATTAAACGGTTGACCGATTCAGTGATTTATAAACTCAAAATGGCTTATTACGTGATTGTAGCTAATTCTCATCAAATGGTTGACCGATTGGGTGATTTGTAAGCTTAGAATGGACTGTTACAAGATTGTAGCTGATCCTCAGTGAACGGTTGACCAATTCAGTGATTTTTAAGGTCGTAATGGCTTGTTACGTGATTGTAATTGATTCTCATCAAATGGTTTACCGATTCAGTGATGGCTTGTTACATGATTGTAGTTGAGTCTCATCGAACGATTAACCGATTCGGTGATTTGTAATCTCATAAAAGCTTGTTATGTGATTGTAGCTGATTCTCATCGAACAGTTAACCGATTCGGTGATTTGTAACCTTAGAATGGCTTGTTACATGATTGTAATTGATTCTCATTGAACGGTTGACCGATTCAGTGATTGTAGCTAATTCTCATCCAACAGTTGACTGATTTGGTGATTTGTAAGCTCAGAATGGCTTGTTATGTGATTGTACCTGATTCTCAACCAATGGTAGACCGATTCATTAATTTGTAAGCTCAGAATGGCTTGTTACATGATTGTAGCTGATTTTCATTGAACATTTGATCGATTTGGTGATTTGTAAGCTCATAATGGCTTGTTACATGATTATAATTGATTCTCATCGAACGGTTGATTGATTTGGTGATTTGTAAACTCAGAATGGCTTGTTACGTGATTGTAGCTGATTCTCATCAAACAGTTGACTAATTCAATGATTTGTAAGCTCAGAATGACTTGTTACATGATTGTAGCTGATTGTCATTGAACGATTAACCGATTCAGTGATTTGTAAGCTCAGAATGGCTTGTTACGTGATTGTAATCGATTCTCATTGAACCGTTGATTGAGTCAGTGATTTGTAAGCTCAGAATGGCTTGTTACATGATTGTAATTGATTCTCATCACACGGTTGATGGATTTGATGATTTTTAAGCTCAGAATGGCTTGTTACATGATTTTAATTGATTCTCATCGAACGGTTCACTGATTCGGTGATTCTTATACTCATAATGGCTTGTTACATGATTGTAATTGATTCTCATTGAAGAATTGACCGATTCAGTGATTTGTAAGCTGAGAATGGCTTGTTACATGATTGGAGATGATTGTCATCAAATGGTTGATTGATTCGGTGATTTGTGAGCTCAAAATAGCTTGTTACGTGATTTTAATTGATTCTCATCAAATGGTTGATCGATTTAGTGATTTGTAAGCTCATAATGGCTTTTTACATGATTTTAATTGATTCTCATTGAATGGTTGACCGATTCATTTATTTGTAAGCTCATAATAGCTTGTTGCAAGACATTTTGAGCTTACAAATTGCCAAATCGGTCAACCATTCGATGAGAATTAGCTACAATCATGTAACAAGACATTCTAAGCTTACAAATCACTGAATTGGTTAACTGTTGGATGAGAATCAGTAACAATCATGTAACAAGCCATTTTGAGCTTACAAATCATCAAACCGGTCAACCGTTTGATGAGAATCAGCTACGATCATGTAACAAGACATTCTAAGCTTACAAATAGCTGACTCGGTCAACCATTCAATGAGAATCATCTACAATCATGTAACAAGCCATTTTTTAGCTTACAAATCACCAAATCGGTCAACCATTCGATGAGAATAAACTACAATTTCACGTAACAAACCATTCTATGATTACAAATCAGTGAATCGGTCAACTGTTAGATGAAAATGAATTACAATGTAAGAAGCCATTCCAAGCTTACAAATCACTGAATCGGTCAACCGTACGATGAGAATCAATTACAATCACGTAACAAACCATTACGAGCTTACAAATCATTGAATTGGTCAATCATTCGATGAGAATGAGCTACGATCATGTAACAAGCCATTCTAAGCTTACAAATCATCGAATCGATCAATCGTTTGATGAGAATTAGCTACAATCATGTAACAAGCCATTCTGAGCTTACAAATTGCCGAATCGGTCAACCGCTCGATGAGAATGTAAGCTTAGAATGGCTTGTTACATGATTGTTGTTGATTCTCATCGAGTGGTTGACCGATTCAGTGATTTGTAAGCTTAGAATGGCTTGTTACGTGATTTTAGTTGATTTTCATAGAACGGTTGATCGATTCGATGATTTGTAAGTTCATAATGGACTCTTAAGTGATTGTAGTTGATTCCCATCAAACGGTTGACCGATCTGGTGATGTGTAAGCTCAGAATGACTTGTTACATGATTGTAGCTAATTCTCATCAAACTGTTGACCGAATCAGTAATTTGTAAGCAATCTCTCTCTCTCTCTCTCTCACACACACACACACCCATTGATTATCATCTAACGGTTGACTGATTCAGTTATTTGTAAGTTCAGAATGGCTTGTTACATGATTGTAGCTGATTCTAATTGAGCAGTTGACTGATTCGGTGATTTGTAAGCTCAAAATGGCTTGTTATCTGTTTGTAGCTGATTCTCATCAAATGACTGAATGATTCAGTGATTTGTAAGCTGAGAGTGGCATGTTACGTGATTATAGCTGATCCTCATCGAACGGTTGACACATTCAGTGATTTGTAACCTCAAAATGGCTTCTTACGTGATTGTAATTGATTCTCATTAAAAAGTTCATCGATTCGGTGATTTGTAACCTCAGAATGGCTTGTTACATGATTGTAGCTGATTCTCATCGAATGGTTGACCGATTGGGTGATTTGTAACTTCAAAATGGATTGTTACATGATTGTTATTGATTCTCATCGAAGGGTTGACTAATTCATTGATTTGAAAGCACATAATAACTTGTTACATGATTGTAATTGATTCTTATCAAATGGTTGACCAATTAGGTGATTTGTAAGCTCAGAATGGCTTGTTATGTGATTGTAGATGATTCTCATTGAATGGTTGACTGATTCAGTGATTTCTAAGCTAAGAATGGATTGTTACATGATTGTAGCTCATTCTCACCGAATGGTTGACCAATTTGGTGATTTGTAAGCTTAGAATCACTTGTTACATGATTGTAGCTAATTCTCATCGAACAGTTTATCGATTCAATGATTTGTAAGCTCACAATAGCTAGTTACATGATTGTAATTGATTCTCATCGAATAGTTGACTGATTCGGTGATTTGTAAACTCATATGGCTTATTGCATGATTGTATCTAATTTTCATCGAACATTGAGTGAATCGATGATTTGTAAGCTCAGAATGGCTTATTACATGATTATAATTGATTCTCATCAAACGGTTGACCCATCCAGTGATTTGTAAGCTTAGAATGGCTTGTTACGTGATTGTACCTGATTCTCATTGAATGGTTAACCGATTCAATGATTTCCAAGCTGATAATGGCTTGTTACATGATTGTAGCTGATTCTCATTAAATGGTTGACTGATTCAGTGATTTGTAAGCTCAGAATGGCTTATTACATGATCATAGCTGATTCTCATTGAATGGTTGACTGATTAAATGATTTGTAAGCTCAGAGTGGTTGGTTACATGATTGTAGCTGATTCTCATCGAACGGTTGAACAATTCAGTGATTTGTAAACTCAGAATGGCTTCTTACGTGATTGTAAATGATTCTCATCAAATGGTTGACTGATTCGATGTGTTGTAAGCTTAAAATAGCTTGTTACCAAATCCATCAATATTTCAATGAGAATCAGCTACAAACATGTAACAAGCCATTCTAAGCTTGCAAATCACTGAATCAATGAACCATTTGATGAGAATCAATTACAATCATGTAATAAGCCATTATGAGTTAAAAATAATCAAATCGGTCAACCATTCAATGAGAATCAATTAAAATCACATAACAAGCCATTATGATCTTAAAAATCACCAAATCAGTCAACCGTTCGATGAGAATCAATTACAATCTTGTAACAAGCTATTTGGAGCTTACAAATCATCAAATCAGTCAATCATTCGATGGAAATCATCTCCAATTATGTAACAAGCCATTCTCAGCTTACAAATCACCAAATCGATCAATTGTTCAATGAGAATCAATTACAATCATGCAACAAGCTATTATGAGCATAAGAATCATTGAATAAGTCAACCATTTGATGAGAATCAATTACAATCATGTAAAAAGCCATTCTGAGCTTACAAATCACTGAATTGGTCAACCGTTCGATGAGAATCAATTACAGTCATGTAACAAGCCATTTTGAGCTTACAAATCATTGAATCAATCAACTGTTCAATGGGAATTAATTACAATCACATAACAAGCCATTTTGAGCTTAAAAATCATCAAATTGGTTAACTGTTCGATGAGAATCAGCTACAATCACATAACAAGCCATTCTGGGCTTCCAAATCACTGAATTGGTCAATAGTTCAAAGAAAATTAGCTACAATCACGTAACCAGCCATTCTAAGCTGAAAAATTATTGAATCGGTCAACCATTCGATGAGAATCAGCTACAATCATGTAACAAGTCATTCTGAGCTTAAAAATCATCAAATCGGTCAAATATTCAATGAAAATGAGCTACAATCATGTAACAAGCCATTCTAACCTTACAAATTAATGAATCTATCTACTATTGGGTGAGAATCAGCTACAATCATGTAACAAGCCATTCTGAGCTTACAAATCACCAAATTGGTCAATTGTTGGATGAGAATTAGCCAAAATCACTGAATCGGTCAACCATTTGATGAGACTCAGCTACAATCACGTAACAAGTCATTCTGAGCTTACAAATCACTGAATAGGTCAACCATTCGATGAGAATCAATTACAATCACATAAGAAGCTATTATGAGCTTACAAATCATTGAATCAGTCAACCATTCGATGAGAATCAATTACAATCATGTATGAATCCATTATGAGCTTACAAATCACTGAATCAGTCAACCATTCACTTAGAATCAGCTACAATCATCTAAGAGGCCATTCTGAGCTTACAAATCATGCAATTAGTCAACCGTTTGATGAGAATCAGCAACCATCATGTAACAAGCTATTTTGAGCTTACAAATCACTGAATCGGTCAACCATTCGATGAGAATCAGCTACAATCATGTAACAGACCATTCTGCACTTACAAATCACCGAATCAATCAACCTGTTCGATGAGAATCAATTAAAGTTATGTAAGAAGCCATTTTGAACTTAGAAATTACTGAATTGGTCAACCATTCGATGGGAATCAGGTACAATCATGTAACAAGCCATTCTAAGCTTAAAAATCATTGAATTGGTCAACTGTTTGATGACAATCAATTACAATCACATAACAAGCCATTCTAAGCGTACAAATCATCAAATCGGTCAACTGTTCGATGAGAATCATCTACAATCACGTAACAAGCCATTCTAAGATTACAAATCATCGAATCGGTCAACCATTCGATGAGAATAAATTACAATCATGTAAGACACCATTCTATGCTTACAAATTACATAATTCTTTAACTGTTTGGTGAGAATCAGCTACAATCAAGTAACAGGTCATTCCGAGCTTACATATCATCTAATCGGTCAACTATTTAAAGAGAATCAGCTATAATCACGTAAATAGCCATTCTGAGCTTACAAATCACCAAAGTATTCAATCGTCGATGAGAATTAGCTACAATCATGTAATAAGATATTTTAAGCTTACTAATCACTGAATTGGTCAACTGTTCGATGAGAATCAATTATAATCAGGTAACAACTCATTATGAGCTTACAAATCACCGAATCGGTCAACCGTTCCATAAGATTCAATTACCATCACGTAGCAAGCCATTATGAGCTTCAAATCACCAATTTGGTCAACCGTTTGATGAGAATCAATTATAATCATGTAAGAAGCCATTCGGAGCTTACAAATCACCGAATCGGTCAACTGTTCACTGAGAATCAATTACAATCACATAAGAAGCCATTATGAACTTTTAAATCACCGAATTGGTCAATTCTTTGATGAGAATCAATTATAATCACGTAACAAGCCATTATGAGCTTACAAATCACTAAATCGGTCAACCGTTTAATGAGAATAAGCTACAATCACATAACAGGCCATTCTGAGCTTACAAATCACCATATCGGTCAACCATTTGATGAGAATCAACTATAATCATGTAACAAGCCATTCTGAGTTCACAAATCACCGAATCGGTCAACCGTTCGATGACAATCAACTACAATCATGTAACAATCCATTTTGTGCTTACAAATTATAGTATTGGTCAACTGTTCAATGAGAATTAGCTAAATCATGTAACAGGCCATTTTGAGCTTAGAAATTACTAAATTGGTCAATTGTTTGATGAGAATGAACTATAATTATGTAACAAGCCATTTTGAGCTTACAAATCACCAAATCAGTCAACCGTTTGATGATAATCAGCTATAATCACATAACAAGCCATTCTCAGCTTACAAATCACTGAATCAGTCAATTGTCGATGAGAATCAACTACAATTAGGTAACAAGCCATTCTGAGCTCACTAATCACCAAATTGGTCAATCATTGGATAAGAATCAATTACAATCACGTAACAATTCATTATGAGCTTACAAATCATAGAATCGGTCAACCGTTTGATGAGAATTAATTATAATCACGTAACAAGTTATTTTGAGCTTACAAATCACCGAATCAGACAACCGTTCGATCAAAATCAGCTACAATAATGTAACAAGCCATTCTAAGGTTACAAATCACTGAATCGGTCAACCGTTTGATGAGAATCAGATACAATCACGTAACAAGCCATTTTGAGTTTACAAATCACTGAATCGGTCAACCGTTCGATGAAAATCAATTATAATCATGTAACAAGCCATTCTAAGCTAACAAATAACTGAATCAGTCAACCATTCAATAAAAATTAGCTACAATCACGTAACGAGCCATTATGAGCTTACAAGTCACCGAATCGGTCAACCGTTGGATGAGAATTAGCTACAATCATGTTACAAGCCATTCTGACCTTACAAATCACCAAATCAATCAACTGTTCGATGAGAATCAACAACAATCATGTAACAAGTCATTATGAGATTACAAATCACCGAATCGGTCAACCGTTCAATGAGAATTAGCTACAATCACATAACAAGGCATTCTGAGCTTACAAATCACCGAATCGGTCAACCATTCGATGAGAATCAATTACAATCATGTAACAAGCTATTATGAGCTTATAAATCATCAAATCGATCAACCGTTCGATGAGAATCAATTACAATGATGTAACAAGCCATTTTGAGCATACAAATAATTGAATTGGTTAACCATTCGATTAGAATCACGTACAATCACGTAACAAGTCATTTTGAACTTACAAATCACCGAATGGGTCAATCGTTTGATGAGAATTAGCTATAATCAAGTCACAAGCCATTCTGAGCTTACAAATCACTGAATCGGTCAACACTTTGATGAGAATCAATAACAATATCGTAACAAGCCATTTTAAGCTTACAAATAACTAAATCTGTCAACCATTCGATGAGAATCAATTACAATCACGTAATAAGTCATGCTGAGCTTACAAATCACTGAATCGGTCAATCGTTCTATGAGAATCAGCTACAATCACATATAAAACAATTAAAAGCTTACAAATCACTGAATCGGTCAACCATTGGATGAGAATCAGCTACAATCACGTAACAAGCCATTCTGAGCTTCCAAATCAATGAATCGGTCAACCGTTTGATGAGAATCAATTACAATCATGTAACAAGCCATTCAAAGCTTACATATCACCGAATTCGTCAACCATTCGATCACAATTAGCTACAATTATGTAACAAGCCATTCTGAAGTTTTTAATCACCAAATCGGTCAACCGTTCAATGAGAATCAATTACAATCAAATAACAACCCATTATGAGCTGATAAATCACTGAATCGGTCAATTATTCGATGAGAATCAATTACAATCATGTAAAAATAAATTATGAGCTTACAAATCAGCGATTCGGTCAACCGTTTGATGAGAATCAATTACAATAACATAAGAAGCCATTCTGAGCTTACAAATCACCGACTCAGTCAACAATTCACTGAGAATCAATTATAGTTATGTAACAAGCCATTCTAAGTTTACAAATCACTGAATCAGTCAACCGTTCGATGAGAATCAATTACAATCACGTAACAAGCCATTGTGAGCTTACAAATCAATGGTTCGATGAGAATCAATTACAATCATGTAAAAGCCATATTGAGCTTACAAATCACTGAATCATCAACCGTTTGATATGAATCAGCTACAATCACGTAACAAGCCATTCTGAGCTTTCAAATCACCAAATTAGTCAAACGTTTGATCAGAATCAATTACAATCATGTAACAAGCCATTCTAAGCTTACAAATCACTAAATCAGTCAACCGTTCGAAGAGAATCAGCTACAATCACGTAATAAGCCATTCTAAGCTCACAAATCATCGAATCAGTCAACCGTTAGATGAGAATCAGCTACAATCATGTAACAAGCCATTCTAAGCTTTCAAATCATCGAATCGGTCAAACTTTCGATGAAAATCAGCTACAATCACGTCACAAGCCATTTTGAGCTTACAAATTAATGAATCAATCAACCAGATGAGAATTAGCTACAATCACGTAACAAGCCATACTGAGATTACAAATCACCGAATCGGTTAATCGTTGGATGAGAATCAGCTACAATCATGTAATGAGCCATTCTTAAAAATCATCGAATTGGTCAACCGTTCGGTGAGAATCAACTACAATCATGTAACAAGCCATTCTAAGCTTACAAATCACTGAATCAGTCAACCGTTTGATGAGAATCAGCTACAATCACTTAACAAGCAATTCTAAGCTTACAAATCACCGAATCGGTCAACCATTTGATTAGAAACAACTGCAATCACATAACAAGCCATTTTGAGCTTACAAATCATGAAATTGGTCAACTGTTTGATGAGAATAAGCTACAATAATGTAACAAGCCATTTTGAGGTTACAAATCTCCGAATCGGTCAACCATTTGATGAGAATCATCTATAATCACATAACAAGCCATTTTGAGTTTACAAATCATCGCATTAGTCAACCATTCGATGAGAATCAATTACAATCACATAATAAGCCATTATGAGCTTACAAATCACCAAATCGGTCAATCATTCGATAAGAATCAATTACAATGACATATGAAGTCATTATGAGCTTACAAATCACTAAATCAGTTAACCGTTCACTGAGAATCATGTACAATCACATAACAGGCCATTCTAAGCTTACAAATCACCCAATTGGTCAACCGTTTGATGAGAATCTACTACAATCACGTAACAAGCCATTTTGAGCTTATAAGTCATCGAATCGGTCAACCGTTCGATGAGAATCAACTACAATCACGTAACAGGCCATTCTAAGCTTACAAATCACCGAATTGATCAATCGTTCAATGAGAATTAATTACAATCATGTAAGAAGCCATTCTGAGCTTACAAATTACTGAATTGGTGAACTGGTCGATGAGAATTCGCTACAATCACATAGCATGCCATTTTGAGCTTACAAATCACCAAATCGATCATGAGAATCAGCTACAATCACGTAACAAGCCATTCTGAGCTTCCAAATTACTGAATCAGTCAACTGTCGATGAGACTTAACTACAATCATGTAAGAAGCCATTTTCAGCTTACTATCACCGAATGGTCAATTGTTCAATGAGAATAAGCTACAATCACGTAACAAGCCATTCTGAGTTTACAAATCACCAAATCGATCAGCCGTTCGATGAGAATCAATTACAAGCACATAACAATCCATTCTGAGCTTACAAATCACCGAATCAGTCAACCGTTCGATGAGAATCAACTACAATCACATAACAAGCCATTTTAAGCTTACAAATCACGTAATAGGTCATTCTGAGCTTACAATCACGTAACAGGGCATTTTGAGATTACAAATCACCAAATCGGTCAACCGTTGAATGAGAATCAGCTACAATCACGTAACAAGCCATTGTGAGCTTACAAATCACCGAATCAATCAACCATCGATGAGAATCAGCTATAATCACGTAATAAGGCATTGTGAGCTTACTAATAACTGAATTGGTCAACCGTTCGATGAGAATCAATTACAATCAGGTAACAACTCATTATGAGCTTAAAAATCATCGAATCAGTCAACCGTTCCATGAGAATCAATTGCAATCATGTAATAAGCCATTATAAGCTTACAAATCACTAATACGGTCAACCATTTGATGATAATCAATTACAATCATGTAAAAAGCCATTCTGAGCTTACAAGTCACCGAATTGGTCAACCGTTCGCTGAGAATCAATTACAATCACATAACAAGCCATTCTGAGCTTACAAATGACCGAATTGGTCAACAGTTCGATGAGAATAAGCTACAATTACATAACAAACCATTCTGAGCTTATAAATCACCGAATCGGTCAACTGTTTGATGAGAATCAATTACAATCACGTGACAAGCCATTATGAGCTTACAAATCACTTAATCGGTCAACCATTTGATGAGAATCAATTACAATCACATAACAAGTCATTTTGAACTTGCAAATCACCGAATCGGACAATCATTCGATGAGAATCATCTACAATCCTGTAACAATCCATTTTGAGCTTACAAATCACTGAATCGATCAACCGTTCGATAAAAATCAGCTACAATCACGTAACAAGCCATTCTAAGCTTACAAATCATCGAATCAATCAACCGTTCGATGAGAATGAGCTACCATCACTTAACAGGTCATTCTACGCTTACAAATCATTGAATCGGTCAACTGTTAGATGAGAATCAATTACAATCACGTAACAAGCCATTCCAAGCTTACAAATCACTGAATGAGTCAACCGTATGATGAGAATCAATTACAAGCTCAGAATGGCTTCTTATGTGATTATAATTGATTCTCATCGAATGGTTGACCGATTCAATGATTTGTAAGCTCAAAATGGCTTGTTACGTGAAATTATACCTGATTCTTAGCGAATGGTTGACCGATTCAGTGATTTCTAAGTAATGGCTTGTTACTGATTATAGCTGATTCTCATTGAATGCTTGACTGATTCAGTGATTTGTAAGCTTAGAATGGCCTGTTACGTGATCATAGCTGGTTCTCATCGAACGGTTGACCGATTAAATGATTTGTAAGCTTAGAGTGGCTTGTTACGTGATTGTAGCTGATTCTCATTAAACGGTTGACCGATTTGGTGATTTGTAAACTCAGAATGGCTTCTTACGTGATTGTAAATGATTCTCAATGAACGGTTGACCGATTCGGTGTGTTGTAACCTTAAAATGGCTTGTTACGTGATTGTCATTGATTCTCATCGAACGGTTGACTGATTCAGTGATTTGGAAGCTCAGAATAGCTTGTCATGTGATTCTAGCTGATTCTCATCCAATGGTTGATCAATTCAGTGATTTGTAAGCTCAAAATGGCTTATTAGGTGATTGCAGTTGATTCTCATCAAACGGTTGACCGATTTGGTGACTTGTAAAGTCAGAATGGCTTGTTACTTTATTGTAGCTGATTCTCATCGAACGGTTGACGAATTTGGTGATTTGCATGGTTAGAATGGCTTGTTACATGATTGTAATTGATTCTCATCGAATGGTTGACCAATTCGATGATTTGTATGCTGAGAATGCATTGTTACGTGATTGTAGTTGATTCTCATCGAGCGGTTGACCGATTCACTGATTTTTAAGCTTAGAATGGCTTGTTACATGATTTTAGCTGATTCTCATCGAATGATTGACCAATTCAGTGATTTGTAAGCTTAGAATGGCTTGTTACATGATTTTAGTTGATTCTCATCAAATGGTTGAGCAATTCAATGATTTTGTAATCTCAGAATGGCTTGTTACTTAATTGTAGCTTATTCTCATCGAACGGTTTACCGATTCGATGATTTGTAAGCTCAGAATGGCTTGTTACGTGATTGTAGCTAATTCTCACCGAACGGTTGACCGATTTAGTGATTTGTAAGCTTAGAATGGCTTCTTACGTGATTGTAAATGATTGTCAACAAATGACTAACTGATTCGATGATTTGTAAGCTCAAAATGGCTTGTTACATGATTGTAATTGATTTTCATCGAACGGTTAACTGATTCGGTGATTTGGAAGCTTAGAATGGCTTGTTACATGATTGTACCTAATTCTCATCAAACAGTTGACTAATTCAGTGATTTGTAAGCTTAGACTGACTTCTTACATGATTGTAAATGATTCTCAATGAACGGTTGACCGATTTGGTGATTTTTAAGCTCATAATGTCTTGTTACATCATTGTAATTGATTCTCATTGAACAGTTGAATGATTCGGTGATTTGGAAGCGCAAAATGGCTTGTTTCTTGATTGTAGCTAATTTTCATGCAATGGTTGACCAATTCAGTGATTTACAAGCTCAAAATGGCTTGTTACATGATTGTAGTTGATTCTCATCGAACGGTTGACCGTTTCAGTGATTTGTAAGCTGATTCTCATCGAGCGGTTAACCGATTCAGTGATATGTAAGCTCAAAATGGCTTGTTACATGATTGTAATTGATGTTCATCAAATGTTGACCGATTCAATGATTTGTAAGCTTAGAATGGCTTGTTACATGATTGTAATTGATTCTCATCGAATGACTGACCGATTCGGTGATTTGTAAGCTCAGAACGACTTACGTGATTGTAATTGATACTCATCAAATGGTTGATCGATTCGGTAATTTGTATGCTCATAATGGCTTGTTACGTGATTGTAATTGATTCTCATCAAACGGTTGACTGATTCGGTAATTTGTAAGCTCTTAATGTGTTTTTACGTGATTGTAGCTGATTCTTTTGGAATTGTTGACCGATTCGGTTATTTGTAAGCTAAGAATGGATTGTTACCTGATTGTAGCTTATTTTCATCGAATAGTTGACTGATTAGGTGATTTGTAAGCTGAGAATGGCTTGTTACGTGATTGTAGATGATTCACATCAAACGGTTGACCGATTCAGTGATTTGTCAGCTCAAAATGGCTTGTTATGTGATTGTAGCTGATTCTCCTCCAACAATCGACTGATTCATTGATTTGTAAGCACATAATGGCTTGTTACGTGATTGTAATTGATTCTCATCAAATGTTGACTGAATCACTGATTTGTAAGCTTAGAATGGCTTGTTACATGATTGTAATGGATTCTCATTGAACGACTAACCGATTCAGTGATTTGTAAGCTCAAAATAATTTCTTACATGATTCTAGCTGATTCTCATAGAACGGTTGACCGATTCAGTGATTTGTAAGCTCAGAATGGCTTGTTACGTGATTGTAGTTGATTCTCAGCTTACAAATCACCGAATCGGTCAATTGTTCAATGAGAATCAATTAAAATAATGTAACAAGCCATTATGAGCATAAGAATCACTGAATCAGTCAACCGTTTGATGAGAATCAATGAAAATCATGTAACAAGCCATTCTAAGCTTACAAATCACTAAATCAGTCAATCGTTCATTTAGAATCAGCTACAATGATGTAACAAGCCATTCTAAGCTTACAAATCACCGAATCAGTCAACCGTTCGATGCGAATTAGCTATAATCATGTAACAAGCCATTCTAAGCTTACAAGTCATTGAATCGGTCAATCGTTTGATGAGAATCAATTAAAATCATGAAAAAAGCCATTCTGAGCTTACAAATCACCAAATCGATCAAATGTTCAATGAAAATCAGCTACAATCATGTAACGAGCCATTCTGAGCTTACAAATTAATGAATCAGTCTACCATTGCTTGAGAATTAGGTACAATCATGTAACAAGCCATTCTGAGCTTAGAAATCACCAAATCAGTCAATTGTTGGATGAGAATTAGCTACAATCACTGATTTGGTCAACTGTTCAATGAGAATCAATTACAATCATGTAACAAGCCATTTTGAGCTTACAAATCATTGAATCAGTCAACCATTTGATGAGAATTAATTACAATCACGTAACAAGCCATTTTGAGCTTACAAATCATCGAACCAGTCGATCGTTCAATAAGAATCAGCTAGAATCATGTAACAAGCTATTCTGAGCTTACAAATTATTGAATCAGTCAATCATTTAATGAGAATCAATTACAATCATGTAACAAGCCATTATGAGCTTACAAATCACCGAATCGGTCAACCGTTCAATGAGAATCAATTACAATCATGTAACAAGCCATTCTTAGCTTACAAATAACTAAATCATTCAACCTTTAGATGACAATTAGCTACAATCATGTAACAAGCCATTCTGAGCTTACAAATCACTGAATCGGTCAATCGATCGATCAAAATCAGCTACAATCATGAAACAAGACATTTTGAGCTTACAAATCACCAAATTTGTTAACCATGTGATGAGAATTAGCTACAATCATGTAACAAGCCATTCTAAGTTTCCAAATCACTGAATCAATCAACTGTTCGATAAAAATGAATTACAATCACATAACAATTCATTCTGAGCTTACGAATTAATGAATCAGGAAACCGTTCGATGAGAATCAATTATAATCACATAACGAGCCATTATGAGCATACAAATCACTGAATCGGTCAACCATTCGATAAGAATCAATTATAATCACGTAACAAGCCATTATGAGCTTAAAAATCACTAAATTGGTGAAGCGTTCGATTAGAATCAGCTACAATCTCATAACAGTCCATTCTGAGCTTACAAATCACCCAATCCGTCAACCGTTTGATGAGAATCAACAACAATCATGTAATAAGCCATTTTGAGTGTACAAATCATGGAATCGGTCAACTGTTCGATGAGAATCAGCTACAATCATGTAACAGGCCATTCTGAGCTTATAAATCAGTGAATCGGTCAACCATTCACTGAGAATCATTTACAATCACGTAAGAAGCCATTCTGAGCTTATAAATCACCGAATCGGTCAATCGTTTGATGAGGATATTTGTAACCTCAGAATGGCTTGTTATATGATTGTAATTGATTCTCATCAAACGGTTGACCGATTCAGTGATTTGTAAGCTCAGAATGGCTTCTTACGTGATTATAGTTGATTCGCAGTGAATGGTTGACTGATTCAGTGATTTGCAAGCTCAGAATGGCTTGTTACATGATTGTAGCTGATTCTCATTGAACGATTGACCGATTTAGTTATTAGTAAGCTTAGAATGGCATGTTACATGATTGTAATTGATTCGCATCGAATGGTTGAGCGATTCAGTAATTTGTAAGCTCAGAATGGCTTTTTATGTGATTGTAATTGATTTGCATCGAATGGTTGATCGATTCGGTGATTTGTAAGCTCATAATCGGTTGTTACATGATTGTAATTCATTCTTATCAAACGGTTGACCAATTCGGTGATTAGTAAGCTTAGAATGGCTTGTTACATGATTACAGTTGATTCTCATCGATGGTTGACTGATTCGATTATTTGTAAGCTCAAAATGGGTTGTTACATAATTGTAGCTGATTTTCATCGAACGACTGACCGATTCGGTGAATTGTAAGCTTAGAATGCCCCATTACATGATTGTAGCTGATTCTCATCAAATGGTTGACCGATTCGGTGATTTGTAAGCTCAGAATGGCTTGTTACATGATTGTAGCTGATTCTTATCAAACGATTGACTGATTGGGTGATTTGTAAGCTCAGAATAGCCTGTTACATGATTGTAGCTGATTCTCATCAAACGGTTGACTGATTCAGTGATTTGTAAGCTCATGATGGCTTGTTACGTGATTGTAATTGATTCTCATCAAACGGTTGACCAATTCGATGATTTAAATGCTCAGAATGGCTTCTTACATGATTGTAATTCATTCTCAGTGAATGGTTGACCGATTCGGTGATTTGTATGCTCAGAATCACTTCTTACGTGATTGTAATTGATTCTCATCAAATAGTTGACTGAATTGGTGATTTGTAAGCTCATAATGGCTTGTTACATGATTGTAATTGATTCTCATAGAATGGTTGACCAATTCAGTGAGTTGTAAGCTCATAATGAGTTGTTACCTGATTGTAATTATTTTTCTCATCAAAAGGTTTACCAATTCGGTGATTAGTAAGCTCAGAATGGCTTCTTACATGATTGTAGCTGATTCTCATTGATAATTGACTGATTCGGTGATTTGTAGGCTTAGAATGGCTTGTTACGTGATTGTAGCTGATTCTCATTGAACATTTGACTGATTTGGTGATTTGTAAGCTTACAATGGGTTGTTACATGATTGTAGCTTACAAGTCACTGAATATGTCAACCGTTCAATGAGAATCAGCTACAATCATGTAATTGGCCATTTTGAACTTACAAATCATCAAATCAGTCAACTGTTTCATCATAATCAGCTACAATCATGTAACAAGCCATTCTGAGCTTACAAATCATGGAGTCGGTCAACCGTTCGATGAGAATCAGCTACAATCATGTAACAAGCCATTTTGAGCTTACAAATCACTGAATCTATCAACCGTTGGATGAGAATCACCTACAATCACGTAACAGACCATTATGAGCTTACAAATCACTGAATTGATAAACTGTTTCATGAGAATTAGCTACAATCATGTAACAAGCCATTTCGAGCTTACAAATCACTAAATCAGTCAACCATTCGATGAGAATCAGTTACAATCACGTAACAAGTCATGATGAGTTTACAAATCACCGAATCGATTAATTGTTCAATGAGAATCAATTACAATCATGTAACAAGCCATTCTGAGCTTATAAATCACCAAATCAGTCAACCATTCGATGAGAATCAATTACAATCATGTAACAAGCCATTCTGAGCTTTCAAATCACTGGATCAGTCAATTGTTCAATGAGAATCAGCTACGACCACGTAACAAGCCATTGTGATCTTACAAATCATTGAAACGGTCAACCGTTCAATGAGAATCAACTATAATCACGTAAAAAGCTATTATGAGCTTACAAATTATCAAATCGGTCAACCGTTCGATGAGAATCAGCTACAATCACGTAACAAGACATTCTAAGCATTCAAATCATCGAATCGGTCAACCATTCAATGAGGGTCAGCTACAATCATGTAACAAGCCATTCTGAGCTCACAAATCAAGGAATCATTCAACCATTCGATGAGAATCAGCTATAATTACATAACAAGCCATTCTGAGCTTACAAATCACCAAATTGGTCAGCCGTTCGGTGAGAATCAGCTACAATCACGTAACAAGCATTTATTAGGTAACATATCACCAAATTGGTCTACCATTTGATTAGAATCAACTATAATCATGTAACAAGCCATTCTAAGCTTACATATCACTGAATTAGTCAACCATTCGATGAGAATCAACTACAATCATGGAAAATATCATTCTAAGGTTGTAGATCACCGAATCGGTCAAATGTTTGATTAGAATCAACTAAAATCATGTAACAAGTTGATCTGAGCTTGCAGATCACCGACTCAATCAACTGTTCGATGAGAATCAGATGCAATCATGTAACACACCATTCTGAGGTTGTAGATCACCGAACGGGTGAACCGTTCAATGAGAATCAACTACAATCATGTAACAAGGCATTCTGAGCTTAAATATCTTTGAATCGGTGAATCATTCAATGAATATTAGCTACAATGACGTAACAAGCCATTTCTTACAAATCACTAAATCGGGCAACCGCTTAATGAGAATCAGTTGCAATCATGTAACGGTTAATTCTGAGCTTACAAATTGGTCAACCGTTCGATAACAATAACCTAAAATTTTGTAACAATATGTTCTAAGGTTGCAGTTTGCCGAATTGGTCAATTTGTCGATGAGAATCAACTACAATCATGTAACAAGTTGATCTGAGGTTGCAGATCATAGACTTGATCAACCGTTCGATGAGAATTAGATACAATCATGTAACACACCATTCTAAAGTTGTAGATCATCAAATCGGTGAACTATTTGATGAGAATCAGCTACAATCACGTAAAAAGCCATTCTTAGCTTAGAAAGCACCGAATCGATGAACCGTTCGATGAGAATCAGATACAATCATGCAACAAGCCATTCTAAGCTTACAAATCACTGAATCAGTCAACCGTTCGATGAGAATAAGGTACAATCATGTAACAAGTCATTTTGAGCTAACAGATCACCAACTCAACCTACCGTTCAATGAGAATCAACTACAATCACATAACAAGCCATTCTGAGCTTACATATCACTTAATTGGTCAACCATTCGATGAGAATAAACTACAATCACATAAAAAATCATCCTAAGGTTGCAGATCACTGAATCAGTCAAATGTTTGATGAGAATCAACTACAATCATGTAACAAGTCGATCTGAGGTTGCAGATCATCAACTCAATCAACTGTTAGATGAGAATCAGATACAATCCTGTGACACAACATTTTAACATTGTAGATCACCGAATTAGTGAACCGTTCAATCAGAATCAACAACAATCACATAACAACCCATTCCAAGCTTACAGATCACCGAATTGGTCAAATGTTCGATGGGAATCAACTACAATCATGTAACAAATTGATTTGAGGTTGCAGATCACCGACTCGATCAACCATTTGATGATAATCAGATACAATTGCGTAACACATCAGTCTAATGTTGTAGAACACTGAATCGATGAACCGGTCAATGATAATCAGCTAAAATCATGTAACAAGCCATTCTGAGCTTACAAATCACTGAATCGGTCAACCATTTAATGAGAATTAGCTACAATGATGTAAAAAGCTAATCTGAGTGTACAAATCACTGAATCAGTCAATCGTTTGATGAGAATCTACTATAATAACATAAAAAATCATTCTAAGGTTGTCGATCACTAATCAGTCAAATGTTCGATGAGAATCAACTACAATCACGTAACAAGTCAATCTGAGATTACAGATCACCGAATCGGTCAACCATTTTATGAGAATCAATTACAATCATGTAACAAGCCATTCTGAGCTTACAAATCATCGAATCGGTCAACTGTTCGATGATAATCAGCTACAACCAAGTAACAAGCCATTCTGAGCTTACAAATCACCGAATCGGTGAACTGTTCGATGATAATCAACTACAATCATGTAACAAGCCATTCTGAGCTTACAAATCACTGAATCATTCAATCGTTTGATGAGAATCAGCTACAATCATGTAACAAGCCATTCTAAGCTAACAGATCACCAAATGGGTCTATCGTTCGATGAGAATCAACTACAATCACATAACAAGCCATTCTGAGCTTACATATAACTAAATCGATCAACCATTCAATGACAATCAACTACAATATCATAAAAGATCATTCTAAGGTTGTAGATCACTGAATCTGTAAAATGTTTGATAAGAACAAACTACAATCATTTAACCAGTCGATCTAACGTTGCAGATCACTGACTCGATCAACTATTTGATGAGAATCAGATACAATCACGTAACACACCATTCTGAGGTTATAGATCACCGAATCGATGAACCGTTCGATAAGAATCAACTACAATCATGTAACAAGCCCTTCTGAGCTTACAAATCACTGAATCAGTCAACCATTTGATGAGAATCAACTACAATCACATAAAAGATCCTCTGAGGTTGTAGATTACTGAATTGGTTAACTGTTCAATGACAATCAACTAAAATCATGTAACAAGTCGTTATGAAGTTGGAGTTCACCGAATCGGTCAACCATTTGATGAGAATCAGCTACAATC
This sequence comes from Chamaecyparis obtusa, assembly GCA_027943335.1. Taxonomy (NCBI): domain Eukaryota; kingdom Viridiplantae; phylum Streptophyta; class Pinopsida; order Cupressales; family Cupressaceae; genus Chamaecyparis; species Chamaecyparis obtusa. The sequence continues at coordinate 3,672,546 of BSBK01000627.1, forward strand.
ACGTAACTAGCCATTCTGAGCTAACAGATCACCAAATTTGTGTACCATTTGATGTGAATCAACTACAATCATGTAACAACCCATTCTAAGCTTATAGATCACTGAATTGGTCAACCATTCAATGATAATAAACTACAATAACATAAAAGATCATTCTAAGGTTGTAGATCACCGAATCGATCAAATGTTCGATAGGAATCAACTACAATCATGTAACAAGTCAATCTGAGGTTGCAGATCATTGACTTTATTAACCATTCGATGAGAATCAGATACAATCATGTAACACACCATTCTGAGGTTGTAGATCATCGAATTGGTGAACCGTTTGCTGCGAATCAACTACAATCAAGTAACAAGCTAGTCTGAGCCTACAAATCATCGTATCGGTGAACCGTTCAATGAAAATCAGCTACAATCACATAACAAGCCATTGTAAGCTTACAAATCACCAAATCGGTCAACCATTCGATGAGACTCAGCTATAGTAACTTAACAAGCCATTCTGAGCTTACAAATCAATGAATTGGTCAACCGTTCGATGAGAATAAACTACAATTGCATAAAAGATGCTTCTAAAGTTGCGGATCACCGACTCACCGACTCGGTCAACTGTTTGATGACAATCAGCTAAAATTATGTGACAAGTTTTTTTTAGCTTACAGCTCACCAAATCGGTCAACCGTTCGATGAGAATCAGCTACAATCATGTAATAAGCCATTCTAAGCTAACAGATCACCAAATCGGTCTACCGTTCAATGACAATCAACTACAATCACGTAACAAACCATTCTGAGCTTACAAATCACTAAATTGGTCAACCATTCGATGAGAATCAACTACACTCATAGAAAAGATCAATTTAAGGTTGTAGATTACCAAATCGGTCAAATATTTGATGAGAATCAACTATAATCATGTAACAAGTTGATTTGAGGTTGTAGATCACCGACTCGCTCAACCCTTCAATGAGAATCAGTTACAATCATGTAACACACCATTCTGAGGTTGTAGATCATCGAATCGGTCAACCGTTCGATGAGAATCACCTACAATCACGTAACAAGCCATTCTGAGCTTACAAATCATGGAATTGGTTAATCGTTCAATGCAATTACCATCATGTAACAAGCCATTCTGAGCTTACAAATCACTGAATCAGTCAATAGTTCGATGAGAATCAATTACAATGATGTAACAAGCCATTCTGAGCTTTCAAATTACTAAATCGGTCAACCGTTTCATTAGACTCAATTACAATCACATAACAAGCCATTATGAGCTTACAAATCATTGAATCGGTCAACCGTTCAATGAGAATAAATTACAATCATGTAACAAGCCATTCTGACCTTACAAATCATCGAACCGATCAAGCATTCAAAGAGAATCAGCTAGAATCATGTAACAAGCCATTCTGAGCTTACAAATCACTAAATCGGGCAACCGTTCAATGAGAATCAACTACAATCACATAACAAGCCATTCTGAGCTTACAAATCACCGAATCTATCAACCATTCGATGACAATCAATTATAATCAGGTAACAAGCTATTCTGATCTTACAAATCACCGAATCAGCAAACCGTTCGATGAGAATCAGCTACAATCATGTAACAAGCCATTCTGAGCTTACAAATCATCAAATCGGTCAACCATTCAATGAGAATCAATTACAATCATGTAAAAAGCCATTCTGAGCTTACAAATCATCAAATCCATGAACCATTTGATGAGAATAAGCTACAATCACATAACAAGCCATTTTGAGCTTACAAATCACTGAATCGGTCAACCGTTCGATGAGAATCAACTACAATCATGTAACAAGCCATTATGAGGTTACAAATCACCGAATCGGTCAACTGTTCGATGAGAATCAATTACAATCACATTACAAGCCATTATGTGCTTACAAATCATGGAATCGGTCAACCGTTTGATGAGAATCAATTACAATCATGCAACAAACCATTATGAGCTTACAAATCGCTGAATCATTCAACCATTCGATGAGAATCAATTACACTCACCTAACAAACCATTCTAAGCTTACAAATAACCAAATCGGTCAACCCTTTGATGAAAATCAACTATAATATGTAATAAGCCATTATGAGATTACAAATCACCTAATCAGTCAACCGTTTGATGAGAATTAGCTACAATCATGTAACAAGCCATTCTGAGCTTACAAATCACCAAATTGGTCTACCGTTCGATAAGAATCAATTACAATCACGTAACAAGCCATTCTGAACATAAAAATCACCGAATTGGTCAACCGTTCGATGAAAAATAATCTCCAATCACGTAACAAGATATTCTGAGCTTACAAATCATCAAATCAGTCAACCGTTCGATGAGAATCAACTACAATTGCTTAAAAAGCCATTTTGAGCTTACAAATCACCGAATCAGTTAATCATTTGATGAGAATCAATTACAATCACATAACAAGCAATTCTAAGCTCACAAATCACCAAATCGGTCAACAATTTGATGAGACTCAATTACAATCATGTAACAATGCATTTTGAGCTTACAAATCGCTGAATCAGTCAACCATTCGATGAGAATCAGCTACAATCACGTAAAAAGCTATTATGAGCTTACAAATCACTGAGTCGGTCAACTGTTCGATGAGAATCAGCTATAATCATGTAACAAGCCATTCTGAGTTTACAAATTATCGAATCGGTTAATCATTCGATAAGAATCTACTACAATCATGTAACAAGTGATTTTGAGCTTACAAATCACCGAATCGTTCAACTATTTTACGAGAATCAATTACAATCATGTAACAAGCCATTCTGAGCTTACAAATCACTGAATCGGTCAACCGTTCTATGAGAATGAGCTATAATTACGTAACAATCTAGTCTAAGCTTACAAATCAGCAAATCGGTCAACCATTCGATGAGAATCAGCCACAATCATGTAACAAGCCATTCTGAGGTTACAAATCATCAAATCATTCAACTGTTCGATGAGAATCAATTACAATCATGTAACAAGCCATTCTGAGCTTACAAATCACCGAAACGGTCAACTGTTTCATGAGAATCAGCTACAATCATGTAACAAGCCATTATGAGCTTAACATTCGATGAAAATCATCTGCAGCCACGTAACAAGCCATTTTGAGCTTACAAAACATCGAATCAGTTAACCGTTGGATGAGAATCAACTACAATCACGTAATAAGAATTTTTGAGCTTACAAATCATTGAATCGATCAACGATTGGATGAGAATCAACTACAAATCACCGAATCGGTTAACAGTTCCGTGAGAATCAACTAAAATCACATAAAAGGCCATTCTGAGCTTACAAATCACCGAACTGGTTAACTGTTCAATGAGAATCAGCTACAATCATGTAACGAGCCATTCTGAGCTTACAAATCACTGAATCGGTCAACCGTTTGGTGAAAATAAATTACACTCATGTAAAAGCAATTTTGTACTTACAAATCACCGAATTGGTCAACAGTTTGATGAGAATCAATTATAATCATGTAACAAGCCATTCTAAACTTACAAATCACTGAATTGGTCAACCATTCAATGAGAATGAATTATAATCATATAACAAGTCATACGGAGGTTACAAATCACCGAATCGATCAACCGTTCGATGAGACTTAGCTACAATTACGTAACAAGCCATTCTGAGCTTACAAATCACTGAATCGGTCAACCCTTCGATGAGAATCAATTATAATCAGGTAACAAGCTATTATGAGCTTACAAATCACCCAAATCGGTCAATGATTCAATGAGAATCATCTCTAATCATGTAACAAACAATTCTAAGCTTACAAATCACCGAATCGGTCAACCATTCAATGACAATCAGCTACAATAATGTAACAAGCCATCCTGAGCATACAAATCATCAAATGGGTCAATCGTTGGGTGAGAATCAGCTACAATCATGTAACAAGACATTCTGAGTATATAAATGATTGAATCGGTCAACCATTCGATGAGAATCAGCTACAATCACGTAACAACCCATTCTGAGATCACAAATCACTGAATTGGTCAACCATTTGATGAGAATCAGTTATAATCATGTAACAAGCCATTATGAGCTTACAAATCACCGAATCGGTCAACCGTTCGATGAGAATCAATTACAATCATGTAACAAGCCATTATGAGCTTACAAATTAGTGAATCGATCAACCGTTCAATGAAAATCAATTACAATAATGTAACAAGCCATTATGAGCTTAGAAATCATCGAATCATTCAACTGTTCGATGAGAATCAATTACAATCACCTAACTAGCCATTCTAAGCTTACAAATCACTGAATTGGTCAACCCTTCGATGAGAATCAACTACAATCACCTTACAAGCCATTATGAGATTACAAATCACCAAATCAATCAACTGTTTGATGAGAATCAATTATAATAATGTAAGAAGAAATTCTGAGCATACAAATCACCGAATCAGTCAACCATTTGATGAAAAATCATCTCCAATGACGTAACAAGCCATTCTGAGCTTACAAATCATCGAATCAGTCAACCGTTCGATGAGAATCAGCTATAATCATGTAACAAGCCATTCTGAGCTTACAAATCACCGAATCGGTCAACCATTTTATGAGATTCAATTACAATAACATAACAACCCATTCTAAGCTTACAAATCACCGAATCGGTCAACTGTTTGATGAGAATCAATTAGAATAACGTAACAGGCCATTCTGAGCTGATAAATCACCGAATCGGTATAGCGTTTGATGAGAATCAGCTACAATCATATAACAAGCCATTCTAAGTTTACAAATCACCGAATCAGATAACCGTTTGATGAGAATCAGCTAGAATCATGTAAGAAGCCATTCTGAGCTTAAAAATAACTGAATCGGTCAACCCTTGCATGAGAATCATTTACAATCACATAATAAGTCATTCTAAGATTACAAATCACTGAATCGATCAACCGTTGGATGAGAATTAGCTACAATCATGTAACAAGCCATTCTGGGCTTACAAATCACCAAATCATTCAAGTTTTCGATGAGAATCAATTACAATCACGTAACAAGCCATTCTGAGCTTACAAATCACCGAAAAGGTCAACCGTTCGATGAGAATAAGCTAGAATCACGTAACAACCTATTCTGAGCTTACCATTCGATGAGAATAATTTCCACTCAAGTAACAGGCCATTATGATCTTATAAATCACCGAATCGGTCAACCGTTGGATGAGAATCAATTACAATCACGTAACAAGAATTTTTGAGCCTACAAATAATCGAATCGGTCAACCATTGGATGAGAATCAACTAAAATCACGTAACAAGCCATTCTGAGCTTACAAATCATTGAATTGGTCAACTGTTCGATAAGAATTAGCTACAATTATGTAACAAGTTATTACGAGCTTACAAATGACTGAATCGGTCAACCGTTTGATGAGAATTAGCTACAATCATGTAACAAGCAATTCTGAGCTTAAAAATTACCGAATCAGTTAACCATTCGATGAGAATCAGCTATAATCAAGTAATAAGCAATTCTGAGCTTACAAATCACCGAATCGGTTAACCGTTCCATGAGAATCAGCTATAATCACATAACAAGCTTTTCTGAGCTTAAAAATCATAAAAATAGTCAAGTATTTGATGAGATTCATCTACAATCATGTAACATGCCATTCTGAGCTTACAAATCACTGAATTGGTCAACCATTCAATCAGAATCAGCTACAATCATGTAACAAGCCATTCTGTGCTTACAAATAACTAAATCGGTCAACCATTCGATGAGAATCAGGTACAATCACGTAACAAGCCATTCTGAGTTTACAAATTAATGAATCGGTCAAATGTTTGATGAGAATCAGCTACAATCATGTAACAAGCCATTCTGAGCTTACTAATCACTGAATTAGTCAACAGTTCATTGAGAATCAACTACAATCATGTAGCAAGCTATTCTGAGCTTACAAATCACCAAATCAGTCAACCATCTGATAAGAATGAGCTACAATCACGTAACAAGCCATTATGAGCTTACAAATCATTGAATCAGTCAACCGTTTGATAACAATCATCTATAATCACATAACAAGCCATTCCTAGCTTACAAATCATCGAATCGGTCAACCATTCGATGAGAATTAGCTACAATCATGTAACAAACCATTCTGAGCTTAGAAATCGGTCAACCGTTTGATGAGAATCATCTACAATCATGTAACAAGCCATTCTGAGCTTACAAATCACCGAATCGATCAACTGTTCGATGAGAATCATCTATAATCACGTAACAAGCCATTCTGAGCTTACAATTTTGAGCTTACAAATCACAAGAACCAGTCAACCGTTCAATAAGAATCAGCTACAATCACATAACAAGCCATTTTGAGCTTAGAAATCACTGAATTGGTCAACCATTCGATGAGAATCAACTACAATCACGTAACAAGCCATTCTGAGCTTACAAATCACCAAATTTGTCAATCGTTTGATGAGAATCAGCTACAATCATGTAATAAGCCATACTGACCTTAAACATCATCGAATTGGTCAACCGTTCGATGAGAATCAATTACAATATCGAATAAGCAATTCTGAGCTTACAAATCACTGAATCGGTCACCCGTTCGATGAGAATCAACTACAATCACGTAACAAGACATTTTGAGCATATAAATCATCGAATCGGTCAACCATTCAATGAGAATCAACTATAATCATGTAATAAGCCATTTAGAGATTACGAATCACTGAATCGGTCAACCGTTTGAAGAGAATTAGCTACTATCATGTAATAAGCCATTCTAAGCTCACAAATCACCAAATTGGTCAACCGTTGAATTAGAATTATCTACAATCACTTAACAAGCAATTCTGAGGTTTCAAATCACTGAGTCGGTTAATCATTCGATGAGAATCAATTACAATCACATAACAAGGCACTCTGAGTTTACAAATCACCAAATCGGTCAATCATTCTATGAGAATGAGTTACAATCATATAACAAGCTATTTTGAGCTTACAAATCACTGAATCGATCAATCATTTGATGAGAATTAGCTATAATCACGTAACAAGCCATTTTGAGTTTACAAATCACCAAATAGGTCAACCATTGGATGAGAATCAATTACAATAACATAACAAGCCATTCTGAGCTTACAAATCATCGAATTGGTCAACCGTTTGATGAGAATCAATTACAATAAAGTAACAATCCAACCTGAGCTTAAAAATCACCGAATCAATCAACCATTCGATGAGAATCAGCTACAATCATGTAACAAGCCATTTCGAGCTTATAAATTATCAAATGGGTCAACCGTTCGGTGAGAATCAGCCACAATCACCGAATCGGTCAACCATTTGATGAGAATAAATTACAATCATGTAACAGCAATTCTGAGCTTACAAATCACTGAATTGGTCAAGCGTTCGATGAGAATCAGCTAGAATCACGTAACAAGCTATTCTGAGCTTACAAATCACCGAATCGGACAACCGTTCTATGAGAATCAGCTACAATTATGTACCAACCCATTCTGAGCTCACAAATCACTGAATCGGTCAACCATTCGATGGGAATTACCTACAATGATGTAATAAGCCATTCTAAGCTTACAAATGAAGGAATCAGTCAACCGTTTGATGAGAATCATCTACAATCATGTAACATCCCATTCTGAGCTTAAAAATCATCGAATTGGTCAACTGTTCGATCAAAATCAGCTACAATCATGTAACAAGCTATTCTGTACTTACAAATCACCAAATCGGTTAACCATTCAGTGAGAATCAGCTAGAATCATGTAACAAGCCATTCTAAGCTTACAAATCATTGAATCAGTCAACCGTTCGATGAGAATAAGCTACAATCACATAATAAGCCATTCTGAGCTTACAAATCATCGAATCGGTCAATCCTTTGATGAGAATCAATTACAATCATGTAACAAGCCATTGTGAGCTTACAAATCACCGAATTGGTTAACTGTTCGATGAGAATGACCTACAATCGTGTAACAAGACATTCTGAGCTTACAAATCACTGAATCGATCAACCATTCGATGAGAATCAATTATAATCATGTAACAAGCTATTCTGAGCTTACAAATCACCCAAATCGGTCAACCATTTAATGAGAATCATCTTTAATCACATAACAAACAATTCTAAGCTTACAATTCACAAAATCAGTCAACCATTCAATGCAAATCAACTACAACCACGTAACAAGCCATTCTAAGCATACAAATCATGAAATGGGTAAATCGTTGGGTTAGAATCAGCTACAATCACGTAACAAGACATTCTGAGCTTACAAATCATGAGATCGATCAACAGTTTGATGACAATCAGCTACAATTACGTAACAAGCCATTCTGCGCTTAAAAATCACCGAATCGTCAACCATTCAATGAGAATTAGCTACAATCAGGTAACAAGACATTCTGTGCATATAAATCATCGAATCGGTGAACCATTCGATGAGAATCAGCTACAATCACATAACAAGCCATTCTAAGCTCCCAACTCACCGAATCGGTCAACCATTCGATGAGAATCAGCTACAATCATGTAACAAGCCATTCTAAGATTACAAATCACCTAATCGGTCAATCATTCGATGGGAATCAATTACAATCACGTAATAAACCATTATGAGCTTACAAATCAATTAATCGGTCAACTGTTTGATGAGAATCAATTACAATAACGTAACAAGCCATTATGAGCTTAAAAATCTCTGAATCATTCAACCGTTCGATGAGAATCAGCTACAATCACGTAACAAGCCATTCTGAACTCACAAATAACCAAATCGGTCAACCGTTCGATGAGAATCAATTACAATCATGTAACAAGCCATTCTAAGCATACAAATCACCGAACTGTCCAACTGTTCAATGAAAAATCATCTCCAATCATGTAACAAGCCATTTTGAGTTTACAAATCATTGAATCAATCAACCGTTCAATGAGAATCAGCTACAATCACTTAACAAGCCATTCTAAGCTTACAAATCACCAAGTTGGTTAACCATTCGATGAGAATAAATTACAATCACTTAACAAGCCATTCTGAGCTTACAAATCATCGAATCGGTCAACAATTCGATAAGAATCAATTAGAATCATGTAACAAGACATTCTGAGCTTACAAATCATCGAATCAGTAAACCATTTGATGAGAATCAACTACAATCACGTAACAAGCCATTCTGAGCTTACAAATCACCGAGTCGGTCAACCGTTCGATTAGAATCAGCTACAATCACGTAACAAGCCATTCCGAGTTTACAAATTACCAAATTGGTCAACTGTTCGATAAGAATCAACTACAATCACATAACAAGCCATTCTGAGGTTACAAATCACTGAATCGGTCAACGGTTTTATTAGAATCAATTACATTGAAATAACAACTCATTCTGAAGTTACAAATCACTGAATCGGTCAACCGTTTGTTGAGAATCAATTAGACTAACGTAACAAGCCATTCTGAGCTTATAAATCACTGAATCGGTCAAGCGTTCAATGAGAATCAACTACAATCATGTAACAAGCCATACTGAGCTTACAAATCACTGAATCGGTCAACCGTTCTATGAGAATGATTTACAATTATGTAGCAATTCATTCTAAGCTTACAACTCACCGAATCAGTCAACCATTCGATGAGAATCAGCTACAATCACATAACAAGCCATTCTGAACTTACAAATAACCAAATCGGTCAACCATTCATAGAGAATTAGCTACAATCACGTAACAAGCCATTCTGAGCTTACAAATCATCGAATCAGTCAACCGTTCGATAAGAATCAGGTACAATCACATAACAAGCCATTCTTCACTTACAAATCATCGAATCGATCAACCATTCAATGAGAGTCAGCAAGAATCACGTAACAAGTCATTTTGAGCTTACAAATCAATTAATCATTCTACTATTCGATGAGAATCAATTGCAATCATGTAACAAGCCATTGTGAGCTTACAAATCATCAAAATGGTCAACCATTCGATGAGAATCAGCTACAATCACATAACAAGCCATTCTGAGCTTACCATTTGATGAGAATCATCTCCACTTACGTAATAAGCCATTCTGAGCTTACAAATCACTGAATCAGTCAACCGTTGGATGAGAATCAATTACAATCATGTAACAAGAATTTCTAAGCTTACAAATCACTGAATCGGTCAACCATTAGATGAGAATAAACTACAATCACGTAATAAGCCATTTTGAGCTTACAAATCAACAAATCGGTCAATCGTTCGATAATAATTACCTACAATTATGTAACAAGTTATTCTGAGCTTACAAATCATCGAATCGGTCAACCATTCAATTAGAATCAGCTACAATCATGTAACAAGCAATATTGATTTTAAAAATCATGGAATCAGTGAACCGTTCGATGAGAATTAGCTACAATTAGGTAATAAGAAATTCTAAGCTTACAAATCATCGAATCGGTTAACCATTCCATGAGAATCAGTTACAATTACATAACAAGCCATTCTGAGCTTAGAAATGAAGGAATCGGTCAACCGTTCGATGAGAATCATCTACAATCACGTAACATGCTATTCTGAGCTTACAAATCACCGAATTGGTCAACCGTTCAATCAGAATTAGCTACAACCATGTAACAAGCCATTTTGTGCTGACAGATCACCGAATCGGTCAATCATTCGATGATAATCAGCTACAATCATATAACAAGCCATTCTGAGCTTACAAGTCAATGAATCGATGAAACAATCGATGAGAATTAGCTACAATCATGTAACAAGCAATTTGGGGCTTACTAATCATTGAATTGCTCAACCGTTTGATAAGAATTAGCTACAATCATGTAATAAGCCTTTTTGAGCTTACAAATCACCAAATTGGTCAACCGTTTGATGAGAATCAGCTATAATCAAGTAACTAGCCATTCAGAGCTTACAAATGAATGAATCGGTTAACCATTCGATGAGAATCAGCTACAATCATGTAACCAGCCATTTTGAGCTTACAAATGACCAAATCAGTCAACCGTTCGATAAGAATCAGTTACAATCACGTAACAAGTCATTAAGAGCTTACAAATCATTGAATCGGTCAACCATTTGATGAGATTCAGCTATAATCACATAACAAGCCATTCTCAGCTTACAAATCACCGAATCAGTCAACCATTCGATGAGAATTAGCTACAATCATGTAACAAGCTATTCTGAGCTTACAAATTGGTCAATTGTTCGATGAGAATCAACTACAATCATGTAACAAGCCATTCTTAGCTTACAAATCACTGAATTGCTCAACCGTTTGATGAGAATCAGCTATAATCACGTAACAAGCCAATCTGAGCTTACAAATCACCGAATCAGTCAACCATTCGATGAGAATCAATTACAGTTACTTAACAACCCCATCTGAGCTTACAAATCACCGAATCGATCAACTGTTCGATGAGAATCAATTAGGATCATGAAACAAGCCAATCTGACCTTACAAATCAGTAAATCAGTCAACCGTTCAATAAGAATCAGCTACAATCATGTAACAAGTTATTTTGAGATTAAAAATCATTGAATCGGTCAACTGTTTGATGAGAATCAGCTTTAATCACATAACAAGCCATTCCTAGCTTACAAATCACCGAATCAATCAATCGTTCGATGAGAATCAGCTACAATCACTTAACAAGCCATTCTGAGCTTACAAATCACCGAGTCGGTTAACCATTCGATGAGAATAAATTACAATCACTTAGCAAGCCATTCTGAGCTTACAAATCACCGAATCGGTCAACCTTTCGATGAGAATCACCTACAATCATGTAACAGGCCATTCTGAGCATATAAATCACCGAATCGGTCAACCATTCGATGATAATTACCTACAATCACGTAACAAGCCATTATGAGCTTACAAATCACCACATCGGTCAACCGTTCGATGAGAATCTACTACAATCATGTAACAAGCCATTCTGAGCTTACAAATTAGAAGAATCGGTCAACCGTTCGATGAGAATCAGCTACAATCATGTAACAAGCCATTCTGAGCTTACAAATCACCGAATTGGTAAACCATTCAATCAGAATCAATTACAGTCACATAACAAGCCAATTTGAACTTACAAATCATTGAATCGGTCAACTGTTCGATGAGAATCAATTAGGATCATGTAAGAAGCCAATCTAACCTTACACATCACCAAATCAGTCAACCGTTCGATAAGAATCAGCTACAATCATGTAACGAGCTATTTTCAGATTACAAATCATTGAATTGGTCAACCGTTTGATGAGAATCAACTATAATCACATAACAATCTGTTCTCAGCTTACAAATCACTGAATCGGTAAAATATTTGATTAGAATTAGCTACAATCACATAAAAAGCCATTCTGAGCTTATAAATCAACAAATCGATCAACCATTTGATGAGAATCAGCTATAATCGTAACAAGCCATTCTGAGCTTACAAATCACCGAATTGGTCAACCGTTTGATTAGAATAAGCTACAATCACATAACAAGCCATTCTGAGCTGAGAAATAACTAAATTGGTCAACCTTTCGATGAGAGTTACCTACAATCATGTAACAAGCCATTCTGAGCATACAAATCACAAAATCGGTCAACCATTCGATGAGAATCAACTACAATCACGTAACAAGCTATTCTGAGCTTACAAATCAGAAGAATCGGTCAACCGTTCAATGAGAATCAGCTACAATCACGTAACAAGCCATTCTGAGCTTACAAATCACCCAATCGGTCAACCGTCTGATGAGAATCAGCTACAATTTAGTAACAAGCTATTCTGAGCTTACAACTCACCCAATTGGTCAACCGTTTGATGAGAATCAATTACAATAATGAATAAATAATTTTGAGCTTACAAATCACTGAATCGGTCAACCATTTGATGAGAATCAATTACAATCATGAAAGAAGCCATTCTGAGCCTATAAGTCACTGAATATGTCAACCGTTCAATAAGAATCAGCTACAATAACGTAGCTGGCCATTTTGAACTTACAAATCATCGAATTAATCAACTGATTCATCAGAATCAGCTACAATCATGTAACAAGCCATTCTGAGTGTACAAATCACTGAATCGGTCAACCATTCAATGAGAATCAACTGCAATCATGTAACAAGCCATTCTGACCTTACAAATCATCAAATCGGTCAATCGATCGATGAGAATTAGTTAAATATCACATAACAAGCCATTCTGACCATACAAATCATTGAATCGGTCAACCTTTAGATGAGAATCAGCTAATATCACGTAACAAGCCATTCTGAGATTAAAAATCACCGAATCAATCAACCGTTTGAAGAGAATCAACTATTATCATGTAACAAACCATTCTGAGCTTACAAATCACCAAATTGGTCAACCATTCGATGAGAATCACCTAGACTCACGTAACAAGCCATTCTGAGCTTACAAATTACTGAATCAGTCAACCATTTGATTAGAATCAATTACAATCATGTACATAGCCATTGTGAGCTCTCAAATCACTGAATTGGTTAACTGTTCAATGAGAATTAGCTACAATCACGTAAAAAGCCATTCTGAGATTACAGATCACCGAATTGGTCAACCGTTCGAAGAGAATCAGCTACAATCATGTAACAAGCCATTCTGAGCTCACAAATCACTGAATCGGTCAATCGCTCGATGAGAATCAGTTACAATCATGTAACAAGCCATTTTGAGCTTACAAATCACTGAATCGGTCAACCGTTCGATGAGAATCAATTACAATCACGTAACAAGCCATTCTAAGCTGACAAATCATCGAATCAGCCAACCATTCAATGAGAATCAATTACAATCACATAAGAAGCCATTCTGAGCTTACAAATCACTGAATCTATCAAACGTTGGATGAGAATAAGCTACAATCATGTAATAGACCATTATGAGCTTACAAATCACTGAATCGGTCAATTGTTCGATGAGAATCAGCTACAATCATGTAACAAGCCATTCTATGTTTACAAATCATCGAATCGGTGAACCATTCGATGAGAATTAATTACAATCACGTAACAAGCCATTATGAGTGTACAAATCATTGAATCAGTCAACTGTTCGATGAGCATCATTTACAATCATGTAACAAGCCATTTTGAGCTTACAAATCATTGAATCGGTCAACCGTTCGATGAGAATCAGCTACAATCATGTAACAAGCCATTCTGAGCTTACAAATCACTGAATCGGTCAACTGTTCGATGAGAATCAATTACAATCATGTAAAAAGCTATCCTGAGACTATAAATCTCTGAATTGGTCAACCGTTCGATGAGAATCAACTACAATCATGTAACAAGATATTCTAAGCATACAAATCACCAAATCGGTCAACCGTTCGATCATAATCAGCTACAATCATGTAACAAGCCATTGTGAGCTTACAAATTAATGAATCGGTGAACTGTTCGATGAAAATCAGCTATAATCACCAAATCGATCAACCGTTTGATCAGAATCAACTACAATCATGTAACAAGATATTCTAAGCTTACAAATCAATGAATCTATCAACTGTTCGATGGGAATCAATTACAATCACGTAACAAGCCATTCTAAGCTTACAAATCACCGAATCGGTCAACCGTTCGATGAGAATCAGCTACAATCATGTAACAATCCATTATGAGCTTACAAATCACCAAATTGGTCAACTGTTCAATGAGAATCAGCTACAATCACGTAACAAGCCATTCTGAGCTAACAAATCATCGAATCGGTCAACCATTCGATGAGAATCAACTACAATCAGGTAACAAGCCATTCTAAGATTGCAAACGAGAGAATCAGTGAACCGTTCGATAAGAATCAACTACAATCATGTAACAAGCCATTCAGAGCTTACAAATCTTTGAATCGGTCAACTGTTTGATGAGAATTAGCTACAATCACATAACAAGCCATTCTTAGCTTAAACATTACCGAATCGGTCAACCATTTGAGGAGAATTAGCGAATATCACGTAACAAGCCATTCTGAGTTTACAAATCATTGAATTGGTCAACTGTTAGATGAGAATCAACTAGAATCACGTAACAAGCCATCCTGAGCTTACAAATCACTGAATCACTGAACCGTTCGATGAGAAACAATTATAATAACGTAACAAGCCATTATGAACTTACAAATCATCGAATTGGTAAACCATTCGATGAGAATGAGCTACAATCATGTAACAAGCCATTCTGAGCTTACAAATAACTGAATCAGTCAACCGTTCGATGAGAATCAATTATAATCACGTAACAAGCCATTCTGAGCTTACAAATCACCCAAATTGGTCAACCGTTCAATGAGAATCATCTTTAATCACATAACAAGCCATTCTAAGATTACAAATCACTGAATCGGTCAACCCTTCGAGGAGAATCAGGTACTATCACATAACAAGCCATTCTAAGCTTACAACCGAATCGGTCAATCCTTCGATGAGAATTAACTATAATCACGTAGCAAGCCATTTTGAGGTTTCAAATCACCGAATTGGTCAACCGTTTGATGAGAATCAACAACAATCATGTAACAAGCCATTCTAAGCTTACAAATAATTGAATCAGTCAACCATTCGATGAGAATCAATTACAATCACGTAACAAGCCATTTCGAGCATACAAATCATCGAATCGGTCAACCATTCGATGAGAATCATCTCCAATCACGTAACCATTATGAGCTTAGAAATCACCAAATTAGTCAACCGTTCAATGAGAATCAGCTACAATCCCTTAACAAACCATTCTGAGATTACAAATAACTGAATCAGTCAACTATTTGATGAGAACAATTACAAGCACATAAAAACCCATTTTGAGTTTACGAATCACAGGATTGGTCAGCTACAGTCACGTAACAAGCCATTCTGAGCTTATAAATCACTGACTCAGAGAACTGTTTGATGAGAATTAGCGACAATCACACATAACAAGCTATTCTGAGCTTACAAATCATCGAATCGATCAACCGTTCGATGAGAATCAACCACAATCATGTAACAAGCCATTCTGGGCTTACAAATCATCAAATCAGTCAACCCTTCGATGAGAATCAGCTATAATTACATAACAAACCATTCTGAGCTTAAAAATCACCGAATCGGTTAACTGTTCGATGAGAATCAGCTATAATCACACAAAATGCCATTATGAGCTTATAAATCACTAAATCTATCAACCGTTCAATGAGAATGAGCTACAATCACGTAACAAGCCTTTCTGGGCTTACAAATCACCGATTCTGTCAACAGTTTGATGAGAATCAACTACAATCTCATAACAAGCCATTTTGAGCTTACAAATCACAAATTTGGTCTTCGATGAGAATAAGCTACAATAATGTAACAAGCCATTCTGAGCTTACAAATCACCTAAATGATCAACCATTCAATGAGAATCAATTGCAATCACATAAAAGGCCATTATGAGCTTACAAATCATCGAATCGGTCAACCGTTTGATGACAATCAATTACAATCAGGTAACACGGGCCATTCTGAGCTTACAAATCACCCAATCTATCAACTGTTTGATGAGAATCAACTATAATCATGTAACAAGCCATTTTGAGCTTACAAATCACTAAATCAGTCAACCGTTCGATGAGAATTAGCTACAATCACATCACAAGCAATTCTGAGATTACAAATCACCAAATCACTCAACTGTTCGATGAGAATCAATTACAATCACATAAGAAGCCATTCTAAGCTTACAAATTACTGAATCGGTCAACCAATCAATGAGAATCAATTATAATCACGTAACAAACCATTTTGAGCTTACAAATCACTGATTCACTCAACCATTTGATGAAAATCAGATAAAATCACGCAACAAGCCATTCAATCTTACAAATCACCGAATCGGTCAACCGTTCGATGAGAATCAATTACAATCATGTAACAAGCCATTTTGAGCTTACAAATCACCAAATTGTTCAACCGTTCGATGAGAATTAGCTACAATCGCATAACAATCTATTCTAAGCTTACAAATCACCGAATCGGTCAACCGTTCGATGAGAATCATCCACAATGATGTAACAAACCATTATGAGCTTACAAATTACCTAATCGATCAACTGTTCGATGAGAATCAATTACAATCACGTAACAAGCTATTCTGAACTTACAAATCAATGAATCGGTCAACCCTTCGATGAGAATAGATTACAATCACGTAACAAGCCATTGTAAGCTGATAGATCACTGAATCGGTCAACTGTTTGATGAGAATTAGCTACAATCACGTAACAAGCCATTCTGAGCATACAAGTCGCCAAATCAGTCAACCGTTCGATGAGAATCATATACAATCACATAACAATCCATTCTGAGATTACAAATCACCCAATTGGTCAACCATTCGATGAGAATCAGCTACAATCACAAAACAAGCCATTTTGAGCTTACAAATCACCGAATCGGTCAACCGTTTGATCAGAATCAATTGCAATCACATAAGAAGCCATTCTAAGCTTACAAATCACCGAATCGGCCTATCGTTTGATGAGAATCAGCTATAATCATGTAACAAGTTGTTCTAAGCTTACAAATCACTGAATCGGTGAACCGTTCAATGAGAATCATCCACAATCATGTAACAAGACATTTTGAGCTTAGAAATCATCGCAACGGTTAATCGTTCAATGATAATCAATTATAATCATGTAACAATCCATTCTGAGCTTAAAAATCACCAAATCGGTCCACTCTTCGATGTGAATCAGCTACAATCATGTAACAAGACATTCTAAGTTTACAAAGCATCGAATAGGTCAACCATTTGGAGAGAATGAATTATAATCATGTAACAATCCATTGGGTGCTTACAAATCACCAAATTGGTCAACTATTCAATGAAAATCAACTACTATCACGTAATAAGCCATTCTGAACTTACAAATCACTGAATCGGTCAACCGTTCGATGATAATCAGCTACAATCACATAACAAGCCATTTTGTGCTTACACATCAGAGAATTGCTCAACCATTCCATGAGTATCATCTAGAGTCACATAACAAGTCATTCTGAACTTAGAAATCACCAAATTGGTCAATCGTTCGATGAGAATCAATTACAATCACATAACAAGCCATTATGAGCTTACAAATTATCGAATCAGTCAACTGTTCAATGAGAATCAATTACAATCATGTAACAAGCCATTTTAAGCTTACAAATCACCGAATCGGTCAACTGTTCGATGAGCGTAAGCTACAATCACGTAACAAGCCATTCTGAGCTTAAAAATCACCGAATCAGTCAAGTGTTTGATAAAAATAAGCTGCAATCATGTAACAATGCATTCTTAGCTTACAAATAATCAAATTGGTCAACCGTTCGAAGAGAATCAACTACAATCATGTAACAAGCCATTCTGAGCTTACAAATAAGCGAATCGGCCAACTGTTCGATGAGAATCAGCTACAATCACGTAACAAGCCATTCTAAGCTTACAAATCACCAAATCAGTCAACCATTCGATGAGAAAAAGCTAGAATCAAGTAAGAAGCCATTTTGAACTTACAAATCACCAAATCGGTCAACCGTTCGATGAGAATCAATTACAATCACGTAAGAAGCCATTCTGAGCTTACAAATAATTGAATTGGTCAACAGTATGATGAAAATTATCTACAATCACGTAACAAGCCATTTTGAGCTTACAAATCATCAAATTAGTCAATCGTTCGATGAAAATAAGCTACAATCACATAAAAATCCATTCTTTGCATACAAATAATCGAATTGATGAACCGTTTGAAGAAAATCAGCTACAATCACGTAACAAGCCATTCTGAGCTTACAAATAAGCAAATCAGTCAACTAATCGATGAGAAATAGCTACAATAATGTAACAAGCCATTCTGAGCTTAAAAATCACCGAATCAATCAACTGTTTGATGAGAATCAGCTACAATAATGTAATAAGCCATTCTGAGCGTACACATCACTGAGTGGGTCAATCATTCGATGAGAATCAGCTGCAATCATGTAACAAGTCATTTTGAGCTTACAAATCACCGAATTGGTCAATCATTTGGTGAGAATCAGCTACAATCATGTAACAAGCCATTCTTAAGTTACAAATCACCGAATCGATCAACCCTTCAATGAGAATCAGTTACAATCATGTAACAAGCCATTTTGAGCTTACAATGCAGCGAAACAGTCAACCATTCGATGAGAATTAGCTACAATCATGTAACAAGCCATTCTGAGCTTACCTTTCAATGAGAATTATCTCCAATCGTGTAAAAGCCATTCTGAACGTATAAATCACCGAATCGGTCAACCCTTCCATGAGAATCAACTATAATCACGTAACAAGCAATTATGAGCTTCAAATCACCGAATCGGTCAGCCGCTAGATGAGAATCAGCTACAATCACGTAACAATCTATTATGAGATTACAAATCACGTAGACAGTCAACCATTCAATGAGAATCAATTACAATCACATAACAAGCTTTTCTGAGATTACAAATCACCGAATCAGTCAACCATTCGATGAGAATCAGCTATAATCATGTAACAAGCCATTCTGAGCTTACAAATCAGTGAATCAATCAACCATTCGATGAGAATCATCTACATTCATGTAAGAAGCCATTCTGATCATCCAAGTTAGTGAATCAATCAACCGTTCGATGAGAATCAATTACAATCACGTAACAAGCCATTTTGTGCTTACAACTCACCGAATTGGTCAACCATTCAATGAGAATCATTTACAATCACATAAGAAGCTATTTTGAGTTTACTAATCACCAAATTAGTCAACCGTTCGATGAGAATTAGCTAGAATCATGTAACAAGCCACTCTGAGCTTACAAATCACTTAATCGGTCAACTATTCGATGAGAATCAACTACAATCATGTAACAAGCCATTCTGAGCTTATAAATCACCAAATTAGTCAACCGTTCGATGAGAATCAATTACAATCACATAACAAGCCATTCTAAGCTTACAAATAACCCAATCGATCAACCGTTTGATGAGAATCAGCAACAATCACGTAACAAGCCATTTTGAGCTTACAAATCACTTAATCGATCAACTGTTCGGTGATAATTAACTACAATCACGTAACAAGCAATTCTGCGCTTACAAATCACCGAATGAGTAAACCATTTCATACGAATGAAATACAATCATGTAACAAGCCATTCTAAGCTTACAAATAACTGAGTCGGTCAACCGTTTGATGAGAATCAGCTATAATCATGTAACAAGCCATTCTAAACTTACAAATTATTGAATCGGTCAATCGTTCGATGAGAATCAATTATAATGATGTAACAAGCCATTCTGAGCTTACAAATCAATGAATCGGTTAACCCTTCGATGAGAATCAATTACAATCATGTAACAAACCATTCTGAGCTTAAAAATCATTGAATTGGTCAACGGTTCGATGAGAATCAGCTATAATCATGTAACAACCAATTCTGAGCTTACAAATCACCAAATCAGTCAACCATTAGATAATAATCAATTACAATCACATAACAAGCCATTCTAAGCTTACAAATCACCTAATCGGTCAACCTTTCAATGAGAATCAATTATAATCACGTAACAAGCCATTCTCACTTTACAAATTACCGAATCAGTCACCTGTTCGATGAGAATCCATCACAATAACGTAACAAGCCATTCTGAGCTCACAAATCACTGAATCGGTCAATCATTCGATGAGAATCAACTACAATCATGTAACAAGCTATTTTGAGCTTACAAATCACAAAATCGGTCAACCGTTTGATGAGAATCACCTACTATCACGTACCAATCCATTCTGAGGTTACAAATCACCCAATTGGTCAACCGTTCGATGAGAATCAGCTACAATCATGTAACAAGCCATTCTAAGGTTACAAATCACTGAATCAGTCAATCGTTCGATGAGAATCAATTACAATCATGTAAGAAGCAATTCTAAGCTTACAAATCACTGAATCAGTCAACCATTCGATGAGAATCAGCTATGATCACGTAACAGGCCATTCTGAGCTTACAAATCACCGAATCGGTCAACCGTTAAATGAGAATTAGGTATAATCACGTAACAAGCCATTATGAACTTACAAATCACCAAATCGGTTAACCGTTCGATGAGAATCAATTACAATCATGTAACAAGCCATTCTAAGCTTACAAATCACTGATTCACTCAACCATTTGATGAATATCAGCTACAATCACGCAATAAGCCATTCTAAGCTTACAAATAACTGAATCGGTCAATCGTTCGATGAGAATCAGTTACAATCATGTAACAAGCCATTATGAGCTTAAAAATTATCGAATTGGTCAACCCTTCGATGAGAATCAACTACAATTACGTAACAAGCCATTCTGACCTTAAAAATCACTGAATCGGTCAACTGTTCGATGAGAATTAGCTACAATCATGTAAAAAGCCATTCTGAGCTTATAAATGACTAAATTTGTCATCCGTTCGATGAGAATTAGGTACCATCATGTAACAAGCCTTTCTGAGATGACAAATCACCGATTTGATCAACCGTTTGATGAGAAGCAACTACAATCATGTAACAAGCCATTATGAGCTTAGAAATCATTGAATTGGTCAACTGTTCGATGAGAATAAGCTACAATCATGTAACAAGCTCTTTTGAGCTTACAAATCACCAAAACTGTCAATTGTTCAATGAGAATTAATTGCAATCATGTAACAAGCCATTATTAGCATAGAAATCTCCGAATCGATCAACCGTTTGATGATAATCAATTACAATCATGTAACACGCCATTATGAGCTTACAAATCACTGAATCGGTTAACCGTTCGATGAGAATCAACTATAATCACGTAACATAGGCCATTCTGAGCTTACAAATCACCCGATTGGTCAACTTTTTGATGAGAATTAGCTACAATCATGTAAGAAGCCATTTTGAGCTTACAAATCACTAAATCGATCAACCATTCAATGAGAATCAGCTACAATCACGTCACAAGCCATTCTGACATTAGAAATCACCGAATCAGTGAACCATTCGATGAGAATCAATTATAATCACGTATGAAGCCATTCTAAGCTTAAAAATAATTGAATCAGTCAATCGTTCGATGAGAATCAACTATGATCACGTAACAGGCTATTCTGAGCTTACAAATCACCAAATCGGTCAACTGTTCAATGAGAATCAGCTCCAATCATGTAACAAGCCATTATGAGCTTAGAAATCACTGAATCGGTCAACCATTCAATGAGAATAAGCTACAATCACATAACAAGCTATTCTGAACTTACAAATCACCAAATCGGTCAACCGTTCGATGAGAATCAGCTACAATCATGTAATAATCAATTCTGAGCTTACAAATCATCGAATTGGTCAACCATTCAATGAGAATCATCTACAATCACATAACAAGCTAGTCTGAGCTTACAAATCACCCAATCGGTCAACCATTCGATGAGAATCAATTACAATCACGTAACAAGCTATTTTGAGCTTAGAAATCAATGAATCGGTCAACCATTCAATGAGAATTAGCTACAATCACATAACAAGCCATTCTGAGCTGACAAATCATTGAATTGGTCAACCGTTTGAGGAGAATTAGTTACAATCATGTAACAAGGCATTTTGATCTTACAAATCACTGAATTGGTCAATCATTCGATGAGAATTAGCTACAGTAATGTAACAAGCCATTTTGAGCTTACAAATCACCGAATCGATCAATCGTTTGATGAGAATCAACTACAATCACATAACAAGCTGTTCTAAGCTTACAAATGACCGAATCGGTGAACTGTTCGATGAGAATCATCTACAATCATGTAACGAGCCATTCTGAGCTTAGAAATCACCGAATTGGTCAACCGTTCGATGAGAATCAATTATAATCACGTAACTATCTATTCTGAGTTTAGAAATCACCGAATCAGTCGACCGTTCAATGAGAATCAACTACAATCATGTAACAAGCCATTATGAGTTTACAAAGCACTGAATAGGTCAACCATTTGATGAGAATGAATTTCAATCATGTAACAATGCATTGGGAGCTTACAAATCACTGAATTGGTCAACCGTTCGATGAGAATCAACTACAATCACGTAACAAGCCATTCTGATCTTACAAATCACTGAATTGGTCAACTGTTCGATGAGAATCAACTACAATCACGCAACAAGCCATTCTGAGCTTACAAATCACCGAATCGGTCAACTGTTTGATGAGAATCAACTACAATCATCTAAGAAGCCATTCTGAGCTTACAAATCATTGAATCGGTCAAACCTTCGATGAGAATCTGTTCGAAAGTAAAGACCACCAAGATAACTGAGAGGGGGGGGGGTGAATTAGTTATCTAATAATTAAATGATTTATCAACTTCAGTATCAACTTCAACAGCTTTAAACCATATAATCAATGCAGTAACCAACCATAGAAAGATAATCATACAGAATGACACAATAACACAAGATATGTTAACTAGGGAACCTCTTGATCAAAGAGTAAACCCCGGTGGGAATGATGCACTAATATGAAAGTTCCTTGTTAGAGGATGGACCCTGTTAGGAGTCTTATGAAATACATTCAGTACATATAAATTTCTGTTAGGAGATTTTGAATCCCTGTTAAAAGATTCTAACCTTGTTAGGAGTTATGGAAGACAGAAGGACCCATTGCCCAAACAACTTCAAGGCAGGATCTCTAAACTCACTGTCCAGTAGATCTTAGGATTATTCAATAGAATAATATGAAATATGTTACCTCCTTCACAATGTGCCAAAACCGCACTCTCTGTTACACAAGATCACAAATCCAGATCTCTGTACTTCACAAGTCTTCCTTCATCACTGAATTACCTCTATTCTTCACCTCATGCATATATTCGCATCACAACTTTCACAATTTCATATCACAACTATTACAATCCCATCACAACAAGGAAAACATTCCTTCCTTTATACCACACTCAAATAATTACAAATGAGTACAAAATAATAATTTCAACACACTACATCAAAATTACATAAAACTGTCGGATTCCAGATACAATAACTTTCCAATCGTGTGACCTCAAAGTTTGCACTGTGAACCATGTCACCACCAATGAGTCTCAAACTTCCCTTTAACTACGCAAACTCAGATTCCATCCCGGTTAGGAGATATCCTCCGATTAGCAAAAACCGCTTCTCAGGAACACTGCCAGAATACTGCTTCCACCAAAATGCTTATAACTTTCATGAATAAATGAATTTGATTTTGCACTCTTAACCATAGGCTAATAACACACCAAAGAACATACCATTAACTGCACATAACTCAATCTACAATATAACATATGCACAAAACAAAACTGTGCCTGCTTCCCTGCTAAACTCTAGAATAACACTGTGTTGACATCAATGACAATCATAGCCATGAATGCAACAACCACTGCTACAAAATGAATGCCAAAGGCTTCAGCATTTATTCCTAACAGAATTAGCTACAATTACATAACAAACCAATCTGAGCTTAAAATCACCGAATCGGTAAACCATTTGATGAGAATTAGCTACAATCATGTAAAATGCCATTCTGAGCTTATAAAACACACTGAATCTATTGATCGTTCGATGAGAATCAAATACAATCACATAACAAGCCTTTCTCAGCTTACAAATCACTGAATCGGTCAACCGTTCGATGAGAATTAGTTACAATCATGTAACAAGCCATTCTGAGCTTACAAATCACTGAATTGGTCAACAGTTTGATGAGAATTAGCTACAATCATGTAAGAAGCTATTTTGAGATTACAAATCACCGAATTGGCCAATTATTTGATGAGAATCAGCTACAATCATG
Source organism: Chamaecyparis obtusa (assembly GCA_027943335.1). Classification (NCBI taxonomy): domain Eukaryota; kingdom Viridiplantae; phylum Streptophyta; class Pinopsida; order Cupressales; family Cupressaceae; genus Chamaecyparis; species Chamaecyparis obtusa. The sequence goes on from BSBK01000627.1 coordinate 3,697,477, forward strand.
TAACAAGTTGTTCTAAGCTTACAAATCATCAAATCGGTGAACTGTTCAATGAGAATCATCTAAAATCACGTAACAAGCTATTTTGAGCTCAGAAATCACCGAATCGGTCAACCGTTCGATGATAAAAAAATTATAATCATGTAACAACCCATTTTGAGCTTACAAATCACCAAGTCGATCCACCATTCGATGAGAATCAACTACAATCATGTAACAAGCCATTCTGAGTTTACAAAGCACCGAATAGGTCAACCATTCAATGAGAATGAATTACAATCATGTAACAATCCATTGGGAGCTTACAAATCACTGAATTGGTCAATCATTTGATGAAAATTGACTACAATCATGTAACAAGCCATTCTGAGCTTACAAATCACCGAATCGGTCAACCATTCGATGACAATTAGCTACAATCATGTAACAAGCCATTTTGAGCTTACACATCATAGAATCGATCATCCATTTGATGAGCATGATCTACAGTCACGTAACATGTCATTCTGAGCTTACAAATCACCGAATCGGTCAACCATTCAATGAGAATCAATTACAATCATGTAACAAGCCATTTTGTGCTTACAAATCATTGAATCGATCAACCGCTGGTGGAGAATCATCTCTAATCATGTAACAATCACATAATAAGCCATTCTCAGTTTACAAATCACCGAATTGGTAAAACATTCGATGAGAATCAGCTACAATCACATAACAAGCCACTCTGTGCTTATAAATCACCGAATCGGTCAATCATTTCATGAGAATCAAATATAATCACATAACAAGCCATTATGAGCTTACAAATTATCGAATCAGTCAATTGTTCAATGAGAATCAATTAGAATCACATAACAAGCCATTTTAAGATTACAAATCACCGAATCGGTCAACCGTTCAATGAGAATCAATTACAATCACTTAATAAGCCATTCCGAGCTTACAAATCACTGAATCAGTCAACCGTTCAATGACAATAAGCTACAATCATGTAACAAGCCATTCTGAGCTTAAAAATCTCTGAATCGATCAACCGTTTGATGAGAATCAATTACAATCACTTAACAAGCCATTTTGAGCTTATAAATCACTGAATCGGTCAACCATTTGATGCGAATCATCTACAATCACATAACAAGCCATTCTGAACTTACAAATCACTGAATTGGTCAACCGTTCGATGAAAATAAGCTACAATCACATAACAAGCCATTCTTAGCTTACAAGTAACTGAATCAGTCAACCGTTTGAAGAGAATCAGCTACAATCACGTACCAAGCCATTCTGAGCTTACAAATAAGTGAATCAGCCAACTGTTCAATGAGAATCAGATACAATCACATAACAAGCCATTCTGAGCTTACAAATTACCAAATTGGTCAACCGTTCAATGAGAATCAGCTAGAATCACGTAAGAAGCCATTTTGAGCTTAGAAATCAATGAATCGATCAATAGTTTGATGAGAATCATCTACAATCACGTAACAAGCCATTCTCAACTTACAAATCACTGAATCAGTCAACCTTTCGATGAAAATAAGCTAAAATCGCGTAACAATCCATTCTTAGTTTACAAATAATCGAATTGGTCAACCATTCAAAGAGAATCAGCTACAATCATGTAACAAGCCATTCTGAGCTTACAAATAAGCGAACCAGTCAACTCTTCAATGAGAATCAGCTAGAATCACGTAACAAGCCATTCTGACCTTACAAATCACCAAATCGATCAACTGTTTGATGAGAATCAACTACAATGACGTAACAAGCCATTATGAGCTTACACATCACCGAATCGATCAACCGTTTGATGAGAATTAATTACAATCACGTAACAACCAATTATGAGCTTACAAATCACCGAATCAGTTAATCATTCAATGAGAATCAATTACAATCACGTAACAAACCATTATGATCTTACAAATCACTAAATCGGTGAATCGTTTGATTAGAATCAATTACAATCACTTAAGAAGTCATTCTGAACTTACAAATCACCGAATCAGTCAGCCATTCCATGAGAATCAATTACAATCATGTAACAAGCCATTCTAACCTTACAAATCACCGAATTAGTCAACAGTTCGATGAGACTCAGCTACAATCACTTAACAAGCTATTTTGATAATACAAATCACTGAATCGGTCAACAGTTTGATGAGAATCAATTACAATCATTTATTTAACCATTCTTAGCATACAAATCACTGAATCAGTCAACCGTTCAATGAAAATCAATTACAATCATGTAACAATCCATTCTGAGCTTACAAATCACCGAATCGGTCAACCGTTTGATGAGAATCAGTTACAATCATGTAACAAGCCTTTCTGAGCTTACAAATCATTGAAACAGTCAACTATTCAATGAGAATAAACTACAATCACGTAACAAGTCATTTTGAGCTTACAAATCACCGAATCAGTCAACCATTGGATGAAAATCAACTACTATCATGTTACAAGCCATTCTGAGCTTCCAAATCACTGAATCAATCAACCATTCGATGAGAATCAATTAGAATCATGTAAAAAGCAATTCTGAGCCTACAAATCACCGAATCGATCAACCGTTCATTGAGAATCATTTACAATCACGTAAGTAGTCATTTTGAGCTTACAAAGCACTGAATCGGCCAACCGTTTGATGAGAATCAAATACAATCATGTAAGAAGCCATTCTGAGCTTACAAATCATCAAATTTGTCAATCGTTCGATGAGAATCAACTAAAATCACGTAACAAGCCATTTTGAGCTTACAAATCAGTGAAGCGGTCAACCATTGGATGAGAATCAGCTACAATCATGTACGAAGCCATTCTGAGCTTCCAAATCACCGAATTGGTGAACTATTTGATGAGAATCAGCTATAATCATGTAACAAGCCATTATGAGCTTATAAATCACCAAATCAATCAACTATTTGATGAGAATCAGCCACAATCACATAACAAGTCATTTTGAGCTTACAAATCATCAAATCGGTCAATCATTTGATGAGAATCAACTACAATCACGTAACAAGCCATTCTAAGCTTACAAATAATTGAATCAGTCAACTGTTTCGATGAGAATTAGCTAAAATCACGTAACAAGCCATTCTGAGCTTACAAATAACTGAATCGGTTAACCGTTCGATGAGAATCAATTACAATCACATAACAAGACATTATGATCTTACAATTCACCAAATCAGTCAACTGTTTGATGAGAATCAGCTAAAATCACATAACAAGCCATTCTGAGCTTACAAATCACCGAATCAGTCAACCATTCGATGAGAATCAACAACAATCATGTAACAAGCCATTCTGAACTTACAAATCACCTAATCGGTCAACCGTTCGATGAGAATCAATTACAATCATGTAACAAGCCATTCTAAGCTTGCAAATCACAGAATCCATTGACCGTTCGTTGAGAATCATCTACAATAAAGTAACAAACCATTCTGACGTTACAAGTCACTGAATTAGTCAACCATTGATGAGAATCAGCTACAATCACATAACAAGCCATTTTGATCTTACAAATCATTGAATCGGTCAACTATTGGAGGAGAATCAGCTACAATCACGTAACAAACCATTCTGAGCTTCCAAATCACCGAATCTGTCAACCGTTCGATGAGAATCAATTACAATCACATAACAAGCCATTCTGAGCTTACAATTCACTGAATCGGTCAACCATTCGATGAGAATCATTTACAATCATGTAAGAAACCATTCTTAGTTTACAAATCCCTGAATTGGTCAACCGTTCGATGAGAATTAGCTACAATCATGTAACAAGCCATTCTGAGCTGACAAATCACTGAATTGGTCAACCATTTTAAGAGAATCAACTACAATCATGTAACAAGGCATTCTGAGGTAACAAATCACTGAATTGGTCAACCATTCGATGAGAATTACCTACAATCACATAACAAGCCGTTGTAAGCATACAAATCATCAAATCGGCCAAACATTTGATGAGAATCAGCTATAATCATGTAACAAGCCATTCTAAGCTTACAAATAAATGAATCGGTCAACCATTCGATGAGAATCAGCTACAATCACATAACAAGCCATTGTAAGCTTACAAATCACCAAATTAGTCAACCGTTGGATGAGAATCAGCTACAATCATGTAACAAGCTATTCTGAGCTTAAAAATCATCGAATCGGTCAACTGTTTGATAAGAATGAGCTACGATCACATAACAACCAATTCTGAGCTTACAAATGATTGAACCGGTCAACCATTTAATGAGAATCAATTACAATCACATAACAAGGGATTCTGAGCTTACAAATCACCTAATCGATCAACGGTTCGATGAGAATCAAGTACAATCACGTAACAAGCTATTCTCAGCTTACAAATAATTGAATCAGTCAACTATTCGATGACAATCAATTACAATCATGTAACAAGCCATTCTGAGCTCAGAAATCACTGAATCAGTCAATCATTCGATGAGAATCAGTTACAATCACGTAACAAGCCATTCTGAGTTTACAAATCACAAAATCGGTCAACCGTTCCATGATAATCAATTAGAATCATGTAAGAAGTAATTCTAAGCTGACAAATCACTAAATCAGTCAACCGTTCGATGAGAATCAGCTATGATCATGTAATAGGCCATTCTAAACTTAAAAATCACCAAATTGGTCAACCGTTCAATGAGAATTTGGTACAATCAAGTAACAAGCCATTATGAGCTTAGAAATCACCGAATCGGTCAACCGTTCCATGAGAATCAATTATAATCATGTAATAAGCCATTCTGAGCTTACAAATCCCCGAATCAGTCAACCCTTCAATGAGAATCAATTATAATCATGTAACAAGGCATTCTGAGCTTACAAATCATCGATTCACTCAACCCTTTGATGAGAATCAGCTAAAATTACTTAACAAGCCATTCTAAGCTTAAAAATCACCGAATCGGTCAACTATTCGATGAGAATCAACTACAATCACATAAAAAGCCATTCTGAGCTTATAAATCATAGAATCTATCAAGCGTTCAATGAGAATCAACTTACAAATCACTGAATCAGTCAACCATTCGATGAGAATCAACTACAATCACGTAACACAAGGCCATTCTGAGCTTACAAATCACCCAATGGATCAACTATTTGATGAGAATCAGCTACAATCACATAACAAGCAATTTTGAGCTTACAAATCATTGAATCGGTCAACCGTTCGATGAGAATCAGCTACAATCACGTCACAAGCCATTCTGAGATTACAAATCACCGAATCGGTCAACGATTCAATTAGAATCAATTATAATCACATAAGAAGCCATTCTGAGCTTTCAAATCATTGAATCAGTCAACCATTCGATGAGAATAAGCTATGATCAGGTAACAGGCCATTCTGAGCTTACAAATCACCAAATCGGTCAACCATTCAATGATAATCAGCTACAATGATGTAAAAAGCCATTTTGATCTTACAAATCACTGAATCGGTCAACCATTGGAGGAGAATCAACTACAATCACTTAACAAGCCATTCTGAGCTTCCAAATCATAGAATTTGTCAATTGTTCGATGAGAATCAATTACAATCACGTAACAAGCCATTCTGAGCTTACAACTCACTGAATCGGTCAACCAGTCGATGAGAATCATTTACAATCACGTAAGAAACCATTCTGAGTTTACAAATCATCGAATCGGTCAACCATTTGATGAGAATCACCTACAATCATGTAACAAGCCATTCTGAGCTGACAAATCACTAAATTGGTCAACCTTTCGAAGAGAATCAACTACAATCATGTAACAAGGCATTCTGAGGTAACCGTTGGATGAGAATTAGCTACAATCACGTAACGGGCCATTCTGAGCTTAAAAATCACTGAATCAGTCAACCGTTGGATTAGAATCAGCTACAATCACATAACAAGCCATTCTGAGCTTACAAATCACCTAATCGATCAACCGTTCAATGAGAATCAATTACAATCATGTAACAAGCTATTCTCAGCTTACAAATAACCAAATCAGTCAACTATTCGATGACAATCAATTACAATCATGTTACAAGCCATTCTGAGCTCACAAATCACTAAATTGGTCAATCATTTGATGAGAATCAGCTACAATCATGTAACAAGCCATTCTAAGCTTACAAATCACAGAATCGGTAAACCGTTCCATGATAATCAATTAGAATCACGTAAGAAGCAATTCTAAGCTGACAAATCACTGAATCAATTAACTATTCGATGAGAATCAACTATGATCACGTAATAGGCCATTCTAAGCTTAAAAATCACCGAATCGGTGAACCGTTCAATGAGAATTAGGTACAATCAAGTAACAAGCCATTATGGGCTTAGAAATCACCGAATCAGTCAACCGTTCCATGAGAATCAATTATAATCTTGTAATAAGCCATTTTGAGCTTACAAATCACCGAATCAGTCAACCCTTCTATGAAAATCAATTATAATCACGTAACAAGGTATTCTGAGCTTACAAATCACCGATTCACTCAACCCTTCGATGAGAATCAGCTACAATTACGTGACAAGCCATTCTGAGCTTAAAAATCACCGAATTGGTCAACTGTTTAATGAGAATCAACTACAATCACATAAAAAGCCATTCTAAGCTTATAAATCATGGAATTTGTCAACTGTTCAATGAGAATCAACTTACAAATCATTGAATCGGTCAACAATTTGATGAGAATCAACTAGAATCACGTAACACAGGCTATTCTGAGCTTACAAATCAACCAATGGGTCAACTATTTGATGAGAATCAGCCACAATCACGTAACAAGCCATTTTGAGCTTACAAATAATTGAATCGGTCAACCGTTCGATGAGAATCAGCTACAATTACGTCACAGGCCATTCTAAGATTACAAATCACCGAATCGATCAACTGTTCGATCAGAATCAATTATAATCACGTAAGAAGCCATTTTTAGCTTACAAATTATTGAATCAGTCAACCATTCGATGAGAATTAGCTATGATCATGTAACAGGCCATTCTGAGCTTACAAATCATTGAATCAGTCAACCGTTCAATGACAATCAGCCACAATCACATAACAAGCCATTATGAGCTTAGAAATCACCGAATCGGTCAATCATTCGATGAGAATCAGCTACAATCATGTAATAAGCCATTTTGAGCTTACAAATCACCGAATCGGTCAACCATTCAACGAAAATCAGCTACAATCATGTAACAATCAATTATGAGCTTACAAGTCATTGAATTAGTCAGCCATTCAATGAGAATCATCTACAATCACGTAACAAGCTATTCTAAGCTTAGAAATCAATGAAATGGTCAACCGTTCGATGAGAATCAGCTACAATCACGTAACAAGCCATTCTGAGCTTACAAATCGCTAAATTTGTCAATGGTTTGGTGAGAATCAGCTACAATCACGTAACAAGTTGTTCTAAGCTTACAAATCACCAAATCGATGAACCATTCGATGACAATCATCTACAATCACGTAACAAGCCATTCTAAGCTTAAAAATCATCGAATTGGTCAACCCTTCGATGAGAATCAACTACAATCACCTAACAAGCCAATCTGAGATTACAAATAACTGAATCGGTCAACCCTTTGATGAGAATTAGCTACAATCATGTAACAAGGCATTCTCAGCTTACAAATGATCGAATAGGTCAACCGTTTGATGAGAATCATCTACAATCACGTAACAAGCCAGTCTAAGCTTACAAATCACAGAATCGGTCAACCGTTTGATGACAATCATCTCCAATCATGTAACAAGCCATTCTGAGGTTACAAATCACCGAATCGGTCAATCATTCGATGAGAATCATCTTGAATAACGTAACAAGCCATTCTGAGCTTACAAATCACCGAATCACCATTCTAAGCTGACAAATCACCGAATCGGTCAACCATTCGATGAGAATCAATTACAATCATTTAGCAAGACATTGTGAGCTTACAAATCATTGAATTAGTTAACCATTCGATGAGAACTAGCTATAATCACCTAAAAATACATTTTGACCTTACAAATCACCGAATTCGTCAACCGTTCAATGAGAATCAGGTACAATCATGTAAAAACCCTTTCTGAGCTTACAAATCACTGAATCGGTCAATAGTTTGATGAGAATCAGCTACAATCATGTAACAAGCCATTCTAGATTTCAAATCACTGAATCGCTCAATCGTTTGATGAGAATTACCTACAATCACGTAAGAAGCCTTTCTGAGCTTTGTAAATCACTGAATCAGTCAACCATTCGATGAGAATTAGCTACAATCATGTAACAAGCCGTTGTGACTTTACAAATCAATGAATCAGTCAACCATTCGAAGAGAATCAACTACATTTATGTAACAAGCCATTTTGAGCTTACGAATCACTGAATCGGTTGACCGTTCGATGAGAATCAATTACAATCACATAAAAAGGCATTCCGAGCTTACAAATCATTGAATCCGTCAACCGGTCGATGAGAATCAAGTACAATCATGTCACAAGCCATTCTGAGCTTTCAAATCATCAAATCGGTCAACCATTCAATGAGAATCAATTACAATCACGTAAGAAGCCATTCTAAGCTTACAAATCACCGACTCTCTCAACCGTTGGATGAGAATCAACTGCAATCACGTAACAGGCCAATCTGAGATTAAAAATCATCGAATCGGTAAATTGTTTGATGAGAATCAGCTAAAATCATGTAACAAGCCATTCAGAGATTACAAATCACTGAATCGGTCAACCATTAGAAGAGAATCAGCTATTATCATGTAACAAGCCATTTTGTGCTTATAAATCACTGAATCGGTTAAGCGTTCGATGAGAATCAGCTACAATCACGTAACAAGCCATTTTGAGCTTACAAATAACTGAATTGGTCAACCGTTTGATGAGAATCAATTACAATCACGTAACAAGCCATTCTAAGCATACAAATCACTGAATCGGTCAACCATTTTATGAGAATTAATTACAATCACGTAACAAGCCATTCTGAGCTCACAAATCACTGAATTGGTCATCCGTTTGATGAGAATCAGCTACAACACATAACAAGCCATTCTGAGGTTACCAATCACTGAATCGATCAACCATTGGATGAGAATCAGTTACAATCACGTAAGAAGCCATTCTGAGTTTACAAATCACTGACTCTATCAACCGTTGGATGAGAATCAACTACAATCACGTAACAGGCCAATCTGAGATTACAAATCACTGAATGGGTAAACCGTTCGAAGAGAATCAGCTATTATCATGTAACAAGCCATTCTGAGCTTATAAATCACCGAATCGGTTAACCGTTCGATGAAAATCAACTACAATCACGTAACAAGCTATTATGAGCTTACAAATAATCGAATCAGTCAACTGTTTGATGAGAATCAATTACAATCACGTAACAAGCCATTCTGAGCTCACAAATCACCAAATTGGTCATTCGTTCAATGAGAATCAACTACAACACATAACAAGCCATTCTGAGGTTACAAATTATCAAATTAGTCAACCATTCGATGAGAATCAATTACAATCATGTTTCTCTGCTTACAAATCACCGAATCACTCAACCGTTCAATAAGAATTATCTATAATCACGTAACAAGCCATTCTGAGCTTACAAATCACTGAATCTATCAACCGTTCAATGAGAATCAGCTATAATCACATAACAGGCCATTCTGAGCTTACAAATAATCAAATTGGTCAATCCTTCAATGAGAATTAGCTACAATCACGTAACAAGCCATTTTGAGCTTACAAATCACTGAATCAGTCAATCATTTGATGAGAATCAATTATAATCATGTAACAAGCCATTCTGAGCTTACAAATCATCGAGTCGATCAACCATTCAATGAGATTCATCTCCAATCACATTACAAGCCATTTTGAGCTTACAAATCACCGAATCAATGAGATTTAATTAGAATCATGTAACAAGCCATTCTGAGCCTACACATAGCGTAATCGTTCAACAGTTTGATGAGAATCATCTACAATCACGTAACAAGCTATTCTTAGCATACAAATCACCGAATCAGTCAACTGTTCCATTAGAACCAGCTATAATAACGTAACAAGCCATTTTGAGCTTACAAATCACCGAGTCGATCAACCGTTCAATGAGAATCAGCTATAATCACGTAACAAGCCATTTTGAGCTTACAAATCACCGAATTGGTCAACTGTTCAATGATAATCAACTTCAATCAGGTAAGAAGTCATTGTGAGTTTAAAAATCACCAAATCGCTCAACTGTTCGATGAATATCAGCTACAATCACGCAACAAGCCATTCTGAGCTTACAAATCACCAAATCAGTCAACCATTCAATGAGAATCAATTACAATAATGTAATAAGCCATTATGAGCTTACAAATCACCGAATCAGTCAACTGTTCGATGAGAATCAGGTACAATCATGTAGAAAACCATTCTGAGCTTACAAATCACTGAATCGGTCAACTGTTCGATGAGAATCAGCTACAATCATGTAACAAGCCATTCAGAGCTTACAAATCATTGAATCGATCAACTATTCGATGAGAATCAGCTACAATCATGTAACCAGCCATTTTGAGCTTACAAATCACCGAATCGGTGAATCGTTTGATGAGAATCAACGACAATCACGTAGAAAGCCTTTCTGAGCTTACAAATCACCAAATTGGTTAACCATTCGGTGAGAATCAATTATAATCACGTAAAAATCCATTTTGAGCTTACAAATCATCGAATCGGTCAACTGTTCAATGAGCATCACCTACAATCATGTAACAAGCCATTCTAAGTTTACAAATCACCGAATAGGTGAACCATTCGATGAGAATTAATTACAATCATGTAACAAGCCATTATGAGCTTAAAAATCACTGAATTGGTCAACCATTCGATGAGAATCAACTACAATCACGTAACAATCCATTCTGAGCTGACAAATTACCGAATCGATCAACTGTTCGATGAGATACAATTACAATCACATAACATGCCATTCTGAGCTTATAAATCAACGTATCGATCAACTCCTGGATGAGAATCATCTCCAATCACATAACAATCCATTATGAGCTTACAAATAACTGAATCGGTTAACCGTTCGATGAGAATTAGCTACAATCACGTAACAAGCCATTCTGAGCTTACAAATCACTGAATCGGTCAACTGTTTAATCAAGTAACAAGCCATTCTGAGCTTACAAATCACTAAATCGGTCAACCATTCGATGAGAATCAGTTACAATCACGTAACAAGCTATTATGAGCTTACAAATCACCGAATCAGTCAACTGTTCGATGAGAATCAATTAAAATCATGTAAGAGGCCATTCTGACCTTTGAAATCACTGAATTGGTCACTTGTTCGATGAGAATAAGCTAAAATCATGTAACAGTCCATTCTAAGCTTACAAATTACTTAATTGGTCAATTGTTTGATGAGAATCAGCTACAATCACGTAAGGGGGCATTCTGAGCTTACAATTCACCAAATGGGTCAACCATTCAATGAGAATCAACTATAATCATGTAACAAGCCATTCTGAGCTTACAAATCACAGAATCCGTCAACTGTCGATGAGAATCAGCTACAATCACGTAACAAGCAATTATGATCTTACAAATCACCGAATTGGTCAACCGTTCGATCATAATCAACTATAATCACATAACAAGCCATTCTTAGCTTACAAATCACTGAATCGGTCAATAGTTCAATGATAATCAGCTACAATCACGTAACAAGCCATTTTGTGAACCATTCTGAGCTTACAAATTACTGAATTGGTCAACTGTTCGATGAGAATTAGCTAAAATCACGTAACAGGCCATTATGAGGTTACAAATTACTGAATTGGTCAACTTTTCAATGAGAATCAGCTACAATCATGTAACGGGGCATTCTAAGCTTACAATTCACCAAATTAGTCAACCGTTCGATGAGAATCAGCTACAATCACGTAACAAGCCATTCTGAGTTTGCAAATCACCGAATCAGTCAACCATCGATGAGAATCAGCTACAATCACATAACAAGCCATTCTGAGCTTACAAATCACCGAATTGGTCAACCGTTCGATGAGAATCAACTACAATCATGTAACAAGCCATTCTGAGCTTACAAATCACCAAATCGGTCAACCGTTTGATGATAATCAGCTACAATAATGTAACAAGCTATTTTGAGCTTAGACATCATAAAATTCGTCAACTTTTCGATGAGCATCATCTACAGTCACGTAACAAGCCATTTTGAGTTTACAAATCTCCGAATCGGTCAACCATTCGATGAGATTCAATTACAATCACGTAACAAGCCATTCTGAGTTTACAAATCACCAAATCGGTTTACTCTTGGATGACAATCATCTCCAATCACGTAACAATCCATTCTGAGCTTACAAATAAACGAATTGGTTAACCGTTCGATGAGAATTAGCTACAATCACGTAAAAAGCCATTCTAAGGTTACAAATCACTGAATCAATCAAACATTCGATGAGAATTAGCTACAATCACGTAAAAAGACATTCTGACCATACAAATTACCAAATCGGTCAACCATTCGATGAGAATCAATTACAATCATGTAACAAGCCATTCTGAGCTTACAAACCACCAAATCAATCAATCGTTCGATGAGAATTAGCTACAATCACGTAACAGGCCATTCTAAGATTAAAAATCACCAAATCGGTCAACCGTTCGATGCGAATTAATTACAATCACCTATCAAGCCATTCTGAGCTTACAAATCACGTAACAAGCCATTCTAAGCTTACAAATCATTGAAACGGTCAATCGTTAGATGAGAATCATTTACAGTCACGTAAGAAGTCATTCTGAGCTTATAAATCACCAAATCGATCAACCGTTCGATGAGGATATTTCTAATCTTAGAATGGCTTGTTACGTGATTGTAATTGATTCTCATCAAACGGTTGACCGATTCAGTGATTTGTAAGCTCAAAATGGCTTGTTACGTGATTATAGCTGATTCTCATCGAAAGGCTGACTGATTCGGTGATTTGTAAGCTCAGAATGGCTTGTTACATGATTGGAAATTATTCTCATCGAACAGTTGACCAGTTCGGTGATTTGTAAGCACAGAATGGCTTGTTACGTGATTGTAATTGATTCTAATTAAACAGTTGACCGATTCGGTGATTTGTAAACTCAGAATGGCTTGTTACGTGAATGTAATTCATTCTTATCAAACAGTTTAGTGATTCGATGATTTGTAAGCTCAGAATGACATGTTACGTGATTGTAGTTGATTCTCATCGAACAGTTGACCCATTCGGTGATTTGTAAGCACAGAATGGCTTGTTACGTGATTCTAGATGATTCTCATTGAACGGTTGACCGATTCAGTGATTTTTAAGTTTAGAATGGCTTGTTACGTTATTCTAATTGATTCTCATCGAACGGCCGACCGATTTGGTGATTTGTAAGCACCTAATCACTTGTTATGTGATTGTAATTGATTCTCATCGAATGGTTGACGGATTCGGCGATTTTTAATCTCAGAATGGCTTGTTACGTGATTGTAGCTGATTATCATTGAATGGTTGACCGAATCAGTTATTTGTAATTTCAAAATGGCTTGTTTCATGATTGTAGCTGACTCTCATCGAACAATTGACCGATTTAGTGATTTGTAAGCTCAGAATGGCTTGTTACGTGATTGTAGCTGATTCTCATGGAACAGTTGATCGTTTTGGTGATTTGTAAGTTCATAATTGCTTTTTACGTGATTGTAGTTGATTCTCATCCAACAGTTGATTGATTCGGTGATTTGTAAGCTCAGAATGGCTTGTTACGTGATTGGAGATGATTCTAATCGAACAGCAAGCTCAGAATTTCTTGTTATGTGATTCTAGCCGATTCTCATCAAACGATTGACTGTTTTGGTGATTTGTAAGCTCAGAATGGTTTGTTATGTTATTATAATTGATTCTCATTGAACGTTTGACCGATTCGGGTATTTGTAAGTTCATAATGGCTTGCTACATGATTGTCCCTGATTTTCATCAAACTGTTGACTGATTCAATGATTAGTAAGCTCAGAATGGCTTGATACGTGGTTGTACTTAATTCTCATCAAACAGTTGATCGATTCAGTGATTTGTAAGCTCATAATGGCTTGTTACTTGATTGTAATTGATTCTCATCAAAGGGTTGACCAATTTGGTGATTTAAAAGCTCAGAATGGCTTCTTACGTGATTGTAATTAATTTATAGCGAACGGTTGATCGATTCGGTGATTTGTATGCTTAGAATGGCTTCTTACATGATTGTAATTGATTCTCATCAAAGGGTTGACCAAATTGGTGATTTGTAAGCTCATAATGACTTGTTATGTGATTGTAATTGATTCTCATGGGACGGTTGACCGATTCGGTGAGTTGTAATCTCATAATGGCTTGTTACATGATTGTAGCTAATTCTAATTGAATGATTGACCGATTCGGTGATTTGTAAGCTCAGAATGGCTTGTTATGTGATTGTAATTTATTCTCATCAAACGGTTGACTGATTTAGTGATTTGTAAGCTAAGAATGGCTTGTTACGTGATTGTAGCGTATTCTCATCGAATAATTGACCAATTCAGTGATTAGTCAGCTCAGAATGGCTTGTTACGTGATTGTAGCTGATTCTCATCGATGGTTGACTGATTCGGTGATTTGGAAGATCAGAATGACTTGTTACGTCATTGTAGCTGATTCTCATCGAATCATTGATCGATTTGGTAATTTGTTAAGCTCAGAATGGCCTGTTATGTGATTATAGCTGATTCTCATTGAATAGATGACCAATTCAGTAATTTGTGAGCTCAGAATGTCTTCTTATGTGATTGTAATTGATTTTGATCGAACGGTTGACCGATTCAGTTATTTGTAAGCTCAGAATGGCCTATTACGTGATTGTAGCTGATTCTCATCGAATGGTTGACTGATTCAGTGATTTGTAATCTCAAAATGGCTTGTTACATGATTATAGCTAATTCTCATTAAATAGTTGACCGATTGGGTGATTTGTAAGCTTAGAATGGCTTGTTACATGATTGTAGCTGATTCTCAGTGAACGGTTGACCGATTCAATGATTTGTAAGCTTAGACTAGCTTCTTACGTGATTGTAATTGAATCTCATCGAACAGTTGACCAATTTGATGATTTGTAAGCTCGAAATGGCTTGTTACCTGATTGTAGATGATTCTCATCAAACAATTGATTGATTCGGTGAGCTGTAAGCTCAGAATGGCTTGTTACATGATTATAGCTAATTCTCATCAAATGGTTGACCGATTCGATGATTTGTAACCTCAAAATGGCTTGTTACATTATTGTATCTTATTCTCATCAAACGGTTGACCGATTCGGTGATTTGTAAGTTTAGAATGGCTTGATATGTGATTATAGCTGATTCTCATCGAACGGTTGACCGATTCGATAATTTGTAAACTCAGAATGGTTTGTTGAGTGATTGTAGCTGATTCTCATCAAAGGGTTGACCGATTCGATAATTTGTAAGTTCAGAATGACTTGCTACCTGATTGTAGCATATTCTTATCGAATAGTTGACCAATTCAGTGATTTGTAAGCTCAGAATGGCTTGTTACATTTTTGCAATTGATTCTTATTGAATAGTTGACCGATTCAGTGATTTGTCAGCTTAGAATGACTTGTTACGTGGTTGTAGCTAATTCTCATCGAATGGTTGACCAATTTGGTGATTTGTAAGCTTAGAATGGCTTAATACATGATAGTAATTGATTCTAAGCTCAGAATGGCCTCTAACATGATTGTAGCCGATTCTCATCGATTTGTAAGCCGATTCTCGGTGATTTGTTATTTGAGAATGGCTTGTTATGTAATTGTAATTGATTCTATTTGAATGCTTGACCAATTCGATGATTTGTAAGCTCATAATGGCTTGTTACATGATTATAATTGATTCTCATCAAACGGTTGACTGATTTAGTGATTTGTAAGCTGAGAATGGCTTGTTACATGATTGTAGCTGATTCTCATCGAACGGTTGAACAATTCAGGGATTTGTAAGCACATAATGGCTTGTTATGTGATTGTAGCTAATTCTCATCAAACGGTTGACCGATTTGGTGATTTGTAAGCTCTGAATGGCTTGTTATGTTATTGTAGCTGATTCTCATCGAACGGTTGACCGATTCAGTCATTTGTAAGATCACAATGGCTTGTTACGTGATTATAGCTGATTCTCACCAAACGGTTGACTGATTCGGTGATTTGTAAGCTTAGAATAGCTTGTTACATGATTGGAATTGATTCTCATCAAACGGTTGACCAATTCAATGATATGTAAGCTTCAAATGGTTTGTTAGGTGATTGTAATTGATTCTAATCGAACGGTTGATAGATTAGGTGATTTGTAAGCTTTGATTGGCTTGTTACGTGATTGTAGCTGATTCTCATTGAATGGTTGACCGATTCAGTTATTTGTAAGCTTAGAATGGCTTGTTACGTGATTGTTGTTGATTCTCATTGAACGGTTGACCTATTTGGTCATTTGTAAGCTTAGAATGGCTTGTTACATTATTATAGCTTATTCTCATCGAACAATTGACTAATTCAGTGATTTGTAAGATCACAATGGCTTGTTACGTGATTGTAGCTGATTCTAATCCAATGGTTGACCGATTTGGTGATTTGTAAGCTCAGAATGGCTTGTTACGTGATTGTAGATTATTTTTATGAAATGGTTGACCTATTAAGTGATTTGTAATCCTAGAATGGCTTGTTATGTGATTGTAGCTCCTTCTCATTGAATAGTTGATTGATTCAGTGATTTTTAAGCTCACAATGGCTTGTTACATGATTTCAATTGATTCTCATTGAATAGTTGACCGATTTAGTGATTTGTAAGCTCAGAATGGGTTGTTACCTAATTCTAGCTGATTCTAATCGAATCGTTAACCAATTCGGTGATTTGTAAGCTCAGAATGGCTTGTTATGTGATTGTAATTGATTCTCATTGAACAATTGACTGATTCTCATGGCTTGTTACGTGATTGTAATTGATCCTAAAATGTTTTACAGATTTGGTGACTTGTAAGCTCAGAATGGCTTGTTACAAGATTGTAGCTGATTCTCATCAAAGGGTTTACCGATTCAGTGATTTGTAAGCTCAAAATGGCTTGTTACGTGATTGTAGCTGATTCTCATCAAATGGTTGACCGATTGGGTGTTTTCTAAGCTCAGAATGGCCTGTTACGTGATTGTAGTTGATTCTCATTGAAGAGTTGATCGATTCAATGATTTGTATCCTGAGAATGGTTTGTTATGTGATTGTAGTTGATTCTCATCGAACAGTTAATTGATTCGGCGATTTGTAAGCTCAGAATGGCTTGTTACGTGATTGTAGCTGATTCTCATCGACAGTTGACCGATTCAATGATTTGTAAGCTCAGAATGACTTATTAGCTGGTTGTAGCTGATTCTCAAGGAACAGTTAACGGATTCGGTGATTTGTAAGCTCAGAATCACTTGTTACATAATTGCAATTGATTCTTATCGAACGGTTGTACGATTTGGTGATTTGTAAGCTTAGAATGACTTGTTACATGATTGTAGCTAATTCTCATTGAATGGTTAACCAATTCGGTGATTTGTAAGCTCAAAATGACTTGTTACATGATTGTAATTGATTCTCATCGAACGGTTGACCAATTCGGTAAATTTTAATAATGACTCGTTATGTGATTGTAGCTGATTCTCATCCAACGGTTGACCGATTTGGTAATTTGTAAGCTTAGAATAACTTGTTACGTTATTGTACCTGATTCTCATTTGGTTGATCGATTCATTGATTTGTAAGCTCAAAATGGCTTGTTATGTGATTGTAACTAATTCTCATCGAACGGTTGTTCAATTTGATGATTTGTAAGCTCAGAATGGCTTGTTACGTGATTGTAGCTGATTCTCTTCGAATGGTTGACCGATTCAGTGATTTGTAAGCTTAGAATGGCTTGTTACATGATTGTAGTTGATTCTCATCGAACAATTGATCAATTCAATGACTTGTAAGCTTAGAATGGCTTGTTACATGATTGTAATTGATTCTCATCAAACAGTTGACCCATTTGGTGATTTGTAAGCTTAGAATGGCTTCTTACGTTATTGTAATTGATTCTCATCGAATGGTTGACCGATTCGATGATTTGTAAGCTTAGAATGACTTGTTACATGATATTAATTGATTCTCATCGGATGGTTGACTAATTCAGTTATTTGTAAGCTCCGAATGGCTTCTTACGTGATTATAATTGATTCTCATCAAACGGTTGATCGACTCGGTGATTTGTAAGCTCATAAAGGATTTTTACATGATTGTAATTGATTCTCATCGAATGGTTGACCGATTCGGTGATTTATAAGCTCATAATGGGTTGTTATGTGATTGTAATTGATTCTCATCAACCAGTTGACTGATTTGGTGATTAGAAATCTCAGAATGGCTTGTTACGTGATTGTAGCTGGTTCTCATCGAACGGTTGACTGATTCGATGATATGTAAGCTTTGAATGGTTTGTTACATGATTATTGATGATTCTCATCGAACGGTTGACCGATTTGGTGAGTTGTAAGCTCAGAATGGCCTGTTACATGATTGTAATTGATTCTCATCAAACGGTTGAGCGAGTCGGTGATTTTTAAGCTCAGAATGGCTTGTTACGTGATTGTAATTGACTTCTCATCAAACGGTTGACCGATTCATTAATTTGGAAGCTCAGAATGGCTTCTTACATGACTGTAGCTTAATCTCATCCAATGGTTGACGGATTCAGTGATTTGTAAGCTTTGAATTGTTACATGACTATAATTGATTCTCAAAGAATGGTTGATCGAGTCGGTGATTTCTAAGCTCAGCATGGCTTGTTACGTGATTATAATTGATTCTCATCGAACGGTTGACAGATTCGGTGATTTGTAAGCTCAAAATGGCGTGTTATGATATTGTTATTGATTCTCATTGAACTATTTATCGATTCAGTGATTTGTATGCTCAGAATGGCTTGTTATGTGATCATAGCTAATTCTCATCGAACAGTTCACCGATTCGGTGATTTGGAAGATCAGAATGGCTTGTGACATGATTGTAGCTGATTCTCATCAAACGGTTGATGCATTTGGTGATTTGTAAGTTCAAAATGACTTGTTACGTGATTGTAGATGATTCTCATCAAATGGTTAACTAATTCAGTGATTTGTATGCTCATAATGGCTTGTTACATGATTGTAATTGATTCTATTCGAACGGTTGACCGATTCAGTGATTTGTAAGCTCATAATGGCTTGTAACATGATTATAGCTGATTCTCATCCAATGATTGACCAATTCGGTGACTTGTAAGCTCAGAATGGCTTGTTAAGTGATTGTAATTCATTCTCATCGAATAATTAACCGATTCGGTGATTTGTAAGCTCAAAATGGCTTGTTAAGTGATTGTAATTGATTCTCATCAAATGGTTGACTGATTCGTTGATTTGTAAGCTCATAATGGCTTGTTACGTGATTATATCTAATTCTTATCGAACGATTGACCGATTAAGTTATTTGTAATCTTAGAATGGCTTGTTACATGATTGTAATTGATTCTCATTGAAAGATTGACCGATTCAGTGATTTGTAAGCTCAGAATAGCTTGTTACATGATTGTAATTAATTATCATCGAATAGTTGACTAATTTTTTGATTAGCTCATAATGGATTGTTACGTGTTTGTAATTGATTCTCATCGAACGGTTGACCAATTCAGTGATTAGTAAGCTCAGAATGGCTTGTTATGTGATTGTAGCTGATTCTCATCGACGATTGACTGATTCAGTGATTTGTAAGCTCAGAATGGGTTGTTACGTGATTGTAATTGATTCTCATCGAACGGTTGACCGATTTGATGATTTGTAAGCTCAAGATGGCTTGTTATGTGATTATAGCTGATTCTCATGAAATGGTTGACCGATTAGGTGATTTGTAAGCTCAGAATGGCCTGTTAGGTGATTGTAGCTGATTCTCATCGAACGATTGACTGATTCGGTGATTTGTAAGCTCAGAATGGCTTGTTACATGATTATAGCTGATTCTCATCCAACGGTTGACCGATTCAGTGATTTGTAAGCTTAGAATGGCCTCTTACATAATTGTAGCTTAGTCTCATTGAACGGTGTACCGATTCGGTGATTTGTATACTAACAATGACTTGTTACATGATTGTAGCTGATTCTGATCGAACGGTTGACTGATTTGGTGATTTGTAAGCTCAGAATGGCTTGTTACATGATTGTAGCTGATTCTCATCGAACGGTTGACTGATTGAGTGCTTTGTAAGCTCAGAATGGCTTGTTACGTGATTGTAGCTAACTTTGATCGAACGGTTGACCGATTCGGTGATTTGTAAGCTTAGAGTGGCATGCTACGTGATTTTTATTTATTCTAATCAAACGGCTGACCAATTCGATGATTTGTAAGCTCAGAATGGCTTGTCACGTTATTGTAATTGATTCTCATCGAATGGTTGACGGATTCGGTGATTTGTAATCTCAGAATGGCTTATTACGTGATTGTAGCTGATTCTCATTGAACGGTAGACCAATTCAGTGATTTTTAAGCTTAGAATTGCTTGTTACGTGATTGTAGCTGATTCTCATCCAATAGTTGATCGATTTAGTGATTTGTAAGCTCAGAATGGCTTGTTATGTAATTGTAGTTGATTCTGATCGACGGTTGATCGATTCGGTGATTTGTAAGCTTAGAATGGCTTGTTACATGGTTTTAATTGATTCTCATCAAACGGTTCATCGATTCAGTGATTTGTAAGCTCAGAATGGCTTGTTATGTGATTGTAGCTGATTCTAATCAAATGGTTGACCGATTGGGTGATTTCTAAGCTCAAAAAGGTCTGTTCTGTGATTGTAGTTGATTCTCATCGAACAATTGACCGATTCAGTGAGTTGTAAGCTCATAATGGCTTGTTATGTGATTGTAATTGATTCTCATCAAACAGTTGACTGATTCAGTGATTTGTAAGCTCAAAATAGCTTGTTACGTGATTGTAGTTGATTCTCATCGAACGACTGACTGATTCAGTGATTTGCAACCTGAGAATGGTTGGTTACGTGATTGTTGCTGATTCTCATCGAACGGTTAATTGATTCAGTGATTTGTAAGCTCAGAATGGCTTGTTACGTGATTGTAGCTGATTATGATCAAACGGTTGACAAATTTTATGATTTGTAAGCTTAGAATGGCCTGTTACATGATTATAGCCGATTCTAATCGATTTGTAAGCCGATTCTCAGTGATTTGTAAGCTCAGAATGGCTTGTTATGTGGTTGTAGCTGATTCTCATCAAATGGTTGACCGATTGGGTGATTTCTAAGCTCAGAATGTCTTGTTACATGATTGTAGCTAATTCTCATCAAATAGTTGACCGATTCGGTGACTTGTAAGCTCAGAATGGCTTGTTACATGATTTTAATTGATTCTCATCGAATGATTGACCGATTTGCTGATTTGTAAGCTTGGAATGGCTTCTTACGTGATTGTAGTTGATTCTCATCAAATGGTTGACCGATTCGATGATTTGTAACCTCAGAATGGCTTGTTACATGATATTAATTAATTCTCATTGAATGGTTGACTAATTCAGTGATTTGTAAGCTCAGAATGGATTATTAAATGATTGTAGCTGATTCTCATCGAATAGTTGACTGATTCAGTGATGTGTAAGGTCACAATGGCTTGTTACATGAGTATCACTGAATCTCATCGAACGGTTGACCGATTTGGTGATTTGTAAGCTCAGAATGGCTTGTTACATGATTGTAGCTGATTCTCATCGAATAGTCGAACAGTCGACCGATTCATTGATTTGTAAGGTCATAATGGCTTGTACGTGATTGTAATTGATTCTCATCGAATGGTTGACCGATTCGGTGATTTGTAAGCTTAGAATAGCTTCTTACATGATTGTAATTTATTCTCAGCGAACTGTTGAATGATTTGGTGATTTGTAATCTCTGAATGGCTTCTTACGTGATTGTAATTGATTCTCGTCAAACGGTTGACCGAATCAGTGATTTGTAAGCTCATAATGGATTTTAAAATGATTGTAATTGATTCTCATCGAATAGTTGACCAATTTGGTGATTTGTAAGCTCAGAATGGCCTGTTACGTGACTGTAATTGATTTTCATCAAACGATTGACCGATTCGGTGATTTGTAAGCTCAAAATGGCTTGTTATGTGATTTTAAATGATTCTCATCAAATGGTTGACTGATTCATTAATTTGGAAGCTCAGAATGGCTTGTTACATGATTGTAGCTGATTCTCATCCAATGGTTTACCGATTCAGAGATTTGTAAGCTTTGAATTGTTTGTTATGTGATTGTAGCTGATTCTCATGGAACGATTGACCGATTTAGTGATTTGTAAGCTTAGCATGGTTTGTTACGTGATTGTAATTGATTCTCATTGAATGGTTGACCAAGTCAGTGATTTGTAAGCTCAGCATGGCTTGTTACATGATTGTAATTGATTCTCATCGAACGGTTGACAGATTTGATGATTTGTATGCTTAGAATGGCTTGTTACGATATTGTTATTGATTCTGATGGAACTGTTGACTGATTTAGTGATTTGTAAGCTCGGAATGGCTTGTTACGTGATCATAGCTGATTCTCATTGAATGGTTCACTGATTCGATGATTTGGAAGCTCAGAATGGCTTGTGACGTTATTGTAGCTGATTGTCATGGAATGGTTGACCCATTCGGTGATTTGTAAGTTTAGAATGACTTGTTATGTGATTGTAGGTGATTCTAATTGAACAGTTAACCGATTCGGTGATTTGTATGCTCAGAATGGCTTGTTACATGATTATCATTGATTCTCATTGAATGGTTAACCGATTCGGTGATTTGTTAGCTCATAATGGCTTGCAACATGATTGTAGCTGATTTTCATCCAACGGTTGACCGATTCGGTGACTTGTAAGCTCAGAATGGCTTGTTATATGATTGTAATTGATTCTCATCGAATAGTTGACCAATTTGATGATTTGTAAGCTCAAAATGGCTTGTTAAGTGATTGTAATTGATTCTCATTAAACGGTTGACCGATTCATTGATTTGTAAGTTCATAATGGCTTGTTACGTGATTACATCTAATTCTTATCGAATGATTAACTGATTAAGTTTTTTGTAAGCTTAGAATGGCTTGTTACATGATTGTAATTGATTCTCATTGAAAGATTGACCGATTCGGTGATTTGTAAGCTCAGAATAGCTTGTTACATGATTGTAGCTAATTCTCATCGAACGGTTGACCGATTCAGTGATTTGTAAGCTCAGAATGGCTTGTTACATGATTGTAGCTGATTCTCATCGAACGGTGGTCCGATTCGGTGATTTATAAGCTCAAAATGGCTTGTTACGTTATTGTAATGGATTGTCATCGAACAGTTGACCGATTCTATGATTTGCAAGCTCATAATGCATTGTTACATGATTGTAACTGATTCTCATTGAACGGTTGACCAATTTGGTGATTAGTAAGCTCAGAATGTGTTGTTACCTAATTGTAGCTGATTCTCATTGACGATTGACTAATTCAATGATTTGTAAGCTCAGAATGACCTGTTACGTGATTGTAGCTGATTCTCATCGAACAGTTGACCAATTCAGTAATTTGTACCCTCAGAATGGTACCTTATGTGATTGTAATTGATTCTCATCGAATAGTTGACCGATTCGGTGATTTGTAAGCTTAGAATGGCTTGTTACGTGATTCTAGCTGATTCTGATCGAAAGGTTGACCAATTCGGTGATTAATAAGCTCAGAATGACTTGTTATGTGATTATAATTGATTCTCATCAAACGGTTGACCGATTCATTGATTTGGGAGCTCAGAATGGCTTGTTACGTGATTGTAGTTGATTCTCATCCAATGGTTGACCGATTCAGTGATTTGTAAGTTTTGAATTGTTTGTTATATGATTGTAGCTGATTCTCATCGAATGATTGACCAATTCAATGATTTGTAAGATCAGCATGGCTTGTTACATGATTGTAATTAATTCTCATCGAACAGTTGACCAATTCGGTGATTTGTAAGCTCAAAATGGCCTGTTACGTGATTGTAGCTGATTCTCATCGAACGATTGACCGATTCAGTAATTTGTAAGGTCGAAATGGCTTGTTTCATGATTGTAGCTGATTCTCATCAAACGGTTGACTGATTAGGTGATTTGTAAGCTCAGAATGGCCTGTTACGTGATTGTAGCTGATTCTCAGCGAACGGTTGACCAATTCAGTGATTTGTAAGCTCATGATGGCTTCATACGTGATTGCAATTGATTCTCATCAAACGGTTGACCAATTCAGTGATTTGTAAGATCATAATGGCTTGTGATGTGATTTTAATTGATTTTCATCGAACGGTTGACCGATTCGGTGATTGTAAGTTCAGAATGGCTTGTTACGTGATTGTAGCTGAGTCTCATCAAACGGTTGATCGATTTGGTGATTTGTAACCTCAAAATGGCTTGTTACATTATTGTACCTTATTCTCGTCGAACGTTTGACTGATTCAGTGACTTGTAAGCGCAGAATGGCTTGTTACATGATTGTAATTGAATCTCATCAAACGGTTGACTGATTCGGTGATTGTAGCTAATTCTCATCCAACAATTGACCGATTCGATGATTTGTAAGCTCAGAATGGCTTGTTACATGATTGTAGCTGATTTTCATTGAACATTTGATAGATTTGATGATTTGTAAGCTCATAATGGCCTTTTACGTGATTGTAGCTGATTCTAATCAAATGGTTGATCGAGTAATTGATTTGTAAGCTCAGAATGGCTGGCTACGTGATTGTAGCTGATTTTCTTCGAATTGTTGATCGATTTGGTGATTTGTAAGCTCAGAATGGCTTGTTATGTGATTCGAGCTGATTCTCATCAAATGGTTGACCAATTCGGTGATTTGTAAGCTCATAATGTCTACTTACATGATTGTAATTGATTCTCATTGAAAGGTTAATTGATTCAGTGATTTGTAACCTCAGAATGGCTTGTTATGTGATTGTAATTGATTCTCATCGAACGATTGACTGATTCAGTGATTTATAACCACACAATGGCATGTTACGTGATTGGAAATGATTCTCATTGAACGGTTGATTATTTCAGTGATTTGTAAGCATAGAATGGCTTGTTACGTGATTGTACCTTATTGTCATCGAACAGTTGACCAATTCAGTGATTTGTAAGCTTAGAATGGCTTGTTACGTGATTGTAGTTGATTCTCATTGAACGGTTCACCAATTCATTTATTTGTAACCTCAGAAAGGCTTGTTATGTGATTGTAGCTGATTCTCATCGAACGGTTGACCGATTTGATTATTTGTAAGCTCAGAATGGCTTCTTACGTGATTGTAGCTAATTTTCATGGAATGGTTGATCGATTCGGTAATTTGTAAGCTCAGAATGGCTTGTTACGTGATTGAAGTTGATTCTCATGGAACGGTTGACCGATTCGGTGATTTGTAAGCTCAGTATGGATTGTTACATGATTGTAATTTATTCTCATCGAACGGTTGATCGATTTGGTGATTTTTAAGCTCAGAATGGCTTGTTACTTGATTGTAATTAATTCTCATCAAACGGTTGACTGATTCGGTGATTTGTAAGCTCAGAATGGCTTGTTCCATGTTTGTAATTGATTGTCATCGAATGGTTGACGGATACAATGATTTGTAAGCTCATAATGGCTTGTTATGTGGTTGTAATTGATTCTCAACGAACGGTTGACCGATTCAGTGATTTGTAAGCTCATAATGGGTTGTTACGTGATTGTAATTGATTCTCATTGAACTGTTGACCAATTCGGTGATTTGTAAGCTCAGAATGGTTTCTTACCTCATTGAAGATGATTATCAACAAACGGTAAGCTCGTAATGTCTTGTTAGGTGATTGTAGTTGATTCTCATTGAACGGTTGACCCTTTCGGTGATTTGAAAGTTCAGAATGGTATGTTTATTTATTCTAATTGATTCTCATCGAACGGTTGATTGATTTAGTGATCTGTAACCTCAGAATGGTTTGTTACATGATTGTAGTTGATTCTCATCAAACGTTGACCGATTCGGTGATTTGTTAGCTCAAAATGGCTTGTTACGTGATTGTAAATGATTCTCATCAAACGGTTGACCGATTCAGTGATTTGTAAACTCACAATGGCTTCTTACGTATTTGTAGCTGATTCTCATCAAACAGTTGACCGATTCAGTGATTTGTAAGCTCAGAATGGCTTCTTATGTGATTATAATTGATTCTAATCGAACGGTTGACCGATTGAGTGATTTGTGAGCTAAGAATGGCTTGTTACGTGATTGTAATTGATTCTCATTGAATGGTTGACCGATTCGGTGATTTGTAAGCTTAGAATGGCTTGTTAGGTTATTTTAGCTGATTCTCATCGATCGATTGATCGATATGGTGATTTATAAGCTCAAAATAGCTTGTTACATGATTATAGCTTATTCTCAATGAACAGTCGACCGATTCGATGATTTGTAAGCTTAGAATTGCTTGTTACATGATTCTAATTGATTCTCATTGAACGGTTGATCGATTTGATGATTTGTAAGCTTAGAATGACTTGTTACGTGATTGTAGCTGATTCTTATCGAACAGTTGATCGATTCAGTGATTTGTAAGCTCAGAATGGCTTGCTACATGATTGTAGTTGATTCTAATCGAACGGTTGTCTGATTTGGTGATTTGTAATCTCAGAATGACTTGTTACATGATTGTAATTGATTCTCATCAAACGGTTGACCGATTCTATGATTTTTAAGCTCAGAATGGATTCTTACATGATTGTAGGTGTTTCTCATCAAAAGGTTGATCGATTCGGTGATTTGTAAGCTCAAAATGGCTTGTGACATGGTTTTAATTGATTCTCATCAAACAATTGACCGATTCGGTGATTTGTAAGCTCATAATGGGTGTTTACGTTATTGTAATTGATTCTCATCGAACGGTTGACCAATTCGGTGATTAGTAAGCTCAGAATAACTTGTTATGTGATTGTAGCTAATTGTCATCGATGGTTGACTAAATTGGTGATTTGGAAAGTCAGAATGGCTTGTTATGTGATTATCACTGATTCTCATCAAATGGTTGACCGATTTGGTGATTTGTTAGCTCAGAATGGCCTGTTACCTGACTGTAGCTGATTCTCATCGAACAGTTGACCGATTCAGTGATTTGTAAGCTCAGAATGGCTTGTTACATGACTGTAGCTAATTCTCATCAAACAGTTGAATGATTCAGTGATTTGTAAACTCAGAATGGCCTCTTACATGATTGTAGCTAATTCTCATCAAACAGTTAACTGATTCGGTGATTTGTAAGATCAAAATAGCTTGTTACATAATTATACCTGATTCTCATGAAATGGTTGAACGATTGGGTGATTTGTAAGCTCAGAATGGCTTGTTACGTGATTTTAACTGATTCTCATCGAACACTTGACCAATTTAGTAATTTGTAATTGATTCTCATCATACGGTTGACCAATTCGGTGATTTAAAAGCTCAAAATGGCTTCTTACATGATTGTAATTGATTCTCAACGAACGGTTTACCAATTCGCTGATTTGTATGCTCATAATGGCTTGTTACATGATTGTAATTGATTCTCATCAAACAGTTGACCGAATCAGTGATTTGTCAACTCATAATGGCTTGTTACATGATTGTAATTGATTCCCATGGAACGGTTGACCAATTCAGTGATTTGTAAATTCATAATAAGTTGTTGCCTGATTGTAATTATTTTTCTCATCGAAAGTTTGACCAATTCGGTGATTAGTAAGCTCAGAATGGCTTCTTACGTCATTGTAGCTGATTCTCCTCGATAGTTGACTGATTCGGTGATTTGTAAGCTCAAAATGGCATGTTACATGATTGTAGCTGATTTCCATTGAACAGTTGACCGATTTGGTGATTTGTAAGCTTAGAATGGCCTGTTACATGATTGTAGATGATCCTCATCGAACAGTTGACCAGTTCAGTAATTTGTAAGCTCAGAATGGATTCTTACATGATTGTATTGATTCTCATTGAACGGTTGATAGATTTGATGATTTGTAAGCTTAGAATGGCTTGTTACGTGATTGTAGCTGATTCTAAGATAACGGTTGATCGATTCAATGATTTGTAAGCTTAGAATGGCTTGTTATGTGATTGTAATTGAGTCTCATCAAACAGTTCACTGATTCGGTGATTTGGAAGATCAGAATGGCTTGTTACGTGATTGTAGCTAATTCTTATTGAATGGTTGACCGATTTGGTAATTTGTAAGCTCAGAATGGCCTTTTACGTGATTATAGCTAATTCTCATCCAACAATTGACCAATTCAAAAATTTGTAAGCTTAGAATGACTTCTTACGTGGTTGTAATTGATTTTCACTGAATAGTTGATTGATTGGGTGATTTGTAAGCTTAGAATGGCCTGTTACATGATTGTAGTTGATTCTTAGTGATCAGTTGACCAATTCAATGATTTGTAAGCTCATAATGGCTTCTTAAGTGATTGTAATTGATTCTCATCGAATGATTGACCGATTCGATGATTTGTAAGTTCATAATGGCTTGTTACGTGATTGTAATTCATTCTCATCAAACGGTTGATAGATTCAGTGATTTGTAACCTTAGAATGGCCTGTTACATTTTTGTAGCTTATTCTCATCGAACGGTTGACCAATTTGGTGATTTGTAAGCTCAGAATGGCTTGTTTAATGAATGCAATTGATTCTTACCGAACGGTTGACCGATTCAGTGATTTGTAAGCTCAGAATGACTTGTTACATGATTATAGCTAATTCTCATCGAACGGTTAACCAATTCGGTGATTTCTAAGGTTAGAATTGCTTGTTACATGATTGTAATTTATTCTCATTGTACAGTTGAGCAATTCAGTGATTTGTAAGCTCAAAAATTTGTGTTACGTGATTGTAGCTGATTCTCATTAAATAGCTAACCGATTTGTCCATTTGTAAGCTCAGAATGGCTTGTACATGATTGTAGCCGATTCTCATCAAACGGTTGACCGATTCAGTGATTTGTAACCTCAGAATGGCTTGCTACATTATTGTAGCTCTCATTGAACGGTTGACCGATTCAGTGATTTGTAAGCTCAGAATGGCTTGTTACATGATTGTAGTTGATTCTCATCGAACAGTTGATCGATTCAGTGATTTGTGCACTCAAAATTACTTGTTACGTAATTGTAGCTAATTCTCATCGAATGGTTGAACAATTCAGTGATTTGTAAGCTTAGAATAGCTTGTTACGTGATTGTAATTGATTCTAATCAAATGGTTGATAGATTAGGTGATTTGTAAGCTTTGAATGGCTTGTTATGTGCTTTTTATCTGATTCTCATCAAACGGCTGACCGATTCGATGATTTTTAAATTCAAAATGGCTTGTTAAATGATGGTAGCTGATTCTAATCGAACGGTTGACCGATTCGGTGATTTGTAAGCTCAAAATGGCATGTTACATGATCGTAGCTAATTTTCATCAAACAATTGACTGATTCGGTCATTTGTAAGCTCAGAATGGCTCGTTACATGATTGTAGTTAATTCTTATCGAAAGGTTGACTGATTCGATGATTTGTAAGCTAAGAATGGCTTGTTATGTGATTGCAATTGATTCTTATTGAATGGTTGATCGATTCTATGATTTGTAAGCTTAGAATGGCTTGTTACATGATTGTAATTGATTCTCATCGTACGATTGATCAACTTAGTGATTTCTAAGTTGAGACTGGCTTTTTACATGATTGTAGCTGATTCTCATCGAACGGTTGACCAATTCAGTGATTTGTAAGCTCAGAAAGGCTTGTTACATGATCGTAGCTAATTCTCATCGAACGGTTGACCAATTCGATAATTTGTAAGCTCTGAATGGCTTGTTACATTATTATAGCTAATTCTCATCAAACAGTTGACCGATTCAGTGATTTGTATGCTCAGAATGGCTTGTTACGTGATTGGAGCTGAATATCATCGAACGGTTGACTGATTCAGTGATTTGTAAGCTCATAATGGCTTGTTACGTGATTGTAGTTGATTCTCATCGAAGGGTTGACTGATTCAGTGATTTGTACTCTGAGAATGGCTTGTTACGTGATTGTAGTTGATTCTCATCAAACTTTGACTGATTCGGTAATTTGTAAGTTGAGAACAACTTGTTACGTCATTGTAATTGATTCTCATTAGACAGTTGACCGATTCGATGATTTGTAAGCTCAGAATGGCTTGTTACATGAAATTGTAGTTGATTTTCATTGAATGATTGACCCATATTCGATAATTTGTAAGCTCAAAATTTCTTGTTACATGATTGTAATTGATTCTCATCGAATGGTTGGCCGATTTGGTGATTTGTAAGCTTAGAATGGCTTGTTACGTGATCTGAATTGATTCTCATCGAATGGTTGACCGATTCAATGATTTGTAAGCTTAGAATAGCTTGTTACATGATTGTAGTTGATTCTTATCCAACGGTTGACCGATTCAGTGATTTGTAAGCTCAGAGTGGCTTCTTATGTGATTGTAGCTTATTCTCATTGAACCGTTTATCGATTCGATGATTTGTATGCTAAGAATGGCTTGTTATGTGATTGTAGCTGATTCTTATTGAACGGTTGACCGATTCAGTGATTTGTAAGCTCAGGATGGCTTGTTACATGATTATAGTTGATTCTCATCGAATGGTTGATCGATTCAGTGATTTGTAACCTTAGAATGGTTTGTTACATGATTGTAGTTGATTCTCATCAAATGGTTAATAGATTCAGTGATTTGTAAGCTCAGAATGACTTGCTACGTGATTATAGTTGATTCTCATCAAATGGTTGACCGATTCATTGATTTTTAAGCTTGGATTGGCTTGTTAAGTGATTGTAGTTGATTCTCATCCAACGGTTAACTGATTGGGTGATTTGTAAGCTCCAAATGGCCTGTTACGTGATTGTAGCTGATTGTCATCGAACAATTGACTGATTAACTATCTATTGCAATAGGGTATTTGACTCTGTGGCCCTTTGGATAAGGCACTGGTCTATGAGAGACTTAGGGTATCTCAGGAAACCTTTCAAATCCATCTTTAAATCATTTACATTCACTTCCACCCTTTCCCTTTTATGTTGTTAGTATAGGTCTCTGGTTTTCATACCCATTCTATGCAAGTAGGGCTATTGCATTAAATCTTGGTTTCGTTGAGGTACAGGATACTTATAGGGGTCTGAAATCTATTCCAGAGTCAGTTACTTGTAGGCCTATAGTTTGACACAAGTTGTATGTGTGTGCAGATGAGGTATACCCACCTGAGTGATGTGGAGCTCAAAGTGTAGAAGGATCTCTCTTTGATCCTTGTCAATTGGCCTTTTTCCTTGTCAGATTTGGAGTGTTGAGTGAATCTGACACTAGCCCAGTCCATCCTAATGTCAATCTGACCTTTGGGGAAAAAGAACACCAACACATGGAACGGTTGACTGATTCGGTGATTGTAGCTAATTCTCATCAAACGGTTGACCAATTCAGTGATTTTTAAGCTCATAATGGCTTGTTACATGATTGCAATTGATTCTCATCAAATGGTTGACCAATCTAGTGATTTGTAAGCTCAGAATGGCTTGTTATGTGATTGTAGCTGATTCTCATCGAACGGTTGACTCATTCAATGATTTGTAAGCTCAAAATGGCTTGTTACATGATTGTAATTGATTTTGATCAAACAGTTGATCGAGTCAGCAATTTGTAATCTCAGAAAGGCTTTTTACGTGATTGTAGTTGATTCTCATCCAACAGTTCACCGAGTCAATGATTTGTAAGCTCAGAATGGCTTGTTATATAATTGTAATTGATTCTCATCGACGGTTGACCGTTTTGGTGATTTTTAAGCTTAGAATGGCTTGTTACATGATTGTAATTGATTCTCATGGAATGGTAGACCGATTTAGTGATTTCTAAGCTTAGAATGGCTTGTTACATGATTGTAGCTGATTCTCATCAAACGGTTGACCGATTCGATGATTTGTAAGCTCAAAATGGCTTGTTATGTGATTGTAGCTGATTATCATTGAACGGTTGATGGATTCGGTGATTTGCAAGCTCATAATAGATTGTTACGTGATTGTAATTGATTCTCATCAAACGGTTGACTGATTCGGTGATTTGTATACTCAGAATGGCTTGTTACGTGATTGAAATTGATTCTCATCGAACGGTTGACTGATTCTGCATTTTGTAAGCTCAAAATGGCTTGTTACGTGACTGTAGTTGATTCTGATCGAATGGTTGACCAATTCAGTGATTTGTAAACTTAGAATGGCTTGTTATGTGATTGGAGCTGAATGTCATCAAATGGTTGACCGATTCAGTGATTTGTAAGCTCATAATGGCTTGTTATGAGATTGTAGCTGATTCTCATTGAAGGGTTGACCAATTCGGTGATTTGTAAGTTAAGAATGGCTTGTTACATGATTGTAGCTGATTCTCATCAAACTTTGACCGATTTGGTGATTTGTAAGCTGAGAATGGCTTGTTACATGATTGTAATTGATTCTCATCAAATGGTTGGCTAATTTGGTGATTTGTAAGCTTAGAATGGCTTGTTACGTGATTTTAATTGATTCTCATCCAACGGTTGACTGATTCGGTGATTTGTAAGCTCAAAATGGCTTGTTACATGATTATAGCTGATTCTCATGAAACAGTTGACCGATTCGGTGATTTGTAAGCTCAGAATGGCTTCTTACATGATTGTAGCTTATTTTCATTGAACAGTGTACCGATTCAATGATTTGTATGCTAAGAATGGCTTATTACGTGATTGTAGATGATTCTCATCGAACGGTTGACCGATTCGATGATTTGTAAGCTCAGGATGGCTTGTTACATGATTATAGTTGATTCTCATCGAACGGTTGATTGATTCAGTGATTTGTAACCTTAGAATGGTTTGTTACATGATTGTAGCTGATTCTAATCTAACGATTAATCGATTTAGTGATTTGTAAGCTCAGAATGGCTTGGTACGTGATTGTAGTTGATTCCCATCGAACGGTTGACTGATTCGGTGATTTGTAAGCTTAGAATGGCTTGCTACATGATTTTTATTGATTCTCATTGAACGGTTGAAGGATTCGATGATTTGTAAGCTCAGAATGGCTTGTTGCATGATTGTAGTTGATTCTCGTCAATGGTTGACCGATTAGGTGATTTGTAAGCTCAGAAGGCTTGTTACGTGATTGGAATTGATTCTAATCGAATAGTTCACAGATTCTATGATCTGTAAGCTCAGAATGCCTTGTTACGTGATTTTAATTGATTCTCATCAAGCGGTTAACCGATTTGGTGATTTGTATGCTTAGAATGGCTTGTTACATGATTGTAATTAATTCTCATCAAACGGTTGACTGATTCAGCATTTTGTAAGCTCAAAATGGCTTGTTAGGTGATTCTTTCTAATTCTCATCGAACGATTGACCAATTTGGTGATTTTTAAGCTCAGAATGTCTTGTTACATGATTGGAACTGAATGTCATCGAATAGTTGACCGATTCGGTGATTTGTAAGCTCAGAATGGCTTGTTACGTGATTGTAGCTGATTGTCATCGAATGGTTGACTGTTTTGGTTATTTGTAAGCTGAGAATGGCTTGTTACAGGATTGTAGCTGATTCTCATTGAATAATTGACCGATTCGATGATTTGTAAGTTCATAATGGCTTGTTACGTGATTGTAATTGATTCTCATCAAATGGTTGATAGATTCAGTGATTTTTAACCTTAGAATGGCTTGTTACATTATTGTAGCTTATTCTCATCAAACGGTTAATCGATTCGGTGATTTGTAAGCTCAGAAAGGCTTGTTTAATGATTGCAATTGATTCTCATTGAATGGTTGACCGATTCAGTGATTTGTAAGCTTAGAATGACTTGTTACATGATTATAGCTAATTCTCATCGAACGGTTGACCAATTCAGTGATTTCTAAGCTCAAAATTGCTTGTTACATGATTGTAATTGATTCTTGTCATACAGTTGACCAATTCAATGATTTGTAAGCTCAAAAATTCTTGTTACGTGATTGTAGCTGATTCTCATTAAAAGGTTGACCGATTCAGTGATTTGTAAGCTTAGAATGGCTTGTTACATGATTGTGGCTGATTCTCATCAAACGGTTCACCGATTCAGTGATTTGTAACCTCAGAATGGCTTGCTACATTATTGTAGCTTATTCTCATCGAACGGTTGACTGATTCGGTGATTTGTAAGCTCAGAATGGCTTGTTACGTGATTGTAGCTGATTCTCATCGAACGGTTGACCGATTTAGTAATTTGTGAGCTCAAAATTACTTGTTACATAATTGTAGCTAATTCTCATTGAACGGTTGACCAATTCGATGATTTGTAAGCTCAGAATGGCTTGTTACATGATTGTAATTGATTCTAATAGAATGGTTGACAGAATAGGTGATTTGTAAGCTTTGAATGGCTCTTTACATGATTTTATTTAATTCACATCAAATGGTTTACCAATTCAGTGATTTGTAAATTTAGAATGGCTTGTTAAATGATGGTAGATGATTCTCATCGAATGGTTGACCGATTCGGTGATTTGTAAGTTCAAAATGACCTATTACGTGATCGTAGCTAATTCTCATCGAACGGTTGACTGATTTGGTCATTTGTAAGCTGAGAATGGCTTGTTACATTGTTGTAGCCGATTCTCATCGAAAGGTTGACCGATTCGGTGATTTGTAAGCTGAGAATGGCTTGTTATGTGATTGTAATTGATTCTTATCGAATGGTTGATCGATTCCATGATTTGTAAGCTCAGAATGGCTTGTTACGTGATTGTAATTGATTCTCATCGAATAGTTGATCGATTCAGTGATTTCTAACCTAAGAATGGCTTGTTATGTGATTGTAACTGATTCTCATCGAACGGTTGACTGATTTAGTGATTTGTAAGCTCAGAATGGCTTGTTACATGATTGTAGCTAATTCTCATGGAACGGTTGACCGATTTGATAATTTGCAAGCTCTGAATGGCTTGTTATGTTATTGTAGCTAATTCTCATTGAACGGTTGACCGATTTAGTAATTTGTAAGATCACAATGACTTGTTACGTGATTATAGCTGATTCTCATCGAATGGTTGACCGATTGGGTGATTTGTAAGTTCAGAATGGCTTGTTACATGATTGTAGCTGATTTTAATTGAATGGTTGACCGATTGGGTGATTTGTAAGCTCAAGATGACTTGTTACATGATTGTATCTGATTCTCATCAAACGGTTGATCGATTCGGTGATTTTTAAGGTCATAATGGCTTGTTACATGATTGCAATTGATTCTAATCGAACGGTTGACTGATCTGATGATTTGTAAGTTGAGAATGGCTTGTTATGTGATTGTAGTTGATTCTCATCGAATGGATGACTCATTCACTAATTTGTGAAGCTTAGAATGGCTTGTTACATGATTGTAATTGCTCATCAAATGGTTGACTGATAAGCAATTTGTAAGCTGAGAATGGTTTTTTACGTGATTGTAGCTGATTCTCATTCAACAATTGACCGAGTCAGTGATTTGTAAGCTCAGAATGGCTTGTTAGGTAATTGTAATTGATTCTCATTGACGGTTGATTAATTCGATGATTTTTAAGGTAAGAATGGCTTGTTACGTGATTGAAATTGATTCTCATGGAATGGTTGACCGATTTAGTGATTTCTAAACTCATAATTGGATGTTACGTGATTGTAGCTGATTCTCATCAAACGGTTGATCGATTCAATGATTTGTAAGCTTAGAATGGCTTGTTATGTGATTGTAGCTGATTATCATCGAACGATTGAGGGATTCCATGATTTGTAAGCTCAGAATAGCTTTTTATGTGATTGTAATTGATTCTCATCAAACGGTTGATCAATTCGGTGATTTGTATGCTTAGAATGGCTTGTTACGTGATTGAAATTGATTCTCATCAAACGGTTGACTGATTCAGTGTTTTGTAAGCTCAAAATGGCTTGTTACATGATTGCAGTTGATTCTCATCGAACAGTTGACTGATTCGATGATTTGTAAGCTTAGAATGGCTTGTTACGTGATTGGAGCTGAATGTCATCGAACGGTTGATCGATTTAGTGATTTGTAAGCTCAGAATGACTTGTTACGTGATTGAAGCTGATTCTCATCGAAGGGTTGACTGATTCGGTGATTTGTAAGCTGAGAATGGCTTGTTATGTGATTGTAGCTGATTCTCATCAAACTTTGACTGATTCAGTGATTTGTAAGCTGGGAATGTCTTGTTATGTGATTGTAATTGATTCTCATGGGATAGTTGACTGATTCAATGATTTGTAAGCTCAGAATGGCTTGTTATATGAAATTATAGCTGATTCTCATTGAACGGTTGATCGATTCAATAATTTGTAAGCTCAGAATGGCTTGTTACATGATTGTAATTGATTCTCATCAAATGGTTGGCTAATTTGGTGATTTGTAACTTTAGAATGGCTTGTTACGTGATCTTAATTGATTCTCATCAAACGGTTGATCGATTTCATGATTTGTAAGCTCAGAATGGCTTGTTACATGATTATAGCTGATTCTCATCGAACGGTTGACCGATTCGGTGATTTGTAAGCTCAGAATGGCTTCTTACGTGATTGTAGCTTATTCTCATTGAAAGGTGTACCAATTCGATGATTTGTATGCTAAGAATGGCTTGTTACATGATTGTAGCTAATTCTCATTGAACGGTTGACCGATTTGGTGATTTGTAAGCTCAGGATGGCTTGTTACATGATTATAGTTGATTCTCATCGAACGGTTCACCTATTCAATGATTTGTAATCTTTGAATGGTTTGTTACGTGATTGTAGCTGATTCTCATCGAACGGTTAATCGATTCGATGATTTGTAAGCTTCGAATGGCTTGCTACGTGATTATAGTTGATTCTCATCGAACAGTTGACCGATTCGGTGATTTGTAAGCTCAGAATGGCTTGCTACATGATTTTTATTGATTCTCATTGAACGATTGACTGATTCGATGATACGTAAGGTTAGAATGGCTTGTTGTGTGATTATAGCTGATTCTCATCAAATGGTTGACCGTTTAGGTGATTTGTAAGCTCAGAATGGCTTGTTACATGATTGGAATTGATTCTATTCAAATGGTTGATAGATTCGGTGATCTGTAAGCTCAGAATGGCTTGTTACATAATTGTAATTGATTCTCATCAAACGGTTGATCGATTTGGTGATTTGTATGCTCAAAATGGCTTTTTACATGATTGTAATTGATTCTCATCGAACGGTTGACTGATTCAGCATTTTGTATGCTCAAAATGGCTCGTTAAGTCATTGTTGCTGATTCTCATCGAACAGTTGACCGATTTAGTGATTTGTAAGCTTAGAATGTCTTGTTACACGATTGGAGCTGAATGTCACCGAACGGATGACCGATTCGGTGATTTGTCAGCTCAGAATGGATTGTTATGTGATTGTAGCTGATTATCATCGAATGGTTGACCGTTTTGGTTATTTTTAAGCTGAGAATGGCTTGTTACATGATTGTATCTGATTCTCATTGAACGGTTGACCGATTCAATGATTTGTAAGTTCATAATGGCTTGTGTTACATGATTGTAATTGATTCTAATCAAACAGTTGATAGATTCGATGATTTGTAACCTCAGAATGGCCTGTTAAATTATTGTAGCTTATTCTCATCGAACAGTTGACCGATTTGGTGATTTGTAAGCTCAGAATGGCTTGTTTAATGATTGCAATTGATTCTCATAGAACGGTTGACCGATTCAGTGATTTGTAAGGTCAGAATGACTTGTTACATGATTATAGCTAATTCTCATCGAACGGTTGACCAATTCGGTGATTTCTAAGCTCAAAATTGCTTATTACATGATTGTAATTGATTCTCATCATACTATTGACCAATTCGGTGATTTGTAAGCTCAAAAATTCTTGTTATGTGATTGTAGCTGATTCTCATCAAACGGTTGACCGA
Organism: Chamaecyparis obtusa; assembly: GCA_027943335.1. Lineage (NCBI taxonomy): Eukaryota > Viridiplantae > Streptophyta > Pinopsida > Cupressales > Cupressaceae > Chamaecyparis > Chamaecyparis obtusa. The sequence continues at coordinate 3,735,665 of BSBK01000627.1, forward strand.
TTCGGTGATTTGTAACCTTAGAAAGGCTTGCTACATTATTGTAGCTTATTCTCATCAAACGGTTGACCGATTCAATTATTTGTAAGCTCAAATTGGATTGTTACATGATTGTTGCTGATTCTCATTCGAAGGGTTGACCGATTCGGTGATTTGTGAGCTCAAAATTACTTATTATGTAATTGTAGCTAATTCTCATTGAACGGTTGACCCATTTGGTGATTTGTAAGCACAAAATGGCTTGTTACGTGATTGTAATTGATGCTAATCAAATGGTTGATAGATTAGGTGATTTGTAAGTTCTGAATGGCTTGTTACGTGATTTTAGCTGATTCTCATCAAATGGTTGACCGATTCGGTGATTTGCAAATTCAGAATGGCTTGTTAAATGATGGTAGTTGATTCTCATCAAACGGTTGACCGATTCGGTGATTTGTAAGCTCAGAATGGCTTGTTACATGATTGTAGCTAATTCTCATTGAACAGTTGACCGATTCGGTCATTTGTAAACTCAAAATGGCTTGTTACATGATTATAGTTGATTCTCATCGAAAGGTTGATCGATTCTGTGATTTGTAAGCTAAGAATGGCTTGTTATGTGATTATGATTGATTCTTATCGAATGGTTGATCAATTTCATGATTTGTACACTTAGAATGGGTTGTTACGTGATTGTAATGATTCTCATCGAACGGTTGATCGATTCAATGATTTCTAAGCTGAGAATGGATTGTTACATGATTGTAGCTAATTCTCAACAAACAATTCACCGATTCGATGATTTGTAAGCTTTGAATGGTTTGTTACGTGATTTTAGCTAATTCTCATGGAACGGTTGACCGGTTCGATAATTTGTAAGCTCTGAATGGCTTGTTACATTATTGTAGCTGATTCTCATCGAACGGTTGACCGATTCAGTAATTTGTAAGATCACAATGGCTTCTTACGTGATTATAGCTGATTCTCATCGAATGGTTGACCGATTCAGTGATTTGTAAGCTCAGAATGGCTTATTACATGATTGTAGCTGATTCTCATCGAACGGTTGACTGACTTAGTCATTTGTAAGCTCAAGATGACTTGTTACATGATATTAGCTGATTCTCATCAAATGGTTGACTGATTCGATGATTTTTAAGCTCATAATAGCTTGTTACATGATTGTAATTGGGTCTCATCAAATGGTTGACTGATCTGGTGATTTGTAAGCTCAGAATGGCTTGTTACGTGATTGTATCTAATTATCATTGAACGGTTGACTCATTCCATGATTTGTAAGCTCAGAATGGCTTGTTACATGATTGTAATTGATTCTCATCAAACGGTTGATTGAGTCAGCAATTTGTAAGCTCAGAATGGCTTTTTACGTGATTGTAGCTGATTCTCATCCAACGATTGACCGAGTTAGTAATTTGTAAGCTTAGAATGGCTTGTTACATAATTGTAATTGATTCTCATTGACGGTTGACTGATTCGATGATTTTTAAGCTTAGAATGGCCTGTTAGGTGATTGTAATTAATTCTCATGGAATGGTTGATCGATTTAGTGATTTCTAAGCTCAGAATGGCTTGTAACATGATTGTAGCTGATTCTCATCAAACAATTGACCGATTCGGTGATTTGTAAGCTCAGAATGGCTTGTTATGTGATTGTAGCTGATTATCAACAAACAGTTGATAGATTCGGTGATTTGTAAGCTCATAATAGCTTGTTATGTGATTGTAATTAATTTTCATCAAATGATTGACCGATTCGGTGATTTGTATGCTCAGAATGGCTTGTTAGCTGATTGAAATTGATTCTCATCGAAAGGTTGACTGATTCAGCATTTTGTAAGCTCAAAATGGCTTGTTACATGATTATAGTTGATTCTCATGGAATGGTTGACCGATTCGGTGATTTTTAAGCTCAAAATGGCTTGTTACGTGATTGTAGCTGATTCTCATCAAACTTTGACCGATTCAACAATTTGTAAGCTGAGAATGGCTTGTTACATGATTGTAATTGATTCTCATCAAATTGTTCACTGATTTGGTGATTTGTAAGCTTAGAATGGCTTGTTACGTGATCTTAATTGATTCTCATGAAACAGTTGATTGATTTGGTGTTTTGTCAGCTTAGAATAGCTTGTTACATGATTATAGCTGATTCTCATCGAACGGTTGACCTATTTGGTGATTTCTAAGCTCAGAATGGCTTCTTACATGATTGTAGCTTATTCTCATTGAATGATGTACTGATTCAATGATTTATATGCTAAGAATAGCTTGTTACGTGATTGTAGCTGATTCTAATCAAACGGTTGACTGATTCAGTGATTTGTAAGCTTAGGATGGCTTGTTACATGATTATGGTTGATTCTCATCAAACGGTTGATTGATTCAGTAATTTGTAACCTTAGAATGGTTTTTTACTTGATTGTAGCTAATTCTCATCAAACAATTAATCAATTCTATGATTTGTAAGCTCAGAATGGCTTGCTACATGATTGTAGTTGATTCTCATCGAACAGTTGACCAATTCAATGATTTGTAAGCTCAGAATGGCTTGCTATGTGATTTTTAACAATCATGTAACAAGCGATTCTGAGCTTAGAAAATACTGAATCAGTCAACCATTTGATGAGAATCAATTACAATCATGTAACAAGCCATTTTAAGCTTACAAATCACTGAATTGGTCAACCGTTTGATGAGAATCAACAACAATCATGTAAGAAGCCATTTTGAGCTTAGAAAATGTTGAGTTAGTCAACCGTTTGATGAGAATCAATTACAATAATGTAACAAGCCATTTTGAGCATACAAATCACCAAATCAGTCAACCATTTGATAAGAATCAATTACAATCATGGAACAAGCTATTATGAGCTTACAAATCATCGAATCTGTCAACTATTCGATGATAATAAGCTACAATCACATAACAAGCCATTATGAGCTTATAAATCAACAAATCGATCAACCGTTCGATGAGAATTAGCTACAATCATGTAACAAGCTATTCTGAGCTTAGAAATCACTAAATCGGTCAACCATTCCATGAGAATCAATTAGAATCATGTAAATACCCATTTTGAGCTTATAAATCACCGAATCAGAGAACCGTCGATTAGAATCAATTACAATTATGTAATTAGCCATTCTGAGCTTACAAATCACTCCTCGATCAACCGTTGGATGAGAATCAACTACAATCACATAAAAAGCCATTCTGAGCTTACAAATTGCCACCTCGGTCAACTGTTTGATGATAATCAATTACAATCATGTAACGAGCCATTGCTTACAAATCAATGAATTAGTCAACCGTTCGATGAGAAATAGCTACATTCACATAACAAGCCATTTTGAGCTTACAAATCATCAAATCGGTCAACCGTAGGATGAGAGTCAATTACAATCAGGTAACAAGCCATCTGACCTTACAAATCACTGAATCTATCAACCATTTGATGAGAATTAGCTACAATCACATAACAAGCCATTGTGAGCTTACAAATCACCAAATCAATCAATCATTCGAAGAGAATGAATTATAGATCACTGAATCGGTCAAATGTTCGATGAGAATCAATTACAATCATGTAACAAGCCATTCTGAGCCTAAAAGTCACCAAATTGGTCAACCATTCTATGAGAATCGATTACAATCATGTAATAATCAATTTTGAGCTTACAAATCACTGAATCGGTCAACCGTTCGATGAGAATCAATTACAATCATGTAACAAGCCATTCTAAGCTCACAAATCACTAAATTAGTCAATGATTCAATGAGAGTCAACTACAATCATGTAACAAGCTATAATGAACTTACAAATATCCAAATTGGTCAACTATTCGATGAGAATTAGCTACAATCACGTAACAAGCCATTCTGCACTTACAAATCACCGAATCGGTTAATCATTCGATGAGAATCAACTACAATCACATAACAAGCCATTATGAGGTTACAAATCACCAAATCAGTCAACTGTTTGATGAGAATCAATTATAATCATGTAAGAAGCCATTCTGAGCCTACAAGTCATGGAATATGTCAACCATTCAATGAGAATCAGCTACAATCATGTAACTGGCCATTTTGATATTACAAATCATCGAATCAGTCAACTATTTCATCAGAATCAGTTAAAATCAAGTAACAAGCCATTCTAAGCTTACAAATCATTGAATCGGTCAACCATTCAATGAGAATCAGCTACAATCATGTAACAAGCCATTTTGAGCTTATAAATCATCGAATCGATCAATAGTTTGGTGAGAATCAGCTACAATCACGTAACAAGCCATTCTCAGCATACAAATCATTGAATTGGTCAACCATTCGATGAGAATCAACTAATATCATGTAACAGGCCATTCTGAGATTACAAATTACTGAATCGATTAACCGTTAGAAGAGAATCAACTACTATCGTGTAACAAACCATTCTGAGCTTACAAATCACTGAATCGATCAACTGTTTGATGAGAATCGGCTACAATTATGTGACAAGCCATTCTGAGCTTACAAATCATTGAATTGGTCAACCATTCGATGAGAATCAACTAATATCATGTAACAGGCCATTCTGAGATTACAAATTACTGAATCGATTAACCGTTAGAAGAGAATCAACTACTATCGTGTAACAAACCATTCTGAGCTTACAAATCACTGAATCGATCAACTGTTTGATGAGAATCGGCTACAATTATGTGACAAGCCATTCTGAGCTTACAAATCATTGAATTGGTCAACCATTCGATGAGAATCAATTACAATCATGTAAATAGCCATTGTGAGCTTTCAAATCACCAAATTGGTTAACCGTTCAATGAGAATCAGCTACAATGATATAAAAAGCCATTTTGAGATTACAAATCACTAAATCGGTCAACCGTTTGAAGAGAATCAGCTACAATCAATTACAATCATGTAACAAGTGATTCTGAGCTCACAAATCACTGAATCAGTCAATCATTCATTGAGAATAAGCTACAATCATGTACCAAGCCATTTTGAGCTTACAAATCACAAAATTGGTGAGTCATTTGATGAGAATCAGCTACAATCACGTAACAAGCAATTCTGAGGTTACAAATAATTGAATTGATCATCCGTTCGATGAGAATCAACTACAATCACATAAGAACCCATTATGAGGTTACAAATCACTGAATCAGTCAACCAGTCGATGAGAATCAATTACAATCTCGTAAGAAGCCATTCTGAGCTGACAAATCATCGAATCTATCGACCGTTGGATGAAAATCAGCTACAATCACATAAAAGACCATTATGTGCTTAGAAATCACCAAATTGGTAAACTGTTTGATGAGAATCAACTACAGTCATGTAACAAGGCATTTTGAGCTTACAAATCACTAAATCGGTCAACCGTTTGATGAGAATTAGCTACAATCATGTAACAAGCCATTCTGAGCTTACAAATCACCGAATCAGTTAATGATTCGATGAGAATCAATTACAATCATGTAACAAGCCATTCTCAGCTTACAAATCATTGAATCGGTCAACCATTCGATGAGAATCAATTACAATCATGTAACAAGCCATTCTGAGCTTTCGAAATGCTGAATCAATCAATCGTTCGATGAGAATTAGCTACAACCATGTAACAAGCCATTCTGAGTTTACAAATTATCGAATCAGTCAACCGTTCGATTAGAATTAGCTACAATCACGTAACAAGGTATTGTGATCTTACAAATCATTGAAATGGTCAACCGTTTGATGAGAATCAGCTACAAACATGTAAAAATCCATTCTGAGCTTACAAATTACCGAATCGATCAACCGTTCGATGAGATTTAGCTACAATCACATAACAAGACATTCTGAGCATTCAAGTCATCGAATTGGTGAACCATTCAATAAGAATTAGCTACAATCATGTAACAAGCCATTATGAGCTCACAAATAATGGAATCATTCAACCGTTTGAGAAGAATCAGCTATAATTACCTAACAAGCCATTCTGAGCTTACAAATCACCAAATCAATCAACCGTTTGATGAGAATCAGCTACAATCATGTAACAAGCCATTCTGAGCTAACAGATCATGAAATCGGTCTACCATTCGATGAGAATCAAGTATAATCATGTAACAAGCCATTCTGAGCTTACATATCATTGAATCGGTCAACCATTCGATGAGAATCAACTACAATCCCACAAAATATCATTCTAAGGTTGTAGATCACCGAATCGGTCAAATGTTCAATGAGAATCAACTAAAATCATGTAACAAGTCAATCTAAACTTGCAGATCACCGACTCGATCAACTGTTGGATGAGAATCAGATACAATCACGTAACACACCATTCTGAGGTTGTAGATCATCGAATCGGTGAACCGTTCAATGAGAATTAGCTACAATCACGTAACAAGGCATTTTGAGCTTAAAAATCTCTGAATCGGTGAATCGTTTGATGAAAATTAGCTACAATCACGTAACAAGCCATTGCTTACAAATCATTGAATTGGGCAACTACTCAATGAGAATTGGCTACAATCACATAACAAGCCATTCTGAGCTTACAAATCACCGAATCGGTCAATCGTTCGATGAGAATCAACTACAATCGCTTAAAAGATCCTTTTGAGATTGTAGATCATAGAATCGGTCAACCGTTCGATGACAATGAACTAAAATCGTGTAACATTATGTTCTAAGGTTGTAGTTTTCTGAATCAGTCAACTGTTCGATGAGAATCAGCTACAATCACATAACAAGCCATTCTGAGCTAACAGATCAACAAATTGGTCTACCATTTGATGACAATCAACTACAATCATAGAAAAAGCCATTCTAACTTTATAGATCATTGAATCGGTCAACCATTCGATGAGAATTACCTAAATAAATCACATAAATGATCATTCTAAGGCTGTAGATCACCGAATCGGTCAAATGTTTGATGAAAATCAACTACAATCATGTAGCAAGTTGATCTGAAGTTGCAAATCACCGACTCGATCAACCGTTCTATGAGAATTAGATACAATCATGTAACACACCATTCTGAAGTTGTAGATTGTCGAATCGGTGAACTATTCGATGAGAATCAGCTACAATCACGTAAAAAGCCATTCTTAGTTTAGAAAAGCACCGAATTGGTGAACCGTTCGATGAGAATCAGCTACAATCACGCAACAAGCCATTTTGAGCTTACAAATCACCGAATCAGTTGACTATTCGATGAGAATAAGGTATAATCATGTAACAAGCCATTTTGAGCTAACTGATCACTAACTCAGCCTACCATTTGATGAGAATCAACTACAATAACGTAACAAGCCATTATGAGCTTACAGATCACTTAATTGGTGAACCATTCGATCAGAATCAACTATAATCACATAAAAGATCATTCTAAGGTTGTAGATCACTGAATCGGTCAAATGTTTGATGAGAATCAACTACAATCATGTAACAAGTCGATCTGAGGTTGTAGATCACCAACTCAATCAACTGTTCAATGAGAATTAGACACAATCATCTAACACAACATTTTAAGGTTGTAGATCACCGAATCGGTGAACCGTTCGATGATAATCAACAACAATCACATAACAAGCCATTTTGAGCTTATAGATCACTGAATCTATCAAATGTTTGATGAGAATCAACTACAATCATGTAACAAGTTGATTTGAGGTTGCAGATCACCGACTCGATCAACCGTTCGATGAGAATCAGATACAATCATGTAACACATCATTCTAACGTTGTAGATCACTGAATCGATGAACCAGTCGATGATAATCAGCTACAATCATGTAACAAGCCATTCTGAGCATACAAATCACCGAATCGGTCAACCGTTCGATGAGAATTAGCTACAATGATGTAACAAGCCATTCTAAGTGTACAAATCACTGAATTAGTCAAACGTTCGATGAGAATCAGCTACAATCACGTAACAAGCCATTCTAAGTTTACAAATCACTGAATCGGTCAACTAAATCGATGAATCATTCAATGAGAATTAGCTACAAACATGTAACAAGCCATTCTGAGATTAAAAATCAGCGAATTGGTCAAGCGTTCGATGAGAATCAGCTACAATCACATAATATGCCATTCTGAGCTTACAGATCACTAAATCAATCAACCATTCGATGAGAATCAATTACAATCACATAAAAGATCATTCTAAGGTTGTCGATCACTGAATCAGTCAAATGTTCGATTAGAATCAACTACAATCACATAACAAGTCAATCTAAGATTGCGGATCACCGAATCGGTCAACGGTTCGATGAGAATTAATTACAATCATGTAGCAAGCCATCCCGAGCTTACAAATCACCAATTCGGTCAACCGTTCAATGAGAATTAGCTACAATCAAGTAACAAGCCATTCTAAGCTTACAAATCACCGAATCGATGAACTGTTCGATGAGAATCAGCTACAATCACGTAACAAGCCATTTTGAGCTTACAAATCACTGAATCGGTCAATCGTTTGATATGACTCAGCTACAATTATGTAATAGATCACCAAATCAGTCTATCGTTCGATGAGAATCAACTATAATCACATAACAAGCCATTCTGAGCTTACAAATAACTGAATTGGTCAACCATTTAATGACAATCAACTACAATAACATAAAAGATCATTCTAAGGTTGTAGATCACCGAATTTGTAAAATGTTTAATGAGAATAAACTACAATCATGTAACAAGTCTATCTAACTTTGCAGATCACCGACTCGATCAACTGTTCAATGAGAATCAAATACAATCACGTAACACACCATTTTGAGGTTGTAGATCACCGAATCGGTGAACCATTCGATAAGAATAAGCTACAATCATGTAACAAGCCATTCTGAGCTTACAAATCACCAAATCAGTCAACCGTTCGATATGACTCAGCTACAATTATGTAACAAGCCCTTCTGAGTTTACAAATCACCGAATCGATCAACCGTTTGATGAGAATCAACTACAATCGCATAAAAGATCCTTCTAAGGTTGTAGATCACTGAATCGGTCAACTGTTTGATGACAATTAGCTAAAATCATGTAACAAGTCGTTATGAGGTTGGAGTTCACCGAATCGGTCAACCATTTGATGAGAATCAGCTACAATCACATAACTAGCCATTTTGAGCTAACAAATCACCAAATCGGTATATCGCTCGATGTGAATCAACTACAATTACGTAACAAGCCATTCTAAGCTTATAGATCATTGAATTGGTCAACCATTTGATGAGAATAAACTACAATAACATAAAAGATCATTCTAAGGGTGTAGATCACCAAATCGGTCAAATGTTTGATAGGAATCAACTACAACCATGTAACAAGTCGATCTGACGTTGCAGATCACCGACTTGATCAACCGTTCGATGAGAATTAGATACAATCACGTAACACACTATTCTGAGGTTGTAGATCATCGAATCAGTGAACCGTTTGTTGAGAATCAGCTACAATCAGGTAACAAGCCAGTCTGAGCTTACAAATCATCATATCTATGAACCTTTTGATGAAAATCAGCTACAATGATGTAACAAGCCATTCTAAGCTTACAAATCACCAAATCGGTCAACCGTTAGATGAGAATCAGCTACAGTAACTTAACAAGCCATTCTGAGCTTACAAATCATTGAATCGCTCAACCGTTCGATGAGAATAAACTACAATTGCATAAAAGATGCTTCTGAGTTTGCAGATCACCGAATCGGTCAACCGTTTGATGACAATCAGGTAAAATTGTGTGACAAGTTCTTTTGAGCTTGTAGCTCACCGAATCAGTCAACCGTTTGATGAGAATCAGCTACAATGACGTAATAAGCCATTCTAAGCTAACATATCACCAAATCGGTCTATCGTTCGATGAGAATCAACTACAATCACGTAACAAACCATTCTGAGCTTACAGATGACTGAATCGGTCAACCATTCGATGAGAATCAACTACAATCACATAAAAGATCAATTTAAGGTTGTAGATCACCAAATCGGTCAAATGTTGGATGAGAATCAAGTATAATCATGTAACAAGTTGATCTGAGGTTGCCTATCATCGATTCGATCAAACGTTCGATGAGACTTAGCTACAACCAGGTAACAAGCCAATCTGAGCTTACAAATTATTGAATCGGTCAACCGTTTGATTAGAATCAGCTACAATCACATAACACGCCATTGTGATCTTACAAATCATCGAAACGGTCAATCGTTCGATGAGAATCAGCTACAATCACGTAAAAAGCCATTATGAGCTTACAAATCACTGAATCGGTCAACTGTTTGATAAGAATAAATTACAATCATGTAACAAGCCATTCTGAGCTTACAAATCATCGAACCGGTCAAGCATTCGATGAGAATCAGCTAAATTCACATAAAAAGCCATTCTGAGCTTACAAATCATGAAATCGGTCAACCGTTCTATAAGAATGATCTACAATCACGTAAAAAGCCATTCTGAGCTTACAAATCATTGAATTAGTCAATTGTTTGATGAGAATAAGCTACAATCATGTAACAAGCCATTCCAAGTTTACAAATCACCGAATCGGTCTACTGTTCGATGAGAATCAATTACAATAATGTAACAAGCCATTTTGAGCTTACAAACCACCGAATGGGTCAACCGTTCGATGAGAATCAATTACAATCACGTAAATGGCCATTTTGAGCTTACAAGTCACTGAATCGGGCAACCGTTCAATGAGAATCATCTCCAATCACGTAAGAAGCCATTCTGAGCTTACAAACCACCGAATCGATCAACCGTTCGATGAGAATCAATTATAATCAGGTAACAAGCTATTTTGAGCTTACAAATGATAGAATTGGTCAACCGTTCAATGAGAATCACCTACAATCATGTAACAAGCCATTCTATGTTTACAAATCACTGAATCGGTCAACCGTTCGATGAGAATAAGCTACAATCACGAACAAGCCATTGTGAGCTTACAAATCACCGAATCGGTTAACTGTTCGATAAGAATCAGCTATAATCATGTAACAAGTAATTCTGATCTTTCAAATCACTGAATCGGTCATCTGTTTGATGAGAATCAGCTAAAACCACGTAACAAGCTATTCTAAGCTTACAAATCACCGAATCGGTCAACCTTTTGATGAGTATCAACCACAATCATGTAACAAGCAATTCTGATCTTACAAATCACTGAATCAGTAAACTGTTCGATGAGAATCAGCTACAATTACATAACAAGCCATTTTGAGCTTACAAATCACCGAATCGGTCAACCATTCAATGAGAATCAATTAGAATCATGTAAGAAGCCATTCTGAGCTTACAAATCACAAAATCTATGAACCATTTGATGAGAATAAGCTACAATCACGTAACAAGCCATTTCGACTTTACAAATCACCGAATCAGTCAACTGTTCAATTAGATTCAACTACAATCATGTAACAAGCCATTATGAGCTTACAAATAATCAAATCGGTCAACCGTTCGATGAGAATCACGTACAATCACGTAACAAGCCATTCTGAGCTTACAAATTAATGAATCGGTCAAACGTTCAATGAGAATCAACTACAACCATGTAACAAGACATTCTGAGCATATAAATCATCGAATCGGTCAACCATTCGATGGGAATCGGCTACAATGATGTAACAAGCCATTCTGAGCTCACAAATCACCGAATCAGCTACAATCATGTAAGAAGCCATTATGAGCTTACAAATCATTGAGTCGGTCAACCATTCGATGAGAATCAATTACAATCATGTAACAAACCATTATGAGCTTACAAATCACCGAATTATTCAACTGTTCGATGAGAATCAATTACAATGACCTAACAAGCCATTCTAAGCTTACAAATCACCGAATCGGTCAACCCTTCGATGAGAATCAACTACAATAATGTAACAAGCCATTATGAGATTATAAATCAACGAATCGATAATCCGTTCAATAAGAATCAGCTACAATTACATAACAAGCCATTCTAAGGTTACAAATCACCGAATCAGTCAACCATTTTGTGAGAATCAACTACAATCACATAACAAGCTGAGCTTACAAATCACCGAATCGGTTAACCGTTCAATGAGAATCAATTACAATCATGTAACAAGTCATTCTGAGCTTACAAATTATTGAATCGGTCAACTGTTCTATGAGAATCAATTACAATCACATAACAAGCCATTCTGAGATTACAAATCATCGAATCGGTCAACTGTTTGATGAGAATCATTTACAATCAGGTAACAAGCCATTTTAACCTTACAAATCACTGAATCGGTCAACCATTCGATGATAATTAGCTACAATCACATAACAAGTCATTCTCAGCTTACAAATCACCGAATCAGTCAACCGTTCGATCAAAATCAATTACAATCATGTAACAAGTAATTTTGAGCTTACAAATCATTGAATCGGTCAACCGTTCCATCAGAATCAACTACAATCATGTAACAAGCTATTCTGAGCTTACAAATCACCAAATCGGTCAACCGTTCGATCAGAATAAGCTACAATCATGTAATAAGCCATTGTGAGCTTACAAATCAATGAATCTATGAACCGTTTGAGAAGAATTAGCCACAATCACATAACAAGCAATTATGAGATTACAAATCACCGAATCAGTCAACCATTCGATGAGAATTAGGTACAATCACATAACAAACAATTTTGAGGTTACAAATCATCGAATCGGTCAACCGTTCGATAAGAATCAATTACAATCACGTAACAAGCCTTTCTAAGCTTACAAATGACCGAATCGGTCAACCGTTTGATGAGAATCAATTACAGTCATGTAACAAGCCATTATGAGCTCATAAATCACCGAATCGGTCAATCGGTCAGTGAGAATAAGCTACAATCATGTAACAAGCCCTTCTATGCTTACAAATCACAAAATCGGTCAGTCATTTGATGAGAATCAGCTACAATCATGTAACCATCATTTTTGAGGTTACAAATCACAGAATCGATCATCGGGTCGATGAGAATCAACTACAATCATGTAACAAGCCATTCTGAGCTTACAAATGACCGAATTGGTCATCCAATTGGTGAGAATCAACTACAATAACGTAACAAGCCATTTTGAGCTTACAAATCACCAAATCGGTCAATTGTTCGATGAGAATCAGCTTTAATCACGTAACAAGACATTCTGAGCTTTCACATCACTAAATGGGTCAGCAGTTTGATTAGAATCAACTACAATCATGTAACAAGCCATTCTGAGCTTACAAATCACCCAATCTGTCAACCGTTCGATAAGGATCAGCTACAATCACGTAACAAGCCATTCTGAGCTTACAAATCAATGAATCAGTCAACCATTCGATGAGAATCAGGTACAATCAAGTAACAAGCCATTTAGAGCTTAAAAATTGTTGAATCGGTTAACCGTTTGATGAGAATCAGCTACAATCATGTAACAATCCATTATGAGCTTACAAATCACCGACTCGGTCAAGCATTCGATGAGAATCAACTATAATCACATAACAATCCATTCTGTGCTGACAAATCATCGAATCGGTCAACCATTCGATGAGAATCAGCTACAATCATGTAACAAGCCATTTTGCACTTACAAATCATTGAATCGGTCAACTGTTTGATGAGAATCAGCTACAATCACATAACAAGCCATTCTCAGCTTACAAATTACCGAATCGATTAGCCATTTGATGAGAATTAGCTACAATAACATAACAAGCCATTCCAACCTTACAAATCACTAAATCGGTCAACTGTTCGATGAGAATCAACTATAATCATGTAACAAGCCATTCTAAGCTTACAAATCATTGAATCGGTCAACCCTTCGATGAGAATAAACTACAATCATGTAACAAGCCATTCTGAGATTATAAATGACCGAATTTGTCAACCATTCGATGAGAATCAGCTACAATCACGTAACAAGCCATTCTGAGCTTACAAATCACTAAATTGGTCAACCGTTTGATGAGAATGAATTACAATAATGTAACAAGCCATTCTAAGCTTATAAATCACCAAATCGGTCAAGCGTTTGATGAGAATTAGCTACAATCAGGTAACAAGCCATTCTGAGCTTACAAATCACCGAATCAGTCAACCGTTCTATGAGAATGAGCTAAAATCACATAACAAGCCATTCTAAGTTTACAAATAATTGAATTGGTCAACCATTCGATGAGAATCAGCCACAATCATGTAACAAGCCATTCTGAGCTTATAAATAACCAAATCATTCAACTGTTTGATGAGAATCAAATACAATCATGTAACAAGCCATTCTGAGCTTACCATTCAATGAGAATCATCTCCAATCACGTAACAAGCCATTCTAAGCTTATAAATCACCAAATCGGTTAACTGTTTGATGAGAACAATTACAAGCACGTAAAAACCCATTTTGAGCTTACAAATCATAGGATCGGTCAACCATTTGGTGACAATCAATGAGAGAGAGAGAGAGGCCATTCTGAGCTTACAAATCACTGAATCGGTCAACCATTCGATGAGAATCAGCTACAATCACGCAACAAGCCATTCTAAGCTTACAAATCATCGAATCGGTCAACCGTTCGATGAGAATCAAGTACAATCATGTAACAAGCCATTCTAAGCTTACAAATCATTGAATCGGTCAACCTTCAATGATAATCAGCTACAATTATGTAATAAACCATTTTGAGCTTAAAAATCACTGAATCGATCAACCGTTCGATGAGAATCAGCTACAATCATGTAAAATGCCATTCTGCACTTATAAATCACTAAATCTATCAACCTTTCAATGAGAATCAATTACAATCATGTAACAAGCCTTTTCGAGCTTACAAATCGCCGATTCGATCAACCGTTTGATGAGAATCAGCTACAATCTCGTAACAAGCCATTTTGAGGTTACAAATCACTGATTTGGTCAACCAGTCGATAAGAATAAGCTACAATCATGTAACAAGCCATTATGAGCTTACAAATCATTGAAACTGTCAATCGTTCAATGAGAATCAATTGCAATGATGTAACAAGTCATTATGAGCTTATAAATCATTGAATCAGTCAACCGTTTGATGACAATCAATTACAATCAGGTAACATGCCATTACGAGCTTACAAATCACTAAATCGGTCAATCATTCAATGAGAATCAGCTACAATCATGTCACAAGCCATTCTGAGATTACAAATCACCGAATCGGTCAACCGTTCGATGAGAGTCAATTACAATCATGTAAGAAGTCATTCTGAGCTTACAAATCACTGAATCAGTCAACCGTTTAATGAGAATCAGCTATGATCACATAACAGGCCATTTTGAGCTTACAAATTACCGAATTGGTCAACCATTCAATGAGAATTATCTATAATCACGTAACAAGCCATTATGAGCTTACAATTCACCAAATCGGTCAACTATTCGATGAGAATTAGGTACAATCACGTAACAAGCCATTTTGTCCTTACAAATCACTAAATCGGTTAACCATTCGATGAGAATCAATTATAATCACGTAACAAATGATTATGAGCTTACAAATCATCGATTCGCTCAACCATTTGATGAAAATCAGATATAATCATGCAACAAGCCATTCTGAGCTTACAAATCACCGAATCGGTCAACCGTTCAATGAGAATAAATTACAATCATGTAACAAGCCTTTGTGAGCTTACAAATCACCAAATCGGTCAACTGTTCGACGAGAATCAGCGACAATCACTTAACAATCCATTCTGAGCTTACAAGTCACCGAATCGGTCAACCGTTTGATGAGAATTATCTACAATTGCGTAACAAGCCATTTTGAGCTAACAAATCACTGAATCAATCAACCGTTTGATGAGAATCAATTACTATCACATAACAAGTCATTCTGAGATTAAAAATCATGGAATCGGTCAACTGTTCGATGAGAATTATCTCTAATCATGTAACATGCTATTCTGAGCTTACAAATCACTGAATCGGTCAACTGTTCAATGAGAATCAGCTACAATCACGTAACAAGCCATTCTAAGCTTAGAAATCACCGAATTGGTCAACTGTTAGATGAGAATAAGTTAAAATCATTTAACAAGCCATAGTGAGTTTACAAATCACCGAATTGGTAAACCGTTCGATGAGAATCATCTACAATCACGTAAAAAGCTATTTTGAGCTTAAAAATCACTGAATCTGTCAACCGTTAGATGAGAATGACATACAATCATCGAATCGGTCAACCATTCGATGAGAATCAGCTAAAATGACGTAACAAGCCATTCTGAGCTTACAAATCACCAAATCGGTCAGCCATTCGATGAGAATCAGCTACAATCACATAACAAGCCATTCTGAGCTAACATATCACCAAATCTGTCTACCATTCGATGAGAATCAACTATAATCATGTAACAAGCCATTTTAAGCTTACATATCACTGAATCGGTCAACCGTTTTATGAGAATCAACTATAATCATAGAAAATATCATTCTAAGGTTGTAGATCACCGAATTGATCAAATGTTCGATGAGAATCAACTAAAATCATGTAACAAGTCGATTTGAGCTTGTAGATCACCGACTCAATCAACTGTACAATGAGATCAGATACAATCATGTAACAACACATTTTAAGGTTGTAGTTCAGCAAATCGGTGAACTATTCGATGAGAATCAGCTACAATCTTATAACAAGCCATTCTGAGCTTACAGATCACCGAATCTGTCAAATGTTCAATGGGAATCAACTACAATCATGTAACAAGTTGATTTGAGGTTGCAGATCACCGACTCCATCCTTTCGATGAGAATTAGTTACAATCACGGAACACATCATTTTAACGTTGTAGATCACTGAATCGATGAACCGATCGATGAGAATAAGCTATAATCACGTAACAAGCCATTCTGAGCTTACAAATCATTGAATCAGTCAACTGTTCAATGAGAATCAGCTACAATGACGTAACAAGCCATTCTGAGCATACAAATCACTGAATCAATCAACCATTCGATGAGAATCAGCTACAATCACGTAACAAGCCATTCTGAGCTTACAAATCACTGAATCGGTCAACCAAATCGATGAACCATTCGATGAGAATCAGCTCAAACATGAAACAAGCCATTCGAAGCTTACAAATCACTGAATTGGTCAAGCGTTCAATGAGAATTAGCTACAATCACATAATAAGCCATTCGGAGCTTACAAATCACTGAATCGATCAACCATTCGATGAGAATCAACTACAATCACATAAAAGATCATTATAAGGTTGTTGATCACTGGATCAGTCAAATGTTCGATGAGAATCAACTACAATCACGTAACAAGTCAATATGAGATTGCAAATGACCGAGTTGGTCAACCGTTCGATGAGAATTAATTACAATCATGTAACAAGATATTCTGACCTTACAAATCACCGAATCGGTGAACCATTCGATGAGAATCAACTATAATCATGTAACAAGCCATTCTGAGCTTACAAATCATCGAATTGGTCAACCGTTCGATGAGAATCAACTACAATCACGTAACAAGCCATTCTGAGCTAACAAATCACCAAATCGGTCTATCGTTCGATGAGAATCAACTACAATCACATAAAAGATCATTCTAAGGTTGTAGATAACAGAATCTATAAAATGTTTGATGAGAATAAATTACAATCATGTAACAAGTCGATTTAATGTTGCAGATCACTGAACCGATCAACTGTTCGATGAGAATCAAATACAATCGCATAACACACCATTTTGAGGTTGTAGATCATCGAATCAATGAACCGTTCGATAAGAATCAGCTACAATCATGTAACAAGCCATTCTGAGCTTACAAATCACCGAATCGATGAATATTTTATTGAGAATTAGATACAACGAAGTGACAAGCTAGTTTGAGCTTACAAATCATCGAATCGGTGAACCATTCGATGAAAATTAGCTACAATCATGTAACAAGCCATTTTGAGCTTACAAATCACCAAATCGGTCAACCGTTCAATCAGAATCACCTCAAATCACATAACAAGCCATTCTGAGCTTACAAATCACTGAATTAGTCAACTATTTGAAAAAAATTACATGCAATCACGTAATAAACCATTCTGAGCTTACAAATCACTGAACTAGTCAACAGTTCGATGAGAATCAATTACAATAATGTAACAAGCCATTCTGAGCTTACAAATCATTGAATCGTTCAACTCTTCGATGATAATCAATTACAATCACGTAACAAGCCATTTTGAGCTTACAAATCACTGAATCGGTCAACCATTTGGCGAGAATCAATTACACTAATGTAACAAGCCATTTTGAGCTTCCAAATCATAGAATTGGATAACTGTTTGATGAGAATCAATTACAATCAGGTAAAAAGCCATTCAGAGCTTACAAATCACCAAATCGATCAACTGTTCGATCAGAATTATCTAAAATCACATAACAAGCCATTCTAAGCTTACAAATCAACGAATCGGTCAACCGTTCGATGAGAATCAACTATAATTGGGTAACAAGCCATTTTGTGCTTACAAATCACTGAATTGGTCAACCGTTTGATAAGAATCAGCTACAATCACGTAACAAGCCATTATGACCTTATAAATCATCGAATCGGTCAACTGTTCGATAAGGATCAACTACAATCATGTAACAAGCCATTCTAAGCTTACAAATCAATCAATCAATCAACCGTTCGATGAGAATCAACTAGAATCATGTAACAAGCCATTCGGAGCTTATAAATTATCGAATCGGTCAACCGTTCGATGAGAATCAGCTACAATCATCTAACAAGCCATTCTTAGCTTACAAATCATCAAAACGGTCAACTGTTCGATGAGAATCAACTACAATCATGTAAAAAGCCATTCTGAGCTTACAAATCACTGAATCAGTCAACCGTTTGATGAGAATAAATTAGAAGCATGTAACAAGCCATTCTGAGCTTACAAATCACCAAATCAGTCAACCATTCAATGAGAAATAATTATAATAATGTAACAATCCATTACGAGCTTACAAATCACCAAATCGGTCAAGCGTTCAATGAGAAATAGCTAGAATCACGTAACAAGCTATTCTGAGCTTACAAATCACCGAATCGGTCAACTGTTCTATGAGAATCAGCTACAATTATGTACCAAGCCATTTTGAGCTTACAAATCACCGAATCGGTCAACCGTTCGATGAGAATCACTTACAATGATGTAACAAGCCATTCTGAGCATACAAATCACTGAATCAGTCAACCGTTTGATGAGAATCAGCTACAATCATGTAACAAGCCATTCTGAGCTTACAAATCACTGAATCAATCAACCGTTCGACGAGAATAAGCTACACTCATGTAAGAAGCCATTGTTAGCTTACAAATCACTAAATCGGTCAACCATTCGATGAGAATCAGTTACAATCATGTAACAAGCCATCTGAGCTTACAAATCACTGAATTGGTCAACCGTTCGATCAGAATCACTTACAATCTCGTAACAAGCCATTCTGAGCTCACAAATACCCGATCGTTCAAATGTTTGATGAGAATTATCTGTAATCATGTAAGAAGCCATTTTATGAGCTTACAAATCACCGAATTGGTCAATCGTTGGAGGAGAATCAATTATAATCACATAACAAGCCATTTTGAGCTTACAAATCACCGAATCGATCAACCATTCGATGATAATCAGCTACAATCACGTAACATGCTATTCTGAGCTCACAAATCACTGAATCAGTCAACTGTTTGATGAGAATCAGCTACAATCACATAACAAGCCATTCTCAGCTTACAAATCATTGAATCGGTCAACCATTTGATGACAATCAATTACAAGCACGTAACAAGCCATTATGAGCTTACAAATCACTGAATCGGTCAACTGTTAGATGAGAATCAATTACAATCACTTAACAAGCAATTATGAGCTTAAAAAACACCGAATCATTCAACCCTTCTATGAGAATGAATTACAATCACCTAACAAGCCATTCTATGCTTACAAATCACTGAATCGGTCAACCCTTTGATGAGAATCAACTACAATCATGTAACAAGCCATTAGGAGATTACAACTCACTGAATCGGTCAACCGTTCAAAGAGAATCAACTACGATCATGTAACAAGCCATTCTGAGCTTACAAATCACCGAATCTGTCAATCGTTCGATGAGAATCAATTACAATTATGCAACAAGCCATTCTGAGCTTACAAATCACTGAATAGGTCAACCGTTTGATAAGAATTAATTACAATCACGTAACAAGCCATTCTGGAGCTCACAAATCACTGAATCGGTCAATCACTTGATGAGAATCAGCTACAATCATGTAACAAGCCATTCTGAGCTCACAAATCACCGACTCGGTCAATCGTTCAATGCGAATAAGCTACAATCACGTAACAAGCCATTCTGAGCTTCCAAAT
Organism: Chamaecyparis obtusa; assembly: GCA_027943335.1. Classification (NCBI taxonomy): domain Eukaryota; kingdom Viridiplantae; phylum Streptophyta; class Pinopsida; order Cupressales; family Cupressaceae; genus Chamaecyparis; species Chamaecyparis obtusa. The sequence continues at coordinate 3,756,079 of BSBK01000627.1, forward strand.
CACAAAATTGGTCAGTTGTTTGATCATAATTAGCTACAATCATGTAACAAGCAATTTTGATGTTACAAATCATCGAATTGATCATCCGTTCAATGAGAATCAGCTACAATCACATAACAAGCCACTCTGAGGTTACAAATCACCGAATTGGTCAATCATTCAACGAGGATCAATTACAATCACGTAAGAAACCATTATGAGCTTACAAATCATTGAATCTATCAATCGTTGGATTAGAATCAGCTACAATCACGTAACAGGGCATTATGAGCTTACAAATTACTGAATCGGTCAACCGTTCAATGAGAGTCAACTACAACCACGTAATAAGTGATTCTGAGCTTACAAATTATCAAATCGGTCAACCATTCAATAAGAATCAACTACAATCACGTAAAAAGCCATTCTGAGCTTACAAATTACCGAATCGGTCAACCGTTCCATGAGAATCAATTACAATCATGTAACAAGCATTTTTGAGCTTACAAATCACCGAATTAGTCAACCGTTTGATGAAAATAAATTACAATCATGTAACAAGCCATTCTGGGCTTACAAATCACCGAACCCCTCAAGCGTTCGATGAAAATTAGCTAGAGTCACGTAACAAGCCATTCTTAGTGGACAAATCACTGAATCGGTCAACCATTCTATGAGAATCACCTACAATCACATAACAAGCCATTCTAAACTTACAAATCACCGAATCGGTCAACCGTTCCATGAGAATCAGCTACAATCACGTAACAAGCCATTCTTAGTTTACAAATCACCGAATCGATGAACCATTCGATGAGAATCAATTACAATCATGTAACAAGCCATTTTGAGCTTACAAATCACCGAATCAGTCAACCGTTTGATGAGAACCATTTACAATCACATAACAAGCCATTCTGAGCTTACAAATCAATGAATCGGTCAACCATTCAATGAGAATAAGCTACAATCACGTAACAAGCCATTCTACATTTACAAGTCACTGAATCAGTCAACCGTTCAATGAGAATCAATTACAATCACTTAACAAGCCATTATGAGCTTATCAATCATTGAATCGATCAACCGTTTGATGCAAATCATCTAGAATCATGTAACAAGCCATTTTGAGCGTACAAATCACTGAATCGACCAACCGTTCGATGAAAATAAGCTACAATCACGTAACAAGCCATTACGAGCTTACAAATCACTTAATCGGTGAACCATTCAATGAGAATCAACTACAATCATGTAACAGGCCATTTGGAGCTTACAAATCACCCAATCGGTCAAGCATTTGATGAGAATCAGCTACAATCACGTAACAAGCCATTCTGAGCTTACAAATCACCAAATCAGTCAACCATTCGATGAGAATCGACCTCAATCATGTAACAAGCCATTCTGTGCTTACAAATCACCAAATTGGTCAACCGTTCGATGAGATTCAATTAAAATCACATAAGAACTTATTCTGAGCTTAGAAATCACCGAATTAGTAAACCGTTTGATGAGATTCATTTACAATCAGGTATCAAACCATTCTGAGCATACAAATCAATGAATCCGTCAACCTTTCGATGAGAATCAATTAAAATCATGTAACAAGCCATTCTGAGCTGACAAATAACTAAATCGGTCAATCATTTGATGAGAACAGCTACAATCATGTATCGAGCCATTTTGAGCTTACAAGTCACCAAATTAGTCAACCGTTCAATGAGAATCAACTACAATCACATAACAATCTATTCGGAGGTTACAAATCACCCATCGGTCAACCGTTCGATGAGAATCAACTACAATCATGTAATAAGCCATTCTGAGGTTACAAATCATCGGATTGGTCAACTGTTTGATGAGAATCAATTACAATCATGTAAGAAGCCATTCTGAGGTTACAAATCACTGAATCTGTCAACCGTTCGATGAGAATTAGCTACAATCATGTAGCAAGCCATTCTGAGCTTACAAATAACTGAATCAGTCTACCGTTCGATGATAATCAGCTACAATAACGTAACAAGCCATTGTTAGCTTATAAATAACTGAATCGATCAACCGTTTGATGAGAATAAGTTACAATCATGTAACAAGCCATTCTAAGCTTTCAAATCACTCAATATGTCAACCGTTGGATGAGAATCAGCTACAATCACGTAACAAGCCATTCTGAGCTTTCAAATCACCAAATCGGTCAACTGTTCGATGAGAATAAGCTACAATAATGTAACAAGCCATTCTGAGCTTACAAATGACCGAATCGGTCAACTGTTCGATGAGAATCAGCTACAATCATATAACAAGTTGTTCTGAGCTTACAAATCATCGAATTGGTCAACCATTCAGTGACAATCAACTAGATTCACGTAAGAATCCATTCCGACCTAACAAATCACCGAATCAGTCAACCATTTCATGAGAATCAGCTACAATCACGTAACAAGCCCTTCTAAGCTTACAAATCACTTATTCGGTCAACCATTTGGTGAGAATCAGCTACAATCACGTAACAAGCCATTATTCTGAGCTTACAAATCAACGAAATGGTCAACCATTCAATGAGAATCAATTGCAATCACGTAACAAGCCATTATGAGCTTACAAATCTCCGAATCGATCAACTATCTTATGACAATCAATTACGATCATGTAACACGCCATTATGAGCTTACAAATCACTGAATCGATCAACCGTTCAATCAGAATGAACTACAATCATGTAACAAGCAATTCTAAGCTTACAAATCATTGAATCGGTCAACCGTTCGATGAGAATCAATTACAAACACGTAAGAAGCCATTCTGAGGTTACAAATCACTGAATCAGTCAACCGTTCGATGAGAATAAATTACAGTCATGTAACAAGCAATTCTAAGCTTACAAATCACCGAATCGATCAGCCATTTGATGAGAATCAATTGCAATCATGTAACAAGCCATTCTGAGCTTACAAATCAATGAATCTATTGACTGTTCAATGAGAATCAGCTACAATCATGTAACAGGCCATTCTGAGCTTACAAATCATCGAATTGGTCAACCGCTCGATGAGAATCAATTACAATCATGTAAGAAGCCATTCTGAGCTTACAAATCACTGAATCAATCAACTGTTTGATGAGAATCGGCTATGATCATGTAACAGGCCATTCTAAGCTTACAAATAACCAAATCGGTCAACCGTTCGATGAGAATCAGCTACAATCACGTAACAAGCTATTGTGAGCTTATAAATCACTGAATCGGTCAATCGTTCGATGAGAATCAGTTACAATCACGTAATAAACCATTCTGAGCTTACAAATCATTGAATTGGTCAATCGTTCGATTAGAATCAGCTACAATCACGTAACAAGCCATTTTGAGCTTTTAAATCACTAAATCGGTCAATTGTTCGATGAGATTAAGCTACAATCATGTCACAAGCCATTTTGAGCTTACAAATGACTGAATCGGTCAACTGTTCAATGAGAATCAACTACAATCACATAACAAGCCGTTCTGAGCTTACAAATCAATGAAACGGTCGACCGTTCAATGAGAATCAATTGCACTCAAGTAACAAGCCATTATGAGCTTAAAAATCACCGAATCGGTCAACCTTTTTATGATAATAAATTCCAATCAGGTAACACGCCATTATGAGCTTACAAATCACTGAATCGGTCAACCGTTCGATGAGAATCAACTACAATCATGTAGCACAGGATATTCTGAGCTTACAAATCACCTAATCTGTCAACTATTTGATGAGAATCAACTACAATCATGTTACAAGCCTTTTTGAGATTACAAATCACTGAATCAGTCAACCGTTCGATGAGAATCAGCTACAATCACGTCACAAGCCATTTTGAGATTACAAGTCATTGAATCGGTTAACCATTCAATGAGAATCAATTACAAAGATGTAAGAAGCCATTCTGAGCTTACAAATCACTGAATCAGTCGACCATTCAATGGGAATCAGCTATGATCACGTAACAGGCCATCCTGAGCTTACAAATCACCGAACCAGTCAATCGTTCAATGAGAATCAACTACAATCACGTAACAAGCCATTATGAGCTTATGAATCACAAAATGGATCAACCATTCAATGAGAATTAGGTACAATCATGTAACAAGCCATTTTGAGCTTACAAATCATCGAATCAATCAACCGTTCGATGAGAATATATTATAATCACGTAACAAACCATTCTGAGCTTACAAATCACCGATTCGCTGAACCGTTCGATGAAAATCATATACAATCACGCAACAAGCCATCTGAGCTTACATATCACCGAATCGGTCAACTATTTGATGAGAATCAATTACAGTCATGTAACAAGCCATTGTGACCTTACAAATTATCGAATCGGTCAACCGTTCTATAAGAATCAGCCACAATCACGTAACATGCCATTCTGAGCTTACAAGTCACCGAATCGGTCAACTGTTTGAAGAGAATCAACTACAATCATGTAACAATCCATTCTGAGTTTGCAAAGCACCAAATTGGTCAACCCTTTGATGAGAATCATTTACAATCACCTAACAAGCCATTATGAGCTTACAAATCACCTAATCGGTCAACCATTCGATTATAGTCAATTACAATCACCTAACAAGCTATTCTGGGCTTACAAATCAATGAATTAGTCAACCCTTCGATGAGAATCAATTATAATCACGTAACAAGCCATTCTGAGCTGACAAATCACTGAATCGGTCAATGGTTCGATGAGAATCAGTTACAATCACATAAGAAGCCGTTCTGAGCTTACAAATCACCGAATCGGCCAATTATTTGATGAGAATCAGCTATAATCATGTAACAAGCTCTTCTAAGCTTACAAATCACCGAATAGGTGAACCATTCGATGAGAAACATCTATAATTATGTAACAAGCCTTTATAATTATCTATAATCATGTAATAATCCATTCTAAGCTTACAAATCACCAACTCGGTCCACCGTTCGATGAGAATCAACTACAATCACGTAACAAGCCATTCTGAGCTTACAAAGCACCGAATCAGTCAATTGTTCAATGACAATCAGCTACAATCATGTAACAAGCCAGTCTCAGCTTACAAATCACCAAATTAGTAAAACATTCGATGAGAATCAACTACAATCATGTAACAAGTAATTCTGAGTTTACAAATAATCAAATCTGTCAACTGTTCGATGAGAATCAGCTACATTCACGTAACAAGCTATTTTGAGCTTACAAATCACCAAAGTAGTCAACCATTGGATGAGAATCAGCTACAACCATGTAACAAGCCATTTTGAGCTTCCAAATCACAAAATCAGTCAACTGTTCGATGAGACTCAATTACAATCATGTAACAAGCCATTTTGAGCTTACAAATCACCTAATCGGTCAACCATTCGGTGAGAATCAGCTACAATAACATTCAAGCCATTCTGACCTTACAAATCACCGAATCGGTCAACCGTTTGATGAGAATAAGCTACAATAATGTAACAAGCCATTCTAAGGTTACAAGTCACTGAATTGTTTAACCATTTGATGAGAATCAGCTACAATCACGTAAGAAGCCATTCTAAGCCATTTTGAGCTTACAAATCATCGAAACGGTCAACTGTTCGATGATAATCATCTACAATCACGTAACAAGCCATTATGAGCTTACCATTCGATGAGAATTATCTCCAATCACGTAACTCGCAATTCTAAGCTTACAAATCACCAAATTAGTCTATCGTTGGATGAGAATCAGCTACAAGCACGTAACAAGCCATTCTAAGCTTACAAATCACCGAATCGGTCAACTGTTTCGATGAGAATCAGTTACAATCATGTAACAAGCCATTCAAAGCTTACAAATCACTGATTCGGTCAACCGTTTAATGAGAATAAGCTAAAATCACGTAACAAGCCTTTCTGGGCTTACAAATCACCGAATTTGTCAACCGTTCAATGAGAATAAGCTACAATCATGTAATAAGCCATTCTGAGCTTACAAATCACCGAAATGGTCAACCGTTCGATGAGAATCAATTACAATCACATAACAAGCCATTCTAAGCTTACAAATCAATGAATCACTCAACTGTTCGATAAGAATCAGCTACAATCATGTAACAACCCATTCTGAGCTTAGAAATCATCGAATCGGTCAGCTGTTTTGATGAGAATCACCTACAATCACGTAACAAGCCATTCTGAGCTTACAAATCACCGAATCGGTCAACCGTTTGTTGATAATCAATTACAATCACATAACAAGCCATTACGAGCTTACAAATCACCGAATCGGTCAACTGTTCGATGAGAATCAGTTAAAATCACGTAACAAGCCTTTCTAAGCTTACAAATCACCGGATCAGTCAACCATTCATTGAGAATCAATTACAATCACATAACAAGGCATTCTAAGCTTACAAATCACCGAATCGGTCAACCGTTCAATGAGAATCAGCTACAATAATGTAACAAGCCATTCTGAGCTTACAAATCACCGAATCAGTCAACTATTCGATGAGAATCAGTTACAATCACATAACAAGCCATTCTGAGCTTACAAATCACCGAATTAGTCAATCGTTGGATGAGAATCAGCTAAGATCACCTAACGAGCCATTCTAAGCTTAATAATCACCGAATTGGTCAACCTGTCGATGAGAATCAGCTACAATCATGTAACAAGCAATTTTGAGTTTACAAATTATCGAATCGGTCAACCGTTAGATGAGAATCAATTACAATCATGTAACAAGCCATTTTGAGCTTACAAATCATCGAATTGGTCAACCGTTGAATGAGAATCAGCTACAATCACGTAACGAGCCATTCTGACCTTAAAAATCAACGAATTGGTCAACCCTTCAATGAGAATCAACTACAATCACATACCAAACAATTTTGAGCTTACAAAACACCGAATCGGTCAACCATTCGATGAGAATCAATTACAATCACCTAACAAGCCATTTTGAGGTTACAAATCACCGAATCAGTCAACCATTCGATGAGAATAAATTACAATTATGTAACAAGCCATTGTAAGCTTACAAATCACCGAATCGGTCAACCGTTCGATGAGAATCAATTACAATCACGTAACAAGCTATTATGAGCTTACAAATCAATGAATCGATCGACCATTCGATGGGAATCAACTACAATCATGTAACAAGGATTCTTAGCTTACAAATCACCGAATTGGTCAACCATTCGTGAGAATCATCTACAATCACGTAACAAGCCATTCTGAGCTTACAAATCACTGAATTAGTCAACCATTCCATGAGAATCAGCTATGATCACGTAAAAGGCATTTTGAGCTTACAAATCACCGAATCGGTGAACCGTTCAATGACAATTAGGTACAATGACGTAACAAACTATTATGTGCCTACAAATCACCAAATCGGTCAACCATTCGATGAGAATCAATTATATTCATGTAACGAGCCATTCTGAGATTGCAAATCACCAATTCGCTCAACCGTTCGATGAATATCAACTACAATCACGCAGAAAAACATTCTAAGCTTACAAATCATCGAATTAGTCAACCGTTCAAAGAGAATCAGCTACAATCATGTAACAAGCCATTCTGAGCTTACAAATCATTGAATCGTTCAACCCTTCAATGAGAATTAGCTACAATTACGTAACAAGCCATTCCGAGTTTAAAAATCACCGAATCGGTCAACCGTTCAATGAGAATCAGCTACAATTATGTAACAAGCCATTTTGAGCTTATAGATCACCGAATCGGTCAACCGTTCGATGAGAATCGGCTACAATCATGTAAAAAGCCATTCTAAGCTTACAAATCACCAAATCAGTCAACCATTCAATGAGAATTAGCTACAATCATGTAACAAGCCATTTTTAGCTTACAAATCACCAAATCGGCCAACCGTTAAGTGAGAATTAGCTACAATCATGTAATTAGCTACAATCACATAAAAATCTATTTAGAGCTTACAAATCACCAAATCGGTCAACCATTCGATGAGAATCAATTACAATCATGTAACAAGCCATTCTGAGCTTATAAATCATTGAAAAAGCCATTCTGAGCTTACAAATCACCGTATCAGTCAACCGTTCGATGAGAATCAATTACAATGACATAACAAGCAATTCTGAGCTTACAAATCATCGAATCGATTAACCGTTCAATGAGAATCATCTCCACTCACGTAACAAGCCATTCTAAGCTTACAAATCACCGAATCGATCAACTGTTTGATGAGATTTAATTACAATGACATAACAAGCCATTGTGAGCTTACAAATCATCGAATCGGTCAACTGTTTGATGAGATTTAATTACAATGACATAACAAGCCATTCTGAGCTTAGAAATAGCCTAATCAATCAATATTTTGATGAGAATTAGCTACAATCACGTAACAATCCATTCTTAGGTTACAAATCACCGAATCGGTCAACTATTCTATTAGAATCAGCTACAATCATGTAACAAGCCATTCTGAGCTTACAAATCACCGAGTCAGACAATCGTTCGATGAGAATTAGCTACAATCATGTAACAAGCCATTCTGAGCTTACAAATCACCGAGTCAGACAATCGTTCGATGAGAATTAGCTACAATCATGTAACAAGCCATTCTGAGCTCATAAATCACTGAATTGGTCAACCGTTCGATGAGAATCAGCTTCAATCACATAACAAGTCATTTTGAGCTTAAAAATTACCGAATCGGTCAACCATTCCATTAAAATCAGCTACAATCACGTAAAAATCACCCAATCAATCAACCATTTGATGAGAATCAGCTATAATCACGTAACAAGCCATTCTGAGCTTACAAATTATAGAATCGATCAACCGTTCGATGAGAATCAGCTTCAATCACGTAACAAGTCATTCTGAGCTTAAAAATCACCTTATTGGTCAACCGTTCCATGAAAATCAGCTACAATCACGTAACAAGCCATTTTGAGCTTACAAATCATGGAATCGGTCAACTGTTTGATGAGAATCAACTACATTCATGTAACAAGCCATTCTGAGCTTACAAATTATCGAATTGGTCTGCTATTCGACGAGAATCAGCTTCAATCACGTAACATGTCATTCTGTGCTTAAAAATCACCGAATCGGTCAACCGTTCCATGAAAATCAACTACAATCACGTAACAAGCCATTATGAGCTTACAAATCATCGATTTGCTCAACTATTTAATGAATATTAGCTACAATTACGCAACAAGCCATTCTGAGCTTACAAATCACCAAATTTGTCAAGCATTCAATGAGAATCAATTACAATAATGTAACAAGCCATTGTGAGCTTAGAAATCACCGAATCGGTCAACCGTTCGATGAGAATTAGGTACAATCATGTAACGAGCCATTCTAAGCTTACAAATCACTGAATCGGTCAACTGTTTGATGAGAACCAGCTACAATCATGTAACAAGCCATTCTGAGCTTACAAATCACTAAATCGGTCAACTATTCGATGAGAATCAGCTACAATCATTTAACAAGCCATTCCGAGCTTACAAATCACTGAATCAGTCAACCATTTGATGAGAATCAGCTACTGTGATGTAACAAGCCATTCTGAACTTACAAATCACCGAATTACCTAACCAGCCATTGTGAGGTTACAAATCACCGAATCGGTGAACTGTTCGATGAGAATCAGCTACAATCACGTAGAAAGCGTTTCTGAACTTACAAATCATAGAATTGGACAATCGTTCAATGAGAATCAATTATAATCATGTAAAAAGTCATTTTGAGCTTACAAATCATTGAATCGGTTGACTGTTTGATGACAATCAACTACAATCACGTAACAAGCCATTCTGAGGCAACAAATCACCGAATTGATCAACTGTTCGATGAGAATTAGCTACAATCATGTAAAAAGCCATTTTGAGCTTACAAATCACTGAATCAGTCAACTATTTGATGAGAATTAGCTACAATCTCGTAAGAAGCCATTCTAAGCATACAAATCACCAAATCGGTAAACCGTTCGATGAGAATCAATTACAATCACGTAACAAGTCATTTTGAGCTTACAAATCACCAAGACAATCAACCATTCGATGAGAATCAATTACGAACATGTAACAAGCCATTCTGAGCTTACAAATCACCAAATCATTCAACCGTTCGAGGAGAATTAGCTACAATCATGTAAAAAGCCATTCTGAGCTTACAAATCATGAAATCGGTCAACCGTTCGATGACAATCAGCTACGATCATGTAACAAGCAATTCTGAGCTTACAAATCACCAAATCGGTCAACCATTGGACGAGAATCAATTGCAGTCATGTAACAAGCTTTTTTGAGCTTAAAAATCACCGAATCGGTCAACCGTTCGATGAGAATCAACTACAATTATGTAACAAGTCATTCTGAGCTTACAAATCACCGAATAGGTCAACTGTTCGATGAGAATCAGCTACAATCACGTAACAAGCCATTTTGAGCTTACAAATCACCAAATCAGTCAACCATTTGATGAAAATCAGCTACAATCACGTAACAAGCCATTCTGAGCTTACAAATCACCAAATCAGTCAACCGTCGATGAGAATCAGCTACAATCACGTCACAAGCCATTATGAGCTTACTAATGATAGAATTGGTCAACCGTTTGATGAGAATCAATTACAATCACGTAACAACCCATTATGAGCTTACAAATCACCGAATCGGTCAACCATTCGATGTGAATCAATTACAATCATAAAACAAACCGTTCTGAGCTTAGAAATCACCGAATCGGTCAACCGTTCCATGAGAATCAATTACAATCATGTAACACACCATTCTGAGTTTACAAATAACTGAATTAGCTACAATCAGGTAACAAACCATTTTGAGCTTACAAATCACCAAATCGGTCAACCGTTCGGTGAGAATCAACTACGATCATGTAACAAGCCATTCTGAGCTTACAAATCACTGAATCGGTCAACCGTTCGATGTGAATCAATTATGATCATTGAATTAGCTACAATCACATAACAAACCATTCTAAGCTTATAAATCACTGAATCAGCTACAATCACATAAGAAGCCATTTTGAGCTTATAAATTACCGAATCGATCAACTGTTCGATGAAGATATTTGTAACCTCATAATGGCTTGTTACGTGACTGTAATTGATTCTCATTGAACGGTTGACCGATTCAGTGATTTGTAAGCTCAGGATGGCTTGTTACGTGATTATAGCTGATTCTCATTGAATAGTTGACTAATTCGGTGATTTGTAAGCTCAGAATGGCTTGTTACATGATTAGAATTGATTCTCATCGAACAGTTGACTAGTTCGGTGATTTGTAAGCTCAAAATGGCTTGTTACGTGATTGTAACTGATTCTAATCAAACGGTTGAGAGATTGTAATTCATTCTCATCGAACGGTTTACCGATTCAATGATTTGTAAGCCTAGAATTGCATGTTACATGATTGTAGTTGATTCTCATCGAACAGTTCACCCATTCGATGATTACAAAGCTCAAAATGGATTGTTACATGATTGTAGATGATTCTCATCAAACGGTTGACCGATTCTATGATTTTTAAGCTCAAAATGGCTTGTTACATTATTGTAATTGATTCTCATCAAACGGTTGACCGATTCGGTGATTTGTAAGCACATAATCACTTGTTACATGATTGTAATTGATTCTCATCAAACGATTGATCGATTCGGTGATTTTTAATCTCAGAATGACTTGTTATGTGATTGTAGCTGATTCTCATTGAACGGTTGACCGATTCGGTGAGTTGTAAGCTCAAAATGGCTTGTTACATGATTCTAGCTGATTCTCATCGAACGGTTGATCGATTTAGTGATTATTAAGCTCAGAATGGCTTTTGACCTGATTGTAGTTGATTCTCATCGAACGGTTGACCGATTTGGTGACTTGTAAGCTAAAAATGGCTTGTTGCATGATTTTAATTGATTCTGATCGAACAGTTGGCCGATTCGATGATTTGTAAGCTCAAAATGGCTTGTTACATGATTGTAATTGATTCTCATGGAACGGCTAACCAATTCGGTGATTTGTAAGCTCAGAATGGCTTCTTATGTGATTGTAGCTGATTCTCATGGAACTGTTTACAGATTCAGTTATTTGTAAGCTCAGAATGGCGTGTTACATGATTGTAATTGATTCTCATAGAACGGTTGACCGAATTGGTGATTTGTAAGCTCAAAATGGCTTGTTGCGTGATTGTAATTGATTCGCATTGAATGGTTGACCGGTTCGGTGATTTGTAAGCTTATAATGGGTTGTTATGTGATTGTAATTGATTCTCATCAAACGGTTGACCAATTTGGTGATTAGTAAGCTCAAAATGGCTTCTTACGTGATTGCAGCTTATTTTGATCGACGATTGACTGATTCGGTGATTTCTAAGCTCAGAATGGCTTGTTACATGATTGTAGCTAATTCTCATCGAATGGTTGACCAATTTGGTGAATTGTAAGCTTAGAATGCCCCGTTATGTGATTGTAGTTGATTCTCATCGAACAGTTAACCAATTTGGTAATTTGTAAGCTCAAAATGGCCTGTTACATGATTTTAGCTGATTCTCATCGAACAGTTGACCAATTCAGTAATTTGTAAGCTTAGAATGACTTCTTACGTGATTGTAGCTGATTCTCATCAAACAGTTGACCGATTTAGTGATTTGTAAGCTCAGAATGGCTTGTTACGTGATTGTAGTTGATTCTCATCAAAAGGTTGGGTGATTTGTAAGCTCAGAATATCCTGTTACATGATTGTAGCTGATTCTCATCAAACTGTTGATCGATTCAGTGATTTGTAAGCTCATAATGGCTTGTTACAGGATTGTAATTGATTCTCATCAAATGATTGACAAATTTGGTGATTTGAAAGCTCAAAATGGCTTCTTACGTGATTGTAATTGATTCTCAGCGAACGGTTGATCGATTCAGTGATTTGAATGCTCAGAATGGCTTCTTACATGATTGTATCAATTCTCATCAAATAGTTGACCGAATTGATGATTTGTAAGCTCATAATAGCTTGTTACGTGATTGTAATTGAGTCTCATGGAAGGGATGACCGATTTGGTGATTTGTAAGCTTAGAATGAACTGTTACGTGATTGTAGCTGATTCTCATCGAACAGTTGACCAATTCAATAATTTGTAAGCTCAGAATGGCTTCTTACATGATTGTAATTGATTCTCATCGAATGGTTGACCGATTCAGTGATTTGTAAGCTCAGAATGGCTTCTTACATGATTGTAGTTGATTCTAATCAAACGGTTGACCGATTCGGTGATTTGTAAGCTCAAAATGGCTTGTTATGTGATTGTAATTTATTCTCATCAAACGGTTGACTGATTCGGTGATTTGTAAGCTAAGAATAGCTTGCTACGTGATTATAGCTGATTCTCATCGAACGATTGATCAATTCGGTGATTAGTAAGTTTAGAATCGCTTGTTACGTGATTGTGGCTGATTCTCATCGATGGTTGATTGATTCGGTGATTTGGAAGATTAAAATGGCTTGTTAAGTGATTGTAGCTAATTCTCATCGAACGCTTGACCGACTCGGTGATTTGTAAGCTCTGAATGACTTGTTACGTTATTGTAGCTTATTCTCATCGAACGGTTGACCAATTCATTTATTTGTAAGATCACAATGGCTTGTTACGTGATTGTAGGTGATTCTCATCGAACGATTGACCGATTGGGTGATTTGTAAGCTCAAAATGGCTTGTTACGTGAATGTCACTGATTTTCATGGAACGATTGACCGATTCGGTGACTTGTAAGTTCAGAATGGCTTGTTACATAATTGTAGCTAATTCTCATCGAATGGTTGACTGATTCGGTGATTTGTAAGCTCAGGATGACCTTTTACATGATTGTCAATGATTCTCATCGAACAGTTGACTAATTCATTGATTTTTAAGGTCATAATGGCTTGTTATATTAATGCAATTGATTCTCATTGAATGGTTGACTGATTCGGTGATTTGTAATCTCAGAATGGCTTGTTACATTATTATAGTTGATTCTCATTGAATGGTTAACCAATTCAGTGATTTGTAAGCTCAGAATGGCTTGTTACATGATTGTAATTGATTTTCATTGAACGATTGAACGATTTGGTGATTTGTAAGCTCAAAATGGCTTGTTATGTGATTGTAGCTGATTCTCATTGAACGGTTGACCGATTCATTGATTTGTAAGTTCAGAATGGCTTGTTATGTGATTGTAGCTAATTATCATCCAACGGTTGACCTATTCAGTGATTTGTAAGCTCAGAATGGCTTGTTACATGATTGTAGCTTATTCTCATTGAACCGTAAGTTCAGAATGACTTGTTACGTGATTGTAGCTGATTCTCATGGAATGGTTGACCGATTCAGGTATTTATAAGTTCAGAATGGCTTGTTACATGATTGTCGCTGATTCTCATCGAACTGTGATTGATTCGATGATTAGTAAGCTTAGAGAGGCTTGTTAGCTGATTGTAGCTGATTCTCATCAAACGGTTGATTGATTCAGTGATTTGTAAGCTCAGAGTGGTTCGTTACGTTATTGTAATTGATTCTCATCAAACGGTTGACAGATTTGGTTATTTGTAAGCTCAAAATGGATTGTTACGTTATTGTAGCTTTTTCTCATCGAACGGTTGACCGATTCAGTGATTTGTAAGCTTAGAATGGCTTATTACATGATTATAATTGATGCTCAGTGAACTGTTGACCGATTCGATGATTTGTAAGCTTAGAATGGCTTTTGACGTGATTGTAATTGATTCTCATCAAATGGTTGCCTGAATCAGTGATTTGTAAGCTCAGAATGGCTTGGTACATGATTGTAATGGATTCTTATCAAACGGTTGATTGATTCAGTGATTTGTGAGCTCAAAATGACTTGTTAGGTGATGGTAGTTGATTCTCATCGAACGGTTGACCAATTCGATGATTTGTAAGCTCAGAATGGCTTGTTACGTGATCGTAGCTGATTCTCATCGAATGGTTGACCGACTTGGTAATTTTTAAGCTCAGAATGGTTTGTTACATGATTGTAATTTATTATCATCAAAGGATTGACCGATTCGATGATTTGTAAGTTCAAAATGGCTTCTTATGTTATTGTAGCTAACTCTCATCAAACGGTTGACCGATTCGGTGATTTGTAAGCTCAAAATGGCTTATTACATAATTGTAATTGATTCTCATCGATGGTTGACCGATTCAATGATTTGTAAGCTCAGAATGGCTTGTTACGTGATTGTAATTGATCCTGATCGAACGGTTGACCGATTTAGTGATTTCAAAGCTCAAAATGGCTTGTTACATGATTGTAGCTGATTCTCATCGAACGATTGACCGATTCAATGATTTGTAATCTCAGAATGGCTTGTTATGTGATTGTAGCTGATTATCATTGAACAGTTGATGGATTTGGTGATTTGTAAGCCTAAAATAGCCTGTTACGTGATTGTAATTGATTCGCATCAAACAGTTGACCGATTCAGTGATTTGTATGCTCAGAATGGCTTGTTACATGATTGTAATTGATTCTCATCGAACGGTTGACTGATTCGGCATTTTGTAAGCTCAAAATGGCTTGTTATGTGATTGTAGCTGATTGTCATTCAATGGTTGACCGATTTGGTGATTTTTAAGCTCAGAATGGTTTGTTACATGATTGGAGCTGATTGTCATCAAACGGTTGACTGATTCAGTGATTTGTAAGCTCAGAATGGCTTGTTACGTGATTGGAGCTGATTGTCATTGAACGGTTGACTGATTCAATGATTTGTAAGCTCAAAATGGCTTGTTACGTGATTGTGGGTCATTATGTGGTTGTAATTGATTCTTATCGTACAGTTGACCGATTCAGTGATTTGTAAGCTTACATTGGCTTCTTACATGATTGTAATTGATTATCATCGAATGGTTGACCGATTTGGTGATTTGTAAACTTAGAATGGCTTGTTACGTGATCTTAATTGATTCTGATTGAACGGTTGACGATTTGGTGATTTTTAAGCTTAGAATGGCTTATTACATGATTATAGCCGATTCTCATCGAACAGTTGACTGATTCGGTGATTTGTAAGCTCAGAATGGCTTCTTACATGATTGTAGCTTATTCTCATTGAATAGTGTACCGATTCGGTGATTTGTATACTAAGAATGGCTTGTTACGTGATTGTAGCTGATTCTCATCGAATGGTTGACCGATTCAGTGATTTGTAACCTCAGGATGGCTTGTTACATGATTGTAGTTGATTCTCATCGAACGGTTGACCGATTCAGTGATTTGTAACCTTAGAATAGTTTGTTACATGATTGTAGTTGATTCTCATTGAATGGTTAATCGATTCGGTGATTTGTAAGCTCAAAATAGCTTGTTACGTGATTGTAGCTAATTCTCATCGAATGGTTGACCGATTCGGTAACTTGTAAGTTCAAAATGGTTTGTTACGTGATTATAGCTGATTCTCATTGAACAGTTGACCGATTCAATGATTTGTAAGCTCAGAAAGACTAATTAGCTAATTGTAGCTGATTCTCATCAAATGGCTTGTTACATGATTCTAGCTGATTCTCATCGAATGGTTGACTGATTCAATGATTTGCAAGCTTCGAATGGCATGCTATGTGACTTTTATTGATTCTCATCAAACGACTGACCGATTCGATGATTTTTAAGCTCACAATGGCTTGTCATATGATTGTAGCTGATTCTCATCGAATGGTTGACCGATTAGGTGATTTGTAATCTCAAAATGGCTTGTTACATGATTGTAGCTGATTCTCATTGAACGGTTGACCGATTTAGTGATTTGTAAGCTTAGAATGGCTTGTTACATGATTGTAGTTGATTCTTATCCAACGGTTGACCGATTCAGTGATTTGAAAACTCAGAATGGCTTGTTACATAATTTTAATTGATTCTCATCGACGGTTGACCGATTCGGTGATTTGTAAGCTCAGAATGGCTTGTTACGTGATTGTGATTCTCATCGAACGGTTGATTAATTCAGTGGGTTGTAAGCTCAGAATGGCTTGTTAGGTGAATGTAGCTGATTCTGATCAAACAGTTGATAGATTAGGTGATTTGTAAGCTCTGAATGGCTTGTTACATGATTGTAGCTGATTCTCATCGAATGGTTGACCGCTTCAGTAATTTGTAAGCTCAGAATGAATTATTACATGATTGTAGCTGATTCTCATCAAACAGTTGACCGATTCGGTGATTTTTAAGGTCACAATGGCTTGTTACACAATTTTAAATGATTCTTATCGAACGGTTGACTGATTTAGTGATTTCTAAGCTCAGAATGGCTTGTTACCTAATTGTAGCTGATTGTCATCGAATGGTTAATCAATTTGGTGATTTGTAAGCTCAGAATGGCTTGTTACGTTATTGTAATATATTCTCATCGAACAGTTGACCGATTCAATGATTTGTAAGCTCAGAATGGCTTCTTATGTCATTGTAAATGATTCTCATTGAACGGTTGATCGATTCAATGAGTTGTAAGCTTAGACTGGCCTTTTACGTCATTGTAATTAATTCTGATCTAATAGTTGACTAATTCAGTGATTTGGAAGCCCAGAATGGCTTGTTACATGATTGTAGCTGATTCTCATCCAATGCTTGACCGATTCGGTGATTTGTAAGCTCAAAATGCCTTGTTACGTGATTGTAATTGATTCTCATCGAAGGGTTGACTGATTCGGTTATTTGTAAGCTCATAATGTGTTGTTATGTGATTTTAATTGATTCTCATCGAACGATTGCCCAATTTGGTGATTAGTAAGCTTAGAATGGCTTGTAATGTGATTTTAGCTTATTATCATTGAATGGTTGACGGATTCGGTGATTTGTAAGCTTAGAATAGCTTGGTACATGGTTGTAATTGATTCTCATCAATCGGTTGACCAATTTTGTGATTTGTATGCTCAGAATGGCTTGTTACGTGATTGTAATTGATTCTCATCAAACGGTTGACCAATTCACCAATTTCTAAGCTCAGAATGGCTTGTTTCATGATTGTACTTGATTCTCATCAAACAGTTGACCACTTCGGTGATTTGTAAGCTCAAAATGTCTTGTTATGTGTTTGTAGCTGATTCTCATCGAATGGTTGAGCGATTCAGTGATTTGTAAGCTCATAATGGCTTGTTACATTATCTTAATTGATTCTCATCAAACGGTTGACCAATTCGGTGATTTAAAAGCTCAGAATGGCTTCTTACATGATTTTAATTGATTCTCATCGAATGGTTGACCGATTCGGTGATTTGTAAGCTCAAAATGGCTTGTTACGTGATGGTAGCTGATTCGAACGGTTGACTGATTCATTGATTTGTAAGCTCACAATGGCTTGTTACGTGATTGTATTTGATTCTCATCGAACAGTTGATCGATTTGGTGATTTGTAAGCTCAAAATGGCTTGTTACGTGATTGTAGCTGATTCTCATCGAACAGTTGATCAATTCAATAAGTTGTGGGATTAGAATGGCTTCTTACGTGATTATAATTGAGTCTCATTGAATAGTTCACTAATTCAGTGATTTGTAAGCTCAGAATGGCCTGTTACGTGATTGTAGTTGATTCTCATTGAACGGTTGACTGATTCGATGATTTGTCAACTCAAAATGGCTTATTACGTGATTGTAGCTAATTCTCATCAAATGGTTGACCAATTGGGTGATTTTGAAAATCAGAATGGACTATTATGTAGTTGTAGCTGATTCTCAGTGAACGGTTGACCGATTCGTTGATTGGTAAGCTCAGAATGAATTGTTATGTGATTGTAATTGATTCTTATCGAATGGTTGACTGACTCGATGATTTGGAATCTCAGAATGGCTTTTTACGTGGTTATAGCTAATTCTCATCACATTGTTGACAAATTTGATGGTTTGTAAGCTCAAAATGGGTTGTTACGTGATTATAGGTGATTCTCATTGAATGGTTGACCGATTCGGTGATTTGCAAGCTTAGAATGGCTTGTTACATGATTGTAGCTGATTCTCATCGAATGGTTGACCAATTCAGTGATTTGTAAGCTAAGAATGGCTTGTTACATGATTGTAATTGATTTTGATTGAACGATTGACCGATTCGGTGATTTGTAAGTTTAGAATGGCTTGTTACATGTTGTAGTTGATTCTCATCGAATGATTGACCGATTCAGTGATTTGTAAGTTCAAAATAGCTTGTTACGTGATTGCAGTTGATTCTCATCGAACGGTCAATAGGTATGATGATTTGTAAGCTCAAAATGGCTTGTTACATGATTTTAATTGATTCTCATCGAATGGTTGATTGATTCGGTGATTTGTAAGCTCAAAATGCCTTGTTACATGATTGTAGCTAACTCTCATCAAATGGTTAACCGATTTGGTGATTTGTAACCTCAGAATGGCTTGTTACATTATTGTAGCTTATTCTCATCGAACGATTGATCGATTCGGTGATTTGTAGGCTCATAATGGCTTGTTATGTGATTGTAATTGATTCTCATTGAACGTTTGACCGATTTGGTGATTTGTTTGCTCAGAATGGCTTGTTATGTCATTGTAGCTGAATCTCATCGAACATTTGACCAATTCAGTAATTTGTAAGCTCAGAATGGCTTCTTACGTGATTGTAATTGATTCTCATCGAATGGTTGATCGATTCAGTGATTTGTAAGCTCAGAATGGCTTGTTACGTGATTGTAGTTGATTCTCATCAAACGGTTGACCAATTCGGTGATTTGTAAGCTCAGAATGGTTTGTTACATGATTGTAGCTGATTCTCATCGAATGGTTGATCGATTCAGTGATTTGTAACCTCAGAATTGCTTGTTACATTATTGTAGCTTATTCTCATCAAACAGTTGACCAATTTGGTGATTTGTAAGCTCAGAATGGGTTGTTACTTGATTGTAGCTGATTCTCATCGAAGGGATGACCGATTCGGTAATTTGTAAGCTCATAATGGTTTGTTATGCAATTGTAGTTGATTCTCATAGAACGGTTGACCGATTTGATGATTTGTAAGCTCAGAATGACTTTATACCTGATTGTAGCTGATTCTCATCGAACGATTGATTGATTTGGTGATTTGTAAGCTTAGAATGACTTGTTACATGATTGTAGCTAATTCTCATCGAACGGTTGACCAATTCGATCATTTTAAAGCTCAGAATTGCTTGTTACATGATTGTAATTGATTCTCATCAAATGGTTGACCGATTCGGTAAATTTTAACAATGGCTTGTTACGTGATTGTAGCTGATTCTCATCTAATGGGGCATCAATTCAATGATTTGTAAGTTTAGAATGACTTGTTACGTGATTGTAGCTGATTCTCTTCGAACGGTTGACCGATTCGGTGATTGGTAAGCTCACAATGACTTTTTACGTGATTGTAATTGATTCTCATCGAACAGTTGACTGATTCGGTGATTTGTAAGCTCAGAATAGCTTGTTATGTTATTATAATTGATTCTCATCGAACGGTTGACCGATTCGATGATTTGTAAGCTCAGAATGGCTTGTTACGTTATTGTAGCTGATTCTCATCGAATGGCTAACCAATTTAGTTATTTGTAAGGTCAGATTGGCTTCTTACATGATTGTAGTTAATTCTCATCGAATGGTTGACTGATTCGGTGATTTGTAAACTCAAAATGGCATGTTATGTGATTTGTAAGCTCAAAATAACTTGTTATGTGATTAGAGATGATTCTCATGGAACGGTAAGGTCAGAATGGCTTGTTACATGATTGTTGCTGATTCTCATCAAACGGCCGACCGTTTCGATGATTTGTAAGCTCAGAATGGCTTGTTACGTTATTGTATTTGATTCTCATCGAATGGTTGACTGATTCATGTATTTGTAAGTACAGAATGGCTTGTTACATGAATGTCACTGATTCTCATCGAATTGTTGATTGATTCAATGATTAGTAAGCTCAAAATAGCTTGTTACATGATTGTAGCCAATTCTCATCAAATAATTGATCCATTCGGTGATTTGTAAGCTCAGAATGGCTTGTTACGTTATTGTAATTGATTCTCATCAGACGGTTGATCGATTTGGTGATTTGTAAACTCAGAATAGCTTGTTACGTTATTGTAGCTTATTCTCATCAAACTGTTGACCGATTCAGTGATTTGTAAGCTCACAATGGCTTGTTACATGATTGTAATTGATTCCAATCAAACGACTAATCGATTTGCTGATTTGTAAGCTTAAAATGGCTTGTTCCATGATTTTAATTGATGCTCAGTGAACTGTTGACTGATTCAGTGATTTGTAAGCTTAGAATGGCTTCTTACGTGATTGTAATTTATTCTCATCAAACGGTTCCCTGAATTGGTGATTTGTAAGCTCATAATGGCTTGTTACTTTATTGTAATTGATTCTTATCGAATGGTTGACCGATTCGATGATTTGTAAGCTCAGAATGACTTATTACATGATGGTAGCTGATTCTCATCGAATGGTTCACCGATTCAGTGATTTGTAAGCTCAGAATGGCTTGTTAGGTGAAATTGTAGCTGACTCTAATCGAACGGTTGATCGATTCAGTGATTTGTAAGCTCAGAATGGCTTGTTATGTGATTGTGATTCATTCTCTTCAAATCATTGACCGATTCGGTGATATGTAAGCTTAGAATGGCTTGTTATGTGATTGTAGCTGATTCTCATCAAATGGTTGATCGATTCAATGATTTGTTAGCTTAGAATGGCTTGTTATGTGATTGTAATTGATTCTCATCGGACGGTTGACCGATTTGGTGATTTGTAAACTCAGAATGGCTTGCTATATGATTGTAGCTGATTATCATCGAATGGTTGATGGATTCGGTGATTTGAAAGCTCAGAATAGCTTGTTACATGATTGTAATTGATTCTCATCAAATGGTTGATGAATTTGATGATTTGTATGCTCAGAATGGCTTGTTACGTGATTGTAATTGATTCTCATCGAACGGTTGACTGATTCAGCATTTTGTAAGCTCAAAATGGCTTGTTATGTGATTGTAGTTGATTCTCATCGAACGGTTGACCGGTTCGGTGATTTGTAAGCTCATAATGGCTTGTTGCGTCATTGTAATTGATTCTCATCGAACGGTTGACTGATTCAGTGATTTATTAGCTCAGAATGGCTTGTTATGAGAAATTGTAGCTGATTCTCCTCGAACGGTTGACCGATTCGGTAATTTGTAAGCTCAGAATGGCTTATTACATGATTGTAATTGATTCTCATGTAATCGTTGGCCAATTCGGTGATTTGTAAGGCTAGAATGGCTTGTTATGTGATCTTAATTGATTCTCATCAGACGGTTGACCGATTCGGTGATTTGTAAGCTCAGAATGGCTTGTTATGTGATTGTAGCTAATTATCATTCAATGGTTGACAGATACAGTGATTTGTAAGCTCATAATAGCTTTTTACATGATTGTAATTTATTTTGATCAAATGGTTGACCGATTCTATGATTTGTATGCTCAAAATGGTTTGTTACATGATTGTAATTGATTCTCATCAAACAGTTGACCAATTCGATGATTTGCAAGCTCAGAAAGGCTTCTTACGTGATTGTAGCTAATTCTGATCAAATGGTTGACCGATTCAGTGATTTGTAAGCTCAGAATGGCTTGTTACATAATTGTAATTGATTCTCATCGACGATTGACTGATTGGGTGATTTGTAAGCTCAAAATGGCTTGATACGTGATTGTGATTCTCATCAAACGGTTGACCAATTCATTTATTTGTAAGCTCAGAATGGCTTGTTACATGATTGTAATTGATTCTCATCAAACGGTTGACTGATTCGGTGATTTGTAAGCTCAAAATGGCTTGTTACATGATTGGAATTGATTCTAATCGAACAGTTGACCAATTTGGTGATTTGTAAGGTTAGAATGGTTTGTTACGTGATTGTAATTGATTCTAATCGAACGGTTAATAGATTAGGTGATTTTTCAGCTCTAAATGGCTTGTTACATGATTGTACCTCATTCTCATCAAACGGTTGACCGATTCAGTGATTTGTAAGCTGAGAATGCCTTGTTACGTGATTGTAGCTGATTCTCATTGAACGGTTGACCGATTCGGTCATTTGTAAGCTCAGAATGGCTTTTTACGTTCTTATAGCTGATTGTCATCAAATGGTTGAATTATTCATTGATTTGTAAGATCCCAATGGCTTGTTACATGATTGTAGCTGATTCTCATCGAATGGTTGACCAATTTGGTGATTTGTAAGTTCAGAATGGCTTGTTACGTGATTGTAGTTGATTCTCATCGAACATTTGATCGATTCAGTGATTTGTAAGCTCATAATAAGTTGTTACTTGATTGTAATTATTTTTCTTATCGAAAGGTTGACCAATTGGGTGATTAGTAAGCTCAGAATGG
The DNA here is from genome assembly GCA_027943335.1 of Chamaecyparis obtusa. NCBI lineage: Eukaryota > Viridiplantae > Streptophyta > Pinopsida > Cupressales > Cupressaceae > Chamaecyparis > Chamaecyparis obtusa. The sequence goes on from BSBK01000627.1 coordinate 3,779,476, forward strand.
CTTCTTACATGATTGTAGTTGATTCTCATCAATATTTGACTGATTTGGTGATTTGTAAGCTTAGAATGGATTTTTACATGATTGTAGCTGATTCTCATTGAATGGTTGACCGATTTGGTGATTTGCAAGCTTGGAATGGCTTGTTACGTGATTGTAGCTGATTCTCATCGAATAGTTGACCAATTGAGTAATTTGTAAGCTTGAAATGGCTGTTTACATGATTGTAATTGATTCTCATTGAACAGTTGACTGATTCAGTCATTTGTAAGCTTAGAATGGCTTGTTACATGATTTTAGCTGATTGTAATCGAACGGTTGACCGATTCAGTGATTTGTAAGCTCAAAATGGCTTGTTATGTGATTGTAATTGATTCTCATCGAACGGTTGACTCAGTCAGTGATTTGTAAGCTCAAAATGGCTTGTTATGTGATTGTAGCTGATTCTCAACGAACGATTGACCAATTCGGTGATTAGTAAGCTTAGAATGGCTTGTTACATGATTGTAGCTGATTCTCATCGATGGTTGACTAATTAAGTGATTTGGAAGATCAGAATGGCTTGTTACGTGATTGTAGCTGATTCTCATCGAACAGTTCACCAATTTGGTAATTTGTAAGCTCAGAATGGCCTGTTATATGATTATAGCTGATTCTCATCGAACAGTTGACTAATTCAGTAATTTGTAAGCTCATAATGTCTTCTTACATGATTGTAATTGATTTTCATCAAACGGTTGACTGATTCAGTTATTTGTAAGCTTAGAATGGCCTGTTATGTGATTGTAGCTGATTCTGATCGAACGATTGACTGATTTGATGATTTGTAAGCTAAAAATGGCTTGTTATGTGATTGTAGATGATTCTCATTAAACGGTTGATCGAATGGGTGATTTGTAAGCTTAGAATGGCATGTTACGTGATTGTAGATGATTCTCATCAAACGGTTGTCCAATTTGGTGATTTGTAAGCTCAAAATGGCTTATTACATGATTGTAATTGATTCTCATCGAACGGTTGATAGAATCTTTGATTTTTAAGCTCGTAATTGATTGTTACGTGATTGTAATTGATTCTCATCGAGTAGTTGACTAATTCAATTTTTACTAAGCTCAGAATGGCTTGTTACGTGATTGTAGCTTATTCTCATCGACGATTGACTGATTCAGTGATTTGTAAGCTTAGAATGGCTTGTTACATGATTGTAGCTGATTCTGATCAAATGGTTGAACGATTTGGTGATTTGTAAGCTCAGAATGGCCTGTTACGTGATTGTAGCTGATTCTCATCAAACAATTGATCAATTCAATAATTTGTAAGCTCAGAATGGCTTGTTACATGATTTTAGCTGATTCTCATTGAATAGTTGACCAATTCAGTAATTTCTAAGCTCAAAATGGATTTTACGTGATTGTAGGTGATTCTTATCGAACGGTTGACCAATTCAGTGATTTGTAAGCTCAAAATGGCTTCTTTCATGATTGTAATTGATTCTCATCAAATGGTTCACTGAATCAGTGATTTGTAATCTTATAATGGCTTGTTACGTTATTGTAATTGAATCTCATGGAACGGTTGATCGATTCGGTGATTTGTAAGCTCATAATGACCTGTTACCTAATTGTAATTGATTCTCATCGAATGGTTAACCAATTCGGTGATTAGTAAGCTCAGAATGGCTTGTTTCATGATTGTACCTGATTCTAATCAATAGTTGACTGCTTTGGTGATTTGTAAGCTCAGAATGGCTTGTTACATGATTTTAGCTAATTCTCATTGATTGGTTGACCGATTAGGTGATATGTAAGCTCAAAATGACCTGTTACATGATTGTAGCTGATTCTCATGGAACAGGTTACCAATTCAATAATTTGTAAATTTAGAATGGTGTCTTACATGATTGTAATTGATTCTCATCAAATGGTTGACCGATTCAGTGATTTGTAAGCTTAGAATGGCTTGTTACGTGATTGTAGCTCATTCTCATCGAACGGTTGACTGATTCAATGATTTGTAAGCTTAGAATGACTTGTTATGTGATTGTAATTGATTCTCATCAAAATAGTTGATCGATTCAGTGATTTGTAAGCTCAAAATGTGTTGGCAATTTGGCTGAGGTATGTACATAGATGTTGTCATTATGGCAACATATGTTCCCTATGAAGATCACATAAGCTGGAAAGTAAGTATGGAAGATCGCAGACTTAAATTGTGTAAGTATGAAACAATTTTTTTTACAGAGCACTTGATATAGTTTGTTTTGGCGACATTCACTGGAGCATGATCAGAGTTTGCGTAGTTGAACATAGACTCTATGGTGTCTAAGGATACTCCATCTCAGTGCACAAAAGAGTATGAAAAGTACAAACAAAGTTATGATTATTTTACCAATGACAAAGTACAGTTGACAAAGCAATTTTGAAGACAGAACTAGTAAATGAATTAAGGGATTATTTTGCTTGTCAAAATAATGACTTTATATTATAAAGAGACGACATCCTAGATGTTTACTCTTGGATAAAGATATTATGTTTGTATCTTGTATAAATAAAGATGTACGAAACATACTTGAAATGTAACATGTAATATGTAACTTGTGATAGTTGTATATTGTGATAGCAGCAAAAGTTGTTGATGCAAAGTTGTAAGCAGTACCATATTGTAATTAGTAAACATTTGTATTACTTGTTTGGGCAGTGAGCTCATCTGGTAATTAGGTTTTGTATCTACAACTCCTAACAGGGTTGAGGCTTCTAACAAGGCCTATAGTCCCTTAACCAGGACTGATACACTATATGATTGTAACAGGCTCCTAACAGGGTCAACATCCTTAACTGAATATCTTTTGATTAGTGGATCTTTGTGGGTACCATCCCCACCGGGGTTTTCCCTTGGCCAGGGTTTCCTCGAGAACATATCATGTGTTATGAGTTCTTTACATTTACTATTATGTATGCTATTTAGTTTCTTATGGTTTAAAGTAATCTATTATATCCATAAGTGGGCAAAAGTAAAAGTTTGTGAAATACTGATTCACCCCCCCCTCTCAGTATTTCCCATTTCTAACAATTGGTATCAGAGCACAATTACTCGGAGAAGAAACATTCAACGAAAGCCTAGTAGCTTGAGTAAGATCTCTATGGATATGGATCAATTATAGAAGAATCTTGAAGAAGCTCTTGAGCAAATTGATATGCTTACTGATGAAAGAAACACTTTGAAAAGAAAGTATGATGATGCAAAGAATCTTATTGACAAATTGAAAGGTAAGATAGAAGATCTAAAATTTGAGAAGGAATCTAAAATTCTTGTTGAAGATTGTGATGATTTAGAAAAAGAAAATGTGATCCTTGAACATGAATTGAAGATAGAAAATCTGAAGCTTAGCTTGAAAGATGAAAATGACAATTTAAGATCTGAGAATGAAGATCTGAAATCTAAACTTGGCAAGGTAACATCTGAATTTGATAAAGTCAAACTGCAGTATGATGAACTTGAGAAATACAACAAAATTGTGAAAGGTGAATTGACTCAATCCAAACAACTTGAGAGGCTATATTCAAATAGTGAAAAGATTGATAAGAAAGTATCTTATGGAAAACCATTCTATGACAAAACTGGTCTTGGATTTAACATATTGAAGATAGTTAGTGAAAGCAAGAAACCAAATTTGAATGAATGTGAAAGCAGTGAAGAAAAGAAGTTAGATGAGAACAAATCAGAAGAATCACCAAAGCAAGAAGAATCACCGAAGCAAGAAGATTCACCAAAGCAAGAAGAACCACCGAAGCAAGATGAATCATCCAAAGGTATGCAAAGAGAATTCAAAGGTAAATGTTTTGCTTGTAATACTATTGGTCATATGAAGAGAGATTGTACAGGTAAACAATTCAAACCTCTTAATGGTTATTGTTATAATTATCATGGTTTTGGACATAGAGCTATTAAATGTAGAAGATCTAAAGTTATTGAGAATAATTACAATAGTAGAATGCCTAGAAATACTAACAATGCAGATCAAAGATCAACTGAAGACATGAAAAGAGGAAATGGAATAGTATGTTTCAGATGCAACAAAATTGGACATATTGCTAGAAATTGCAGGACACAAATCAATCAGCAAACACCTAGATATGGAACCAATGGAATCACTTGTCAGATATGTAACAAGATTGGACACACAACAAGATTTTGCAAAATGAACAATGGAGGTTATCATCATAACCCTAACCCTAGAAACTATGCAAGAAGGAATGAAAATGCAGGAAACAAAGAGAAAGGTTGTTGTAGCAATGAAGATGAAGTAAAATTTGTTAAAGGCATAGATCAAGAAGGTATATTCAGCATTGAAGGTAATCAGGAAGGTAATGTATCTGATGGTAAGAATGAGTCTTTACCTAACCCTTCTTTAAGCACTTAAATTATGTAAATTTTTGTAGTTTAGGAACTTAGAATTAGTATAGAATTAGATTTTGAATGAGTTAAGTTTTGCGCAATTAGATGAAGGTTTTTAATGTTATACTAATGCTATGGTTAAGTGTGCAAAAAGAAATATTGAGTTTTGCGAGGTCGTAAGAAGATTTATGGTTGCAGGTTTACAGAATCAACTTTTTGACATTTTAGCGGCAAAAGAATTGAATGTGATGTCAGATTGAGTAAATGCTAAGTATTAAAAGATTGAAATCAAATTTATTGTGATTATCAAGTGATTAGAAGTGATTTGGAAGTGAAGAAAGAAGTTTGGAAGTGATTTGTAGAAGTTTGAAGCGTCGATCAAGTGAAAGCCCTAATTTTGCAATTTAAGGTATTTATCTGACTAAGATCTTGAATCAGCTTAAAGTAATCAGCTATAATCATGGATGTATCATTGATTCACAACATTGAGGATAAGAACAGACCTAGAACTAAAAAAGATCCAGTTGAACCCTCAGAAAGAGATGCTAGTTTAGCCTTATCATCTATATCAAACAGAGTTCTTCATTTAGAGAATGTTAAAAGTTATCTTGGATGCAAGTATGAAACCCTAAGGGAGAGTGATTTTAATGGTGAATATAAGAAATTTTACAACATGAATATATCAGTGAAACAAGGTTATGAACATCTAGAAAATAATGAAATCATTGAGTACTCTATGAAATGTGAATTTGATGATGAGGAGTGTACTAAGATCATTTTGAGTAGGATACATAATGGTAAATTTTGGTTGGAAGATAGAGTTATAGACATAATTGTAGACCTAATTCATGATGTGACTGGATTATCAAAAGTTGGTGTAATTCCACTGAATGAGAAAAACATGAGAAAGATTGTGATTGAAAACACTGGTTTAGTATACAATGGCAGAGGTATAGTCATTAGTAAGATTAAGCAAGATGATGTAAAATACTTGTGTAAGATTTTGACAACAAAGTTCTGTGGAAGATCTAGAGAAGATGATATGCCAATAGGTATGGTACACATTACTTATTTGATGTGTGTGGAGAAGAAGCCTGTGGATATGTGTGAAATTCTGAGAATACAGTTGTTTGAGAATTTGGAAAAGATAAAGAAAGCTAAATACACTCACTTTAGATTTTCCTCATTGGTTACTTACACGTTCTTCCACTTGCTAAGAAGATTTCCTTACACTATTGAATGGAATGATGGTGAGAATACTATGGCAAGAATCAATAAATTTTACATGAAACATCTTATTGAGAAGGTTAATGACAGTGTAAAGTTAGTGTTGAAAACTTTTCAGAACATTGTGGTAAATAGATCAAGAATTCCTCCATCCCTAGTTGAGAAATACAAAGATGATATATGTTTTATGGTTGATATTGATTTCACTTACATTGAGGTAGTAGAACCTAGACATGAATTCATAGACCTTCTTGGCTATGAAATCTCTGAAGTTGAAACAGAAGGATATGTTAGTAGATTGTTGAAAAGTAAAGTTGATGCTCATGGCAACAGATTTGGAACATATGATGAAAACTTTGATTCAGAAAAGACACTTAAGGAAGAGAAACAATCAAAGAAGAGAGTGGAGTCTACAATAAAGAAAATTCTAAAAGAATCAGGTATGAGTGAGCAAGAATTTGATATTACGAGAAAGACTGTAGAAGCAATAAGGCAAAGTGAGATACTATCAGGTCCCACCTTTGGCATTAAGTGCAGAACCTATTCAAGTTAAGGTAAAGGTTGAAGAACCTGAGAAGGAACAAGAAATTAGTTAGACAGAGAAACCCTTTTCTTCAGCACCAAGCAAAAGAATGAAGGCAAGTGCTTCAGGACCGGGTAAAAGACAAAAAATAATTGTTCCACTAGTACTTAGAAGAGTTGCAGAGATAAAAGATGATGAAGTGACAATAAAGAAGAAATCATGGAAACCAAGGATAGAAAGAGTTAATGAAGATATAATGCAGCATGGAGACTTTACCAAAATGAACAAATACTATGATTTATATGGATCCTCTGATAGATTAAATCTAGAGAATGCAATGGTTACACATATGATTTTGACAAACAAGAAATTTGATACTATTCATGGAAAGATACCAGAAGATTTGTACAACAGACTTGTGAGAAGAAAGATGAGAGCACAAGAAGAAGATACTAAAATGAGAGAGAATGTGATTAGATAGTTCTATGAGATAAGAGATGATGACCACCTTAAATAGATCCTCAAGCCACTTGAAACCCTATTAAGGACCAAAAGAAGAATTATACAAATAATTGGAGGTCAGTATGAACAAGTGAAGACTAAAATTGAACAGGCATTTGTGCAAGTGCTAGCAAACTTGGTAGTGGGAAAAGATAGAAAAGATCAATCAGTTGCAGAACCAGCAGAGAAATAGAGTTTAGAACAAGTAGAGGCAGCAGCAGAGGTAGTTGAAGTTGAAGATATTCCCTCTTCTTCTATAAACATTGGCATCGAATCTATGGACATTGAAGGAACAAAAGTTACTTTAGATTCAGATGATGCGGTACTCAACAGTTTGGATAACATTGTTGACAATTTGGTTTTGGGAGAGCAAGAAAAGAGTATTGAAATAGAGACTACTCGAACTGAAGTGCAAATGGAAACAAAGGCCCATACACCTATTGAACCACAAGAAGACATCAGTCTTACTCCTAAGACTGGAAAGGAGAAAGGAATAGGAACATTGATTGAAGATTTGAGCAAGGAAGTTGATGACGATGATCAATTAGAGTTGATCACTTCTTTGAACAAAATTATTGGAAAGAACAAGAAAGTTAAGAATTTGGAAGGTAGTCTGAAAGATTTGATTTAGAAGCTACAAAGTGTTATATCTACAAAAGTCTTTGATTCAGATCCACTTGAAAGAGCAAAGATGGTAATTAATTCTTTTGAAGTTGAGTTCACTAATTTGACTTATATTGCTAAGGTTAAGGCTCGGGCAGCTTATGAAGCTGAGATGTTGCAGAATATATGTCAGAATATCAAAAATGACATTGACAACCTTGACAGACACATTAAAAACTTAAGGAAACATCTTGAGACTGGAAAGTGTTTGTACATTCAGTGTACAAAATCTGAAAATATTTTAATTGAGGAAGAGAAGAAGATAAAAGAGAAGCAAGATGAAACTGCAGCAGAGACAAACTCTTTGGCCAACCTAAACATAAAGATCAGTACAGTTGAGAAAAAGATCAGAAAATTATGTGATGAGATAAGGACTTTGAATGATGAGAAGAACAAGAAAATTATCAGAATAAACATCTTGAGAGAGCATGTCTCAATCAAGTTGACTATAATAGAAGAGCAGCTAGATCAATGTCTTACTGCTAAGACAACATTTCAGAAGTTCAATTTTGAGTCCCTTCAAGCCTGTTAGATTGCAGCATACAGATTGAGTACTTTACTAAATGTAGTAGAATCAATAAAGAAGGCATGGGAGAAAGATTTTGAGACTTGGAAGATAGATTTTGTAGATTGTGTTGCAAGCCTACCAGCTTTGCAATAAGACAGTAAGGTAAAAGTTTTGACACAATTTTGTATATCCCTTTCCACCCTTTATTTTGTCATTGTTGTCAAAGGGGGAGAGATACTTAGAAAATTGTCTATATATGATAAGGAAGGATACTCATAGGGGGAGTTCTATAGAGTATTATGAAGTGTTATAGATTATGCGTATATTTTGAGGACATATATGGATAGTATACTTATTTTATGGCCAAAATTTTGATACAAATTTTGAGATTTTGACTTGTACACTTAGCCAATTTTCTCATATGTTGCCACCAATGACAAAGGGGGAGATTGTTGGCAATTTGGCTAAGGTATGTACATAGATGTTGTCATTATGGCAACATATGTTCCCTATGAAGATCACATAAGCTGGAAAGTAAGTATGGAAGATCGCAGACTAAAATTGTCTAAGTATGAAACAATGTTTTTTACAGAGCACCCGATACAGTTTGTTTTGGCGATGTTCACTGGAGCATGATCAGAGTTTGTGCAGTTGAACATAGACTCTATGGTGTCTAAGGATACTCTATCTCAGTGTGCAAAAGAGTATGGATAGTATGGACAAAGTTATGATTGTTTTACCGATGACAAAGTACAGTCGATAAAGCAGTTTTGAAGACAGAACTAGTAAATGAATTAAAGGATTATTTTGCTTGTCAAAATCATGACTATATTATAAAGAGACGACATCCTAGATGTTTACTCTTGGATAAAGATATGCAAGCCAACAGGAGAAAGATATTATGTTTGTATCTTGTATAAATAAAGATGTATCGAACATACTTGAAATGTAACATGTAATATGTAACTCGTGATAGTTGTATATTGTGATAGTAGCGAAAGTTGTTGATGCGAAGTTGTAAGCAGTACCATATTGTAATCAGTAAACATTTATATTACTTGTTTGGGCAGTGAGCTCATCTGGTAATCAGGTTTTGTATCTACAACTCCTAATAGGGTTGAGGCTTCTAACAAGGCCTATAGTCCCTTAACCAGGACTGATACACTATATGATTGTAACAGGCTCCTAATAGGGTCAACATCCTTAACCGGATATCTTTTGATTAGTGGATCTTTGTGGGTACCATCCCCATTGGGGTTTTCCCTTAGCCAGGGTTTCCTCGAGAATATATCATGTGTTATGAGTTCTTTACATTTACTGTTATGTATGCTATTTAGTTTCTTATGCTTTAAAGTAATCTGTTATATCCATAAGTGGGCAAAAGTAAAAGTTTGTGAAATATTGATTCACCCCCCTCTCAGTATTTCCTATTTCTAACAGAATGCCTTGTTACATGTAAGTAGCTGATTCTAATCGAACGGTTGACCAATTTGGTGATTAGTAAGCTCAGAATGGCTTGTTACGTGATTGTAGTTGATTCTCATCGAACAGATGATCGATTCAGTAACTTGTAAGCTTAGAATGGATTGTTACGTGATTGTAGTTGATTCTTATCGAACAGTTGACCAATTCGGTGATTTGTGAGCTTAGAATGACTTGTTACCTGATTGTAGCTAATTCTCATCGAACGATTGACCGATTCGGTGATTTGTAAGCTCATAATGGCTTGTTTCATGATTGCAATTGATTCTCATCAAATGGTTGACCGATTCAATGATTTGTAAGCTCATAATGGCTTGTTTCATGATTGCAATTGATTCTCATCGAATGCTTGACTGATTCAGTGATTTGTAAGCTGAGAATGACTTGTCGTGTGATAGTAATTGATTCTCATCAAATGGTCGACCGATTCAGTGATTTGTAAGATCAGAATGGCTTGTTACGTGATTGTAATTGATTCTCATCAAACGGTTGACCGATTCGGTGATTTGTAAGCTGAGAAAGGCTTGTCATGTGATTGTAGCTGATTCTCATCGAACGATTCACTGATTCGATGATTTGTAAGCTCGGAATGGCTTGGTACGTGATCGTAGCTAATTCTCATCGAATGGTTGACTGATTTGGTGATTTATAATCTCTGAATGGCTTGTTACATTATTGTAGCTGATTCTCATTGAACGGTTGACCAATTCAGTCATTTCTAAGATCACAATGGCTTGTTACATGATTGTCATAGGTTCTCACCAAATAGTTGACTGATTGGCTAATTTGTAAGCTCAGAATGGCTTATTATGTGATTGTAGTTGATTTTCATTGAATGATTGATATATTCGGTGATTTGTAAGCTTAGAATGGCTTGTTACGTGATTTTAGATGATTCTAATCGAAAGGTTGACCGATTTGGTAATTTGTAAGCTCAGGATGAATTGTTACATGATTGTAGCTGATTCTCATCAAACGGTTGACCGATTCGATGATTTTTAAGCTCATAATGGCTTGTTACATGATTGCAATTGATTTTCATCGAATGGTTGACCGATTCAGTGATTTGTTAGCTCAAAATGGCTTGTTACGTGATTGTAATTGATTCTGATCAAACGGTTGATCGATTCAGTGATTTGGAAGCCCATAATGGCTTGTTATGTGATTGTAGCTTATTCTCATCTAATGGTTGATTGATTTGGTGATTTGTAAGCTTTGAATTGCTTGTTATGTGATTGTAGCTGATTCTCATCGAGCGATTGACCGATTCAGTGATTTGTAAGCTCAGCATGGTTTGTTATGTGATTGTAATTGATTCTCATCAAATGATTGACCGATTCGGTGATTTGTAAGCTTAGCATGGCTTGTTACATGATTGTAATTGATTCTCATCGAATGGTTGACAAATTCGGTGATTTGCAAGCTTAGAATGGCTTGTTATGTGATTGTGATTGATTCTCATTAAATGATTAACCGATTTAGTGATTTCTAAGCTGAGAATGGCTTGTTACGTGATTCTACCTGATTCTAATGGAACGGTTGACCGATTCAGTGATTTGTAAGCTCAGAATGGCTTGTTACGTAATTCTAATTGATTCTCATCGAATGGTTGATCGATTTGTTGATTTGTAAGCTCAGAATAGCTTGTTACATGATTGTAATTGATTCTCATCAAACGATTGACTGTTTCAGTGATTTGTAAGCTCAGAATGGTCTGTTACATGATTGTAGCTGATTCTCATCGAATGGTTGACCGATTTAGTGATATGTAAACTCAGAATGGCTTTTTACATCATGGTAGTTGATTCTCATTGAACGGTTGATCGATTTGGTGATTTGTAGTCTCAGAATGGCTTCTTACGTGATCCTAGCTGATTCTCATCAAACGATTGACCAATTTGGTCATTTGTAAGCTCATAATAGCTTTTTACGTGATTGTAGTTATTTCTCATTGAACGGTTGACCGATGTGGTAATTTGTAAGCTTATAATGGCTTGTTATATTATTGTAATTAATCTTCATCAAATGGTTGACCGATTCGGTGATTTGTAAGCTCTGAATGTCTTGTTACATGATTGTAATTCATTCTCATAGAACAATTCACCGATCCGGTGATTTGTAAGCTTAGAATGGCTTATTACATGATTGTAGGTGATTTTCATCAAACAGTTGACCCATTTAATGATTTGTAAGCTCATAATGACTTGTTATGTGATTGTAATTGATTCTCATTGAACAATTGACTGATTCTGTGATTTGTAAGCTCAAAATGGCTTGTTATGTGATTGTACCTGAGTGTCATCAAACGGTTGACCGATTCGGTGATTTGTAACCTCAGAATGGCTTGTTACATTTTTACAGCTTATTCTCATCGAACGGTTGACCGATTCGGTGATTTGTAAGCTCAGGATGGCTTGTTACGTGATTGTAGCTGATTCTCATCGAACTAATGACAGATTCGGTAAATTGTTAGCTTAGAATGGTTTGTTAAGTGATTGTAGCTGATTCTTATTGAACGGTTGACTAATTCAATTATTTGTAAGCTCAGAATGATTTGTTACCTGATTGTATCTAATTCTCATCGAGTGATTGACCGATTCGGTGATTTGTAAGCTCAGAATGACTTGTTACATGATTGCAATTGATTCTCATCGAATGGTTGACTGATTCATTGATTTGTAAGCTCACAATGGCTTGTTACGTGATTGTAATTGATTCTCATCGAACGATTGACCAATTCAATGATTTGTAAGCTTAGAATGGCATGTTAAATTATTGTAATTGATTCTCAGTGAACTATTGACTGATTCGGTGATTTGTAAGCTCAGAATGGCTTCTTACGTGATTGTAATTGATTCTCATCAAATAGTGGACCGAATTGGTGATTTGTATGCTGATAATGGGTTTTTACATGATTGTAATTGATTCTCATCGAATGGTTGATCGATTCGGTGATTTATAAGCTCATAATTGGTTGTTATGTGATTCTAATTGACTCTCATTGAATGGTTGACTGATTCGGTGATTAGGAAGCTCAAAATGGCTTGTTACATGATTGTAGCTGATTCTCATTGAACGGTTGACTGATTCAGTTATATGTAAGCTTTTAATGGCTCGTTACATGATTGTTCCTAATTCTCATCGAACGGTTGACCGATTTGGTGATTTGTAAGATTAGAATGGCCTGTTACCTGATTGTAGTTGATTCTCATCAAACGGTTGATCGATTCAGTGATTTGTAAGGTTAGAATGGCTTGTTACGTGATTGTAATTGATTCTCATAAAATGGTTGACCGATTCAGTGATTTGGAAACTCAAATTGGCTTCTTACATGATTATAGCTGATTCTCATCCAATGGTTGACCGATTCGGTGATTTGCAAGCTTTGAATTGTTTGTTATGTGATTGTAGCTAATTCTCATCGAACGATTGACCAATTCAGTGATTTGTAAGCTCAGCATGGCTTGTTCAGTGATTCTAATTGATTCTCATCAAATGGTTGACCGATTCGGTGATTTATAAGATTAGCATGGCTTGTTACATGATTGTAATTGATTCTCATTGAATGGTTGACAGATTCGGTGATTTGTAAGCTCAGAATAGCTTGTTACATGATCGTAGCTGATTCTCATCAAATAGTTGACCAATTCAGTGATTTGTAAACACAAAATGACTTGTTATGTGATTGTAATTGATTCTCATCAAATGGTTGATAGATTCGGTGATTTGTAAGCTCAGAATGGCTTGTTACGTGATTGTAATTCATTCTCATCAAACAGTTGACTGATTCAATGATTTGTAAGCTCAGAATGTCTTGTTACGTGATTCTACCTCATTTTCATTAAATGATTGACCGATTTGGTGATTTGTAAGCTTAGAATGGCTTGTTACGTGATTGTAGCTGATTCTCATCGAACAGTTGACCGAGTTGGTGATTTGTAATCTCAAAATGGCTTGTAACGTAATTCTAGCTGATTCTCATCCAACAGTTGACCGATTCGGTGACTTGTAAGCTTAAAATTACTTGTTACGTGATTGTAATTGATTCTGATCAAACAGTTGACCGACTTGGTGATTCGTAAGCTTAAAATAGCTTGTTAGGTGATTGTAATTGATTCTCATCGAACAGTTGACCGATTCATTGATTTGTAAGCTCATTATGTCTTTTTACGTGATTGTAGTTGATTCTCATTGAACGGTTGACTGATTCAGTTATTCGTAATCTTAAAATGACTTGTTACATGATTGTAATTGATTCTCATCGAACGGTTCACCAATTCGGTGATTTGTAAGCTCAGAATGACTTGTTACGTGATTGTAGCTGATTCTCATCGAACGGTTCACCGATTCAGTGATTTGTAAGCTCAGAATGGTTTGTTACATGATTGTAGCTTATTCTAATTGACGATCGACTGATTCAGTGATTTGTAAGCTCAGAATGGCTTGTTACATGATTGTAGATGATTCTCATCGAACGGTTGAACGATTTGGTTGTTTGTAATGTTAGAATGGCTTGTTACATAATTGTAGTTGAGTCTCATCAAACAATTGACCAATTCAATAATTTGTAGGCTCAGAATGTCCTGTTACGTGATTTTAGCTGATTCTTATCAAACAGTTGACCAATTCAGTAATTTGTAAGCTTAAAATGGATTTTTATGTGATTGTAGTTGATTCTCATCGAACGGTTGACCAATTCAGTGATTTGTAATCTTAGAATGGCTTCGTATGTGATTGTAATTGATTCTCATCAAACGGTCGACCGAATCGGTGACTTGTAAGCTTATAATGGCTTGTTACATAATTGTAATTGAATCTCATGGAACGGTCGACCGATTCAGTGATTCGTAAGCTCATAATGACTTGGTACCTGATTGTAATTGATTGTCATCAAATTGTTGACCAATTCGGTGATTAGTAAGCTCAAAATGGCTTGTTACATGATTGTAGCTAATTCTAATCATAGGTTGACTACTTCGGTGATTTGCAAGCTCAGAATGGCTTGTTACATGATTTTAGCTGATTCTCATTGAACGGTTGACCGATTAGCTGATATGCAAGCTTAGAATGACCTGTTACATGATTGTAGCTAATTCTCATCGAACAGTTGACCAATTCAGTAATTTGTAAACTCAAAATGGTGTCTTATGTGATTGTAATTGACTCTCATTGAACGGTTGACCGATTCGATGATTTGTAAGCTTAGAATGGCTTGTTACGTGATTGTAGCTCATTCTCATCGAACAGTTGACCGATTCAGTTATTTGTAAGCTCAGAATGGCTTGTTATGTGATTGTAATTGATTCTCATCGAACAGTTGACTGATTCGGTGATTTGTAAGCTTAGAATGGCTTGTTACATGATTGTAGCTGATTCTCATTGAACATTTGACCAATTCGGTGATTTGTAAGCTCAAAATGGCTTGTTACGTGATTGTAATTTGTTCTCATTGAACGGTTGATTGATTCAGTGATTTGTAAGCTAAGAATGGCTTGTTACCTGATTGTAATTGATTCTCATCGAATGGTTGACCAATTTGGTGATTTGTAAGTTCAAAATGGCTTGTTACAGGATTATAATTGATTCTCATCAAATGATTGACTGATTCGGTGATTCTTATGCTCATAATGGCTTGCTACGTGATTGTAATTAATTCTCATTGAACAATTGACTGATTCAGTGATTTGTAAGCTGAGAAAGGCTTGTTACATGATTGGAGATGATTGTCATCGAATGATTGACTGATTCAGTTATTTCTAAGCTCAAAATATCTTGTTACATGATTGTAATTGATTCTCATCAAAACAGTTGGCTGATTTGGTGATTTGTAAGCTCATAACGGCTTGTTACGTGATTTTAATTGATTCTCATTGAATGGTTGACCTATTCGGTTATTTGTAACCTCATAATGGCTTATTACGTGATTGTAATTCATTCTCATCAAATGGTTGATCGATTTGGTGATTTGTAAGCTTAGAATGGCTTGTTACATGGTCTTAGTTGATTCTCATTGAACATTTGACCGATTCGGTGATTTGTAAACTCAGAATGGGTTGTTATGCGATTGTAGTTGATTCTCATCGAACAGTTGACCGATTCGATGATTTGTAAGCTTAAAGTGGCATGTTACTTGATTGGAATTGATTCTCATCGAACGGTTGACTGTTTCAATGATTTGTAAGGTTCAAATAGCTTGTTATGTGATTGTAGCTTATTCTCATCGAACAGTTGACTAATTCGGTGATTTGTAAGCTCATAATGTCTTGTTATGTGGTTGTAATTGATTCTCATCGAACAAATGACTCATTCAGTGATTTGTAAGCTCATAATGGGTTGTTACGTGATTGTAATTGATTCTCATCAAACGGTTTGCCGATTCTGTGATTTGTAAGCTCAGAATGGCTTCTTACATGACTATAATCGATTCTCATCAAACCATTGACCGATTCGGTGATTTGTAACCTCAAAATATTTTGTTACATGATTGTAATTGATTCTCATCGATGGTTGATCGATTCAGTGATTTTGTAACCTCAGAATGGCTTGTTACATGATTGTAATTGATTCTCATTAAACGGCTTACCGATTTGGATATTTGTAAGCTCAGAATGACTTGTTACGTGATTGTAGCTGATTCTCATCGAATGATTGATTGATTTGGTGATTTGTAAGCTCAGAATAAATTGTTACATGATTGTACCTGATTCTCATTGAACGGTCAATCGATTCAATGATTTGTAAGCTCAGAATGGCTTGTTACATAATTGTAATTGATTATCAGCGAACGGTTGATCGATTCGGTGATTTCTAAGCTTATAATGGCTTATTACGTTATTGTAGCTCATTCTCATCGAACGGTTGATCGATTCAGTGAATTGTAAGCTCAAAATAGCCTCTTATGTGATTGTAATTGATTCTCATCAAACAATTGACCGATTTGATGGTTTGTAAGCTCAGAATGGCTTGTTAAGTGATTGTAGCTGATTCTCATCAAACGGTTGACCGATTCAGTGATTTGAAAGCTTAGAATGGCTTGTTACATTATTGTAGCTGATTCTCATTGAACGATTGACCAATTCAATTATTTGTAAGCTCATAATGGCTTGTTATGTGATTGTAGCTTATTCACATTGAACGGTTGATCGATTCAGTGATTTGTAAGCTCAGAATGGCCTGTTACATGATTGTAGCAGATTCTCATCACACGGATGTCCAATTCGGTGATTTGTAAGCTTAGAATGGCTTGTTACATGATTGTAATTGATTCTTATCGAATGGTTGACCGATTCGGTGATTTGTAAGCTCATAATGGGTTGTTACGTGATTGTAATTGATTCTCATCGAACGGTTGACCAATTTGGTGATTAGTTAGCTCAGAATGGCTTGTTATGTGATTGTAGTTGATTCTCATCGACGATTGACTAATTTGGTTATTTGGAAGCTTAGAATGGCTTGTTACATGATTGTAGCTAATTCTCATCTAACGGTTGACCGATTTGGTGATTTGTTAGCTCAGAATGGCCTGTTACGTGACTATAGCTAATTCTCATCGAACAGTTAACCAATTCAGTAATTTGTCACTAGTAAATTTTACCTCAAATTTCAACGAGAATTGGTCAAATTTTTGACAATAATTGGTCGAATCCACGACCAAAAATTTCATCCTTCTTTTTTGATTGAATGTTCTACGTATTTCTTATTTGTCAAAATTTTGACCATAATAGTGGTTTAAATTTTGACTGTAGCTCTTAATTGAAACTGGAAGAATCACCATCTTTTTTTTGTCTAATGGTCAAAATTGAGACCATGCAATGGTCTCAATTTTGACCATACTATTGGTCGAATGTATGGCTTTGTCGTTGATTGTTTTGGTCCAATGGTCAAAATTTTGACCATAGCATTGGTCAAAATTGAGACCAATGCTGAAATTTTTTTTTAAAAAAAATCTCTATTAAAAAGTGGTATTGGTTTCTTATTTACAATAATTATTAATTAATCAATCTTGTATTTGCAAGATGACATGGAGTTTTCATTGGAATCTCCTAGGATCTAAGAATAGTGTTATGCTGTTATGAAGGACTTAATAATAAGTTTGAATTACTGACGTTGCAAAGCCGAACACTCATCAATCTAATGTATTTTCAAGTAACAGTAGAAATTGATGTTCTCCATGAAATGAATGTATAAATTGATTCCTTAAGTCTCCATGATCCTAACAGTGAAAATAGTGTACGATTTGATGTTGAAATGTGCTAGGCTGGGAATCCACGTGCACCAATCATAGAGCAGTCGCATGATCACATGGAATAAAATAATGCCATGTGATCATGCGACAATTGAGTTCGGGCAGGTGAATGCGCTCTACTGGGACCCATGTATGCTAATAGCGTAGATGCAATAATGAAAATTTATAAGTCTGAGCCCGACGAGGATAGTATTAAATATTATTTCATGCGCCAATGATAAAGTGGTCGCATGATCACGTGAATAAAATAACACTCTTGCGATCATGTGACAATGGAGGACCAGGTGGGACCCGAGTCAACGGACTTACCTATGGTGGAATAAAGGAACGCATCCGACGGTCCTCACAAAATCGTGACCCTACCAAATGCTTTTGTGAACTTGCGAGATTTGTCCATGTGTCAGGTGGGGCCAAGAAAAGTTTATCCACCTAATAAGAAGCTATCAGGTCAGACCTGAGACTTAAGGAAAATAAAGAGATTAAAAGATAACATAATCCAATGGAACATCAAAGGTGACTAAGAACAATGGATTATTGACACAGTGTTATGATCGACCTGTCGAATGAGGTCATGGGTAAGAAAAGAAAGAAGAATATAATGCTAAAGATGATGTATGCTTGGCAATGCAGGATTACACCACGTGTTCATGTGGGCCCGTTTTATTAAAAAGAAATATTATATCATGCACCAATCATAGAGTGGTCGCATGATCGCATGGAATAAAATAATGCCATGCAATCATGCGACAATGGAGTTCAGGTAGGTGAATGCGCTCTACTGGGACCCACGTATGCTAACAGTGCAGATGTGATAATGAAAAGTTATAAGTCCAAGCCCAATGAGGATAGTATTAAATATTATTTCATGCGCCAATGATAAAGCGGTCGCATGATCACGTGAATAAAATAACACTCTTGCAATCATGCGACAATGGAGGTCAGGTGGGACCCGAGTCAACGGACTTACCTATGGTGGAATAAAGGAATGCATCTGACGGTCCTTGCAAAATCATGACCCTTGCCAAATGCTTTTGCGAACTTGAGAGATTCATCCACATGTCAGGTGGGGCCAAGAAAAGTTTGTTTGCCCAATAAGAAGCTGTCAGGTGGGACCCGAGACTTAAGGAAAATAAAGAAATTAAAAATTCAATGTAATCCAACGGAGTTTGTATTCTCGCTCAATCCCTTACTTCTTTTATGCACCGAACATGCGTCGAGATCCCGCATTAGCCTCTGTGACTTTTTCGTACCATAGTGGAAAAATGGGGATCGTTGATTCATATCAACCGATAAGTCTTTGGGACCCACCACCATGCGTCTGCATCCCTCTTTGTCGCTAAGCATCTTCGGTGACTTACATTGTCGCATGATCGCATAGCAATATTTTAATCCATGCGATCATGTGACTGCTTTATCATTGGTGCATCTACACTATCAGAGTACGTGGGTCCCACTACCACATGGAAGTTCTTGCTATGTCATAACTCAGGTCCCGTTGAGAAACAATGCCCACTAATCTACACTTTTTTTTTACTTTTCGCATGATTGCATAACTCATATTTGGTTTATGTGATCATGCGACAGCCACAATTTTCTTCCTTCAAACCATATTAACTTCTAACTTTCGAACATCTAAACATTTTGAAAGCTATTATATGATTGTTTCAATTCATTTCAACCAAAGAAAACCCTGGGCATTAGCTAGTTGTATTTCAATAAGATATTTTATTGAAACACTTATCATCCCATTGGAATAAGATATTTTATTGAAACCTTGTATCTTATATTGCATCAAGGTACAATTTGATTTTGCCCTTATAGGCCTCCTTTTCTAGACATATGTGAATGAGGCCTAAATGTATGCTTTGACACCAAACTTAAGGGTTTACATCTTCTAAAAATACTCCCATCATTGGTGAAATGTGAGTCATGGAAGTATCATTCAAAAAGTCATGGAAGTATATCAACCAGAAGTAGTTGTCTTACAATGTGGAGCAGATTCACTTTTAGGCGATAGGCTAGGATGCTTTAATTTATCAATTAGAGGACACATAGATTATGTTCAGTTTCTTCGATCATTCAATGTTCCATTAATGCTTGTTGGAGGTGGGGGTTACACAATTTGCAATGTTGCCCGTTGTTGGTGTTATGAGGTATATATTCTTTCTTTACTGTTAGGGATACTTACATGATTCTGAACATCTATTCTTCTTTATGAATTGTGTACCTTCTAAATGGATGTTTCAACTTGCTTGATATAGACTGTAGTTGCTGTGGGTATTGAGCCCCTAGACAAATTGCCTTATAATGAATATTATGAATATTTTGGGCCAGACTATACTCTCCATGTATCTCTAAGCAATATGGAGAACCAGAACTCTACTAAGGAATTGGCAAAAATTAACAGTGATCATTACCTTATTGAACTTGGAGAAGTACACCATACCTAAAAATTGCCTCCTTATGCTGTCCTTATGCACTATCACTAATACATTTGGGGGCATTTTGCGATGGCTATGTGTCGCAATTGCGACAGCTATGTGTCGCAAGAGCAACACCCATAGATGTCACTATTTTTTAGTCGCAAATTGCGACGTCTATGGGTAGCCGTCGCAATTGCGACACATATCCCATCGCAATGTGACTAAGATTTGTTAGCGGCATGGCCGTCACCCCCCCGTCGCATGGCTTCGGAGGGCCATCGCAATCATGACGGACCTCCCAAGCAATTGCGACAGGCGCCTGCATCGCATTGCGACGGGTTGCCGTCGCAATTGCGACGCCCGTGGGTGGATTAAAAAAAAAAATTAATTTAATACATTGCTAATGAACCACATTAATGCTTTTTTCTTTCAACAAATGAGGACAGCCACTGTAAAGACAACATGATAATGTACACTCACTGTAAGGACAGTCACAAATGAGGACATCTTACAGTGACTGTCCCTAGTGTAATTGCCACTTGAATGTATTGCTATTCAGCCACATTAATGCTTTTCTTCTTCAACAAATGAGGATAGTCACTGTAAAGACAACATGATAATGTACACTCACTGTGAGTGTACATTATCATGTTGTCTTTACAGTGACTATCCTCATTTGTTGAAGAAGAAAAGCATTAATGTGGCTGAATAGCAATACATTCAAGTGGCAATTACACTAGGGACAGTCACTGTAAGATGTCCTCATTTGTGACTGTCCTTACAGTGAGTGTACATTATCATGTTGTCTTTACAGTGGGTGTACATTATCATGTTGTCTTTACAGTGTCAATATATGCATTATTACTTAAACTGAAGAGTACTCTAAATAATATGTCATTGTGGAGTTCTGATTGCTTCCAATTTGATATACGCTTGTTCTACTTATGTATCTAGCATCATGTAAGAAAAGTTGATGCTTTTAAATAGATTCATTTAGCCATGAAATGCCTGTGCATGTTACATACAAGATTCCAAGGCCCAAAACTGATTACTCATTATAATTCATGTACAGAATGATAATCAACCACAACGAGGCATGCGTAGGCGCTGCTTAGATTTTGAGGCATCAGAAGCTCGTAGAAGAAACTTGACCAATGGCTCATGGAATGCAACAAACTTATTGCCTAAAACAGGAGCATTGGTAACCACAGATGATGGTTTTGAAAAGAACACTTCACCATCAATGTCACGTGAGGGAACTGCAATTTCTGATGGCAAGTAACTTGTAGTATATAAGAGAGATGCAGGTACAGATGCTGGGAATACATTGCTAATGAACCACATTAATGCTTTTTTCCCTCAACAAATGAGGACAGTCACTTTAAAGACAACATGATAATGTACACTCATTGTAAGGATAGTCACAAATGAGGACATCTCACAGTGACTGTCCCTTGTGTAATTGCCACTTGAATGTATTGCTATTCAGCCACATTAATGCTTTTCTTCTTCAACAAATGAGGATAGTCACTCTAAAGACAACATGATAATGTACACGGGCTGTAAGTGTACATTATCATGTTGTCTTTACAGTGACTGTCCTCCTTCAAGTGGCAATTACACAAGGGACAGTCACTGTAAAGGCAACATGATAATGTAGAGAAACATTGTCATTTACAATAATTATTAATTAATCAATCTGTATTTGCAAGATGACATGGAGTTTTCATTGGAATCTCCTGGGATCTAAGAATAGTGTTATGCTGTTATGAAGGACTTAATAATAAGTTTGAATTACTGACGTTGCAAAGCCGAACACTCATCGATCTAAAGTATTTTCAAGTAACAGTAGAAATTGATGTTCTCCATGAAATGAATGTATAAATCGATTCCTTAAGTCTCCATGATCCTAACAGTGAAAATAGTGTACGATTTGATGTTGAAATGTGCTAGGCTGGGAATCCACGTGCACCAATCATAGAGCAGTCGCATGATCACATGGAATAAAATAATGCCATGTGATCATGCGACAATTGAGTTCGGGCAGGTGAATGCGCTCTACTGGGACCTATGTATGCTAATAGCGTAGATGCAATAATGAAAATTTATAAGTC
Source organism: Chamaecyparis obtusa (assembly GCA_027943335.1). NCBI lineage: Eukaryota > Viridiplantae > Streptophyta > Pinopsida > Cupressales > Cupressaceae > Chamaecyparis > Chamaecyparis obtusa. Next base: position 3,801,554 of record BSBK01000627.1, read on the forward strand.
TGAGCCCGACGAGGATAGTATTAAATATTATTTCATGCACCAATGATAAAGTGGTCGCATGATCACGTGAATAAAATAACACTCTTGCGATCATGTGACAATGGAGGACCAGGTGGGACCCGAGTCAACGGACTTACCTATGGTGGAATAAAGGAACACATCCGACGGTCCTCACAAAATCGTGACCCCTACCAAATGCTTTTGTGAACTTGCGAGATTTGTCCATGTGTCAGGTGGGGCCAAGAAAAGTTTATCCACCTAATAAGAAGCTGTCAGGTCAGACCTGAGACTTAAGGAAAATAAAGAGATTAAAAGATAACATAATCCAATGGAACATCAAAGGTGACTAAGAACAATGGATTATTGACACAGTGTTATGATCGACCTGTCGAATGAGGTCATGGGTAAGAAAAGAAAGAAGAATATAATGCTAAAGATGATGTATGCTTGGCAATGCAGGATTACACCACGTGTTCATGTGGGCCCGTTTTATTAAAAAGAAATATTATATCATGCACCAATCATAGAGTGGTCGCATGATCGCATGGAATAAAATAATGCCATGCAATCATGCGACAATGGAGTTCAGGTAGGTGAATGCGCTCTACTGGGACCCACGTATGCTAACAATGCAGATGTGATAATGAAAAGTTATAAGTCCAAGCTCCTAGAAGAAACTTGACCAATGGCTCATGGAATGCAACAAACTTATTACCTAAAATAGGAGCATTGGTAACCACAGATGATGGTTTTGAAAAGAACACTTCACCATCAATGTCACGTGAGGGAACTGCAATTTCTGATGGCAAGTAACTTGTAGTATATAAGAGAGATGCAGGTACAGATGCTGGGAATACATTGCTAATGAACCACATTAATGCTTTTTTCCTTCAACAAATGAGGACAGTCACTTTAAAGACAACATGATAATGTACACTCACTGTAAGGATAGTCACAAATGAGGACATCTCACAGTGACTGTCCCTTGTGTAATTGCCACTTGAATGTATTGCTATTCAGCCACATTAATGCTTTTCTTCTTCAACAAATGAGGATAGTCACTCTAAAGACAACATGATAATGTACACGGGCTGTAAGTGTACATTATCATGTTGTCTTTACAGTGACTGTCCTCCTTCAAGTGGCAATTACACAAGGGACAGTCACTGTAAAGGCAACATGATAATGTAGAGAAACGTTGTCATTTGTATTTTCAACAGTGCCGAGAGAGATTCCCTCCGCGAAATCACAGCTACAATTTCTGAGTACGTTGGGTTTATTTTTCTTTTGTCATTATTATGTAATCTGGTATTCAGCTGTTACAGAGCTAAAATACCTAGAAATGAGGACATATCTGTGTTGAATTTATTGTTAGCGGCTTTGGTTATTTAGAAGTTTAATTTTATTTGTTCATCTTTCAAGCACAAACATTTTGTGGACCGTAACATCTTCATTGTTTCGGGTATGCAATGAAACAGTCGTAACTTGCAACTACCTTCACGGTACTTGTGTACATTATCATGTTGTCTTTACAGTGACTGTCCTCATTCAAGTGGCAATTACACAAGGGACAGTCACTGTGAGATGTCCTCATTTGTGACAAGGACAGTCACACATGAGGACATCTCACAGTGACTGTCCCTTGTGTAATTGCCACTTGAATGTATTGCTATTCAACCACATTTATGGGCCCGTTTGGACCACAGCACATAGTAGCATCTACAGAGAAGAATATCCCAGGTGTAACAAGTTGTAAGAATATACCAACAGTTCTAAGAAGTTCCCTAGCACATAGTAGCATCTACAGAGAAGAATATACAACATGAGGGCAGCCACTGTAAAGACAACATGATAATGTACACTCATTGTATGTGTACATTATCATGTTGTCTTTACAGTGACTGTCCTCATTCAAGTGGCAATTACAGAAGGGATAGTCATTGTGAGATGTCCTCATTTGTGACAAGGATAGTCACACATGAGGACATCTCACAGTGATCGATTGTCCCTTGTGTAATTGCCACTTGAATGTATTGCTATTGAACCACATTAATGCTTTTCTTCTTCAACAAATGAGGACAGTCACTCTAAAGACAACATGATAATGTACACTCATTGTAAAGAGAGTCACAAATGAGGACATCTCACAGTGACTGTCCCTTGTGTAATTGCCACTTGAATTACACAAGGGACAGTCATTGTGAGATGTCCTCATTTGTGACAAGGATAGTCACACATGAGGACATCTCACAGTGATCGATTGTCCCTTGTGTAATTGCCACTTGAATGTATTGCTATTGAACCACATTAATGCTTTTCTTCTTCAACAAATGAGGACAGTCACTCTAAAGACAACATGATAATGTACACTCACTGTAAGGACAGTCACAAATGAGGACATCTCACAGTGACTATCCCTTGTGTGATTGCCACTTGAATGTATTGCTATTCAGCCACATTAATGCTTTTCTTCTTCAACAAATGAGGATAGTCACTCTAAAGACAACATGATAATGTACACGGGCTGTAAGTGTACATTATCATGTTGTCTTTACAGTGACTGTCCTCCTTCAAGTGGCAATTACCCAAGGGACAGTCACTGTAAAGGCAACATGATAATGTAGAGAAACGTTGTCATTTGTATTTTCAACAGTGCCGAGAGATATTCCCTCCGCGAAATCACAGCTACAATTTCTGAGTACGTTGGGTTTATTTTTCTTTTGTCATTATTATGTAATCTGGTATTCAGCTGTTACAGAGCTAAAATACCCAGAAATGAGGACATATCTGTGTTGAATTTATTGTTAGCGGCTTTGGTTATTTAGAAGTTTATTTTTATTTGTTCATCTTTCAAGCACAAACATTTTGTGGACCGTAACATCTTCATTGTTTCGGGTATGCAATGAAATAGCCATAACTTGCAACTACCTTCACAGTACTTGTGTACATTATCATGTTGTCTTTACAGTGACTGTCCTCATTCAAGTGGCAATTACACAAGGGACAGTCACTGTGAGATGTCCTCATTTGTGACAAGGACAGTCACACATGAGGACATCTCACAGTGACTGTCCCTTGTGTAATTTCCACTTGAATGTATTGCTATTCAACCACATTTATGGGCCCATTTGGACCCCAGCACACAGTAGCATCTACAGAGAAGAATATCCCAGGTGTAACAAGTTGTAAGAATATACCAACAGTTCTAAGAAGTTCCCTAGCACATAGTAGCATCTACAGAGAAGAATATACAACATGAGGGCAGCCACTATAAAGACAACATGATAATGTACACTCATTGTATGTGTACATTATCATGTTGTCTTTACAATGACTGTCCTCATTCAAGTGGCAATTATAGAAGGGACAGTCACTGTGAGATGTCCTCATTTGTGACAAGGATAGTCACACATGAGGACATCTCACAGTGATCGATTGTCCCTTGTGTAATTGCCACTTGAATGTATTGCTATTCAACCACATTAATGCTTTTCTTCTTCAACAAATGAGGACAGTCACTCTAAAGACAACATGATAATGTACACTCATTGTAAGGACAGTCACAAATGAGGACATCTCACAGTGACTGTCCCTTGTGTAATTGCCACTTGAATTACACATGGGACAGTCATTGTGAGATGTCCTCATTTGTGACAAGGATAGTCACACATGAGGACATCTCACAGTGATCGATTGTCCCTTGTGTAATTGCCACTTGAATGTATTGCTATTGAACCACATTAATGCTTTTCTTCTTCAACAAATGAGGACAGTCACTCTAAAGACAACATGATAATGTACACTCACTGTAAGGACAGTCACAAATGAGGACATCTCACAGTGACTGTCCCTTGTGTGATTGCCACTTGAATGTATTGCTATTCAGCCACATTAATGCTTTTCTTCTTCAACAAATGAGGATAGTCACTCTAAAGACAACATGATAATGTACACGGGCTGTAAGTGTACATTATCATGTTGTCTTTACAGTGACTGTCCTCCTTCAAGTGGAAATTACACAAGGGACAGTCACTGTAAAGGCAACATGATAATGTAGAGAAATGTTGTCATTTGTATTTTCAACAGTGCCGAGAGAGATTCCCTCCGCGAAATCACAACTACAATTTTTGAGTACGTTGGGTTTATTTTTCTTTTGTCATTATTATGTAATCTGGTATTCAGCTGTTACAGAGCTAAAATACCCAGAAATGAGGACATATCTGTGTTGAATTTATTGTTAGTGGCTTTGGTTATTTAGAAGTTTAATTTTATTTGTTCATCTTTCAAGCACAAACATTTTGTGGACCGTAACATCTTCATTGTTTCGGGTATCCAATGAAACAGTCGTAACTTGCAACTACCTTCACGGTACTTGTGTACATTATCATGTTGTCTTTACAGTGACTGTCCTCATTCAAGTGGCAATTACACAAGGGACAGTCACTGTGAGATGTCCTCATTTGTGACAAGGACAGTCACACATGAGGACATCTCACAGTGACTGTCCCTTGTGTAATTTCCACTTGAATGTATTGCTATTCAACCACATTTATGGGCCCGTTTGGACCCCAGCACACAGTAGCATCTACAGAGAAGAATATCCCAGGTGTAACAAGTTGTAAGAATATACCAACAGTTTAAGAAGTTCCCTAGCACATAGTAGCATCTACAGAGAAGAATATACAACATGAGGGCAGCCACTGTAAAGACAACATGATAATGTACACTCATTGTATGTGTACATTATCATGTTGTCTTTACAGTGACTATCCTCATTCAAGTGGAAATTACACAAGGGACAGTCACTGTGAGATGTCCTCATTTGTGACAAGGACAGTCACACATGAGGACATCTCACAGTGACTGTCCCTTGTGTAATTGCCACTTGAATGTATTGCTATTCAACCACATTTATGGGCCCGTTTGGACCGCGACACATAGTAGCATCTACAGAGAAGAATATCCCAGGTGTAACAAGTTGTAAGAATATACCAACAGTTCTAAGAAGTTCCCTAGCACATAGTAGCATCTACAGAGAAGAATATGGGTCAACGAGGTTGACTTCAAAGCCATGCAATCTAATGGTAATAGTAATATCATAATTTGACATACTATCAGAAATACTTCCTAAATAGACTATTCAATCTTATAAGAGATGGATTCATGAGAACTATTATTTATGAAATATGAGTCAATGACTTTAATTAAAAAAATTACACAATCTAATTCTTGTAAAAATATCAAAATTTGACACATTGAAAATACCTTCCAAAAGTATCGTTAATTGATTAATATGAATCACTACTCATGAAATATAATTTTATAAACCTAATCTAAAAACTACACAATAAAAATCTTAATAGCAATATTGTAAGAAACTATTCCCAAAAGCAAGCCTAATAAAATTTGATGAAAATAATTTTTGTTTCACTCAACTTTGACATTCACAACTTCCTCTTTTATTATAATAAGAAAAAAAATGTCTTTTTAGATATACCTCATGAACCATACTTGAATAATCTATCATTTTTCTTCTCAAAAACATATTTGCAGAGCCTGCTTCTTTTACTTGTTTGTACTTTTATCTCTCTGATGGAAAGGGTTCCTTCAGGACACATTTTTCCAAGTTCACTGCTTGAGATATTTGAGGAGGGTTTCCCTGCTTGAGTATCCATCCAACCCATATTCGAGTAGTTCTACAATTGCACAGTCTAAATTAATAATACTGACAATTGAATGACAAATGATGATACATAGAATTGATATAAACTAATCCTAAAAACACTAAAACATTATTAATATATTTATATTTCATAAATAAAATTGATATAAAAGATTTGGAAAGATACATTAAAAAATAGAAAAATAGTAATTTATAATAGAAGGAAACTTAAATTGCTATTTAAAAAAAAAACAAGAGTCTTAAATCTTATCATTTTGTTTCATTATCATCCATAAGTACACACCTCTAGCATAATAATTATATTTTACCACCCATAAAATGAAAAAAAGATTTTCACAAGAGAAATTGAAGCTAGATTATAAAAATGAACCATCTTATTGGAAACTGGAACTGTTATCATACCCAAAAGGACTACAAAATTTCACCTTATCATACCCAGATTGTTGCTTTGCCTGGCGGAGGGAAATTTGATCAGTAAAATTGACACAGAGTATGTTGTCTCCATTGTCATGCTGGATAACAAAACACCAACTTTAATGGGCATGTACTGTCCCTTGTGTAATTGCCACTTGAATGCATTGCTATTTGATGCAGGGGCATCCCTAATGCAAGCCAAAGACACCATGATTGAAGGAAGTTTCCATGAAGCCAAGGAGTCAAATCCTATCAATTGGAACATAAGATTTTCACCTTGGAGCTTTGAAGGATTGACTGGTGAAAGGTCCTTTTGATTGACAAATTAGAGTCTTTTTGAATGACAAATCAGAGTCTTTTTGAATGACAATAAATTAGAATAGGAGTTTTAGATGTTTTCTTGGTTTTTAATAAATATTAAGGATTGATTTTATCTCCTTATAAACATCCACTTGTTGGACACAAGACCCCTTGGTGACTTATAAACCTTGGGCATCTTTTGAGTCCTTGGATGAAATGAGCATAGTAAGTGTTTATTAGGTGTCTTTTAGATGTTGTTAAGAAGTTTGAAGGTCCAAAATAACTTTAATAAGGTTCCTAAAGTTTCACAACACATTTTTAACCTTCTCGGCAAAGTTGTTTGCAAAGTTGTAATGCAACTTTAAAAGTTGCTTAGCAAAGTTGACATTTGTTGGATAAACTGTTCTAACCACCTAGATGGTTGAACCAACGTTTGGAGAGCCTATTTTAGGCTTCAAATGGTCGAAGACAGACAGAGAACCAGTATTGTAATCATTTTGCTTTCATAAAAAATAAAAATAACCTTGTTTTAGTGCATTTCTGGTGAAAAATGAACTCTGTACGGCTGTACGGATGGTGGTTGGATGATAAAATTTGCCTGGAAGTTGTAATAGTGACATCTGATGCTTTGGAAGTTGGTTTGATTGATTCTCTTTGTTTTATATCTAAGTTATTTCAAATTTTCTGTGCATTGTTTACAAACCCTCATTTTCAGGGTTTGACTGATGTAAAGACCTTAACTCACGTTTCAACCATTGGAATTCCTTCTTCCTTGGTGGAATGAGAGTTAAGGATGTATATTTGTATATTCTAAAAGCCCTGACTACTCTGCATCACTATTGAACCACATTAATGCTTTTTTCCTTCAACAAATGAGGACAGTCACTGTAAAGACAACATGATAATGTACACTCACTGTAAGGATAGTCACAAATGAGGAAATCTCAGAGTGATTATCCCTTGTGTAATTGCCGCTTGAATACATTGCTATTGAACCACATTAATGCTTTTTTCCTTCAAGTGGCAATTACACAAGGGACAGTCACTATGAGATGTCCTCATTTGTGACAAGGACAGTCACACATGAGGACATCTCACAGTGACTGTCCCTTGTGTAATTGCCACTTGAATGTATTGCTATTCAACCACATTTATGGGCCTGTTTGGACCACGGCACACAATAGCATCTACAGAGAAGAATATCCCAGGTGTAACAAGTTGTAAGAATATACCAACAGTTCTAAGAAGTTCCCTAGCACATAGTAGCATCTATAGAGAAGAATATACAACATGAGGGCAGCCACTGTAAAGACAACATGATAATGTACACTCATTGTATGTGTACATTATCATGTTGTCTTTACAGTGACTGTCCTCATTCAAGTGGCAATTACAGAAGGGACAGTCATTGTGAGATGTCCTCATTTGTGACAAGGATAGTCACACATGAGGACATCTCACAGTGATCGATTGTCCCTTGTGTAATTGCCACTTGAATGTATTGCTATTCAACCACATTAATGCTTTTCTTCTTCAACAAATGAGGACAGTCACTCTAAAGACAACATGATAATGTACACTCATTGTAAGGACAGTCACAAATGAGGACATCTCACAGTGACTGTCCCTTGTGTAATTGCCACTTGAATTACACAAGGGACAGTCATTGTGAGATGTCCTCATTTGTGACAAGGATAGTCACACATGAGGACATCTCACAGTGATCAATTGTCCCTTGTGTAATTACCACTTGAATGTATTGCTATTGAACCACATTAATGCTTTTCTTCTTCAACAAATGAGGACAGTCACTCTAAAGACAACATGATAATGTACACTCACTGTAAGGACAGTCACAAATGAGGACATCTCACAGTGACTGTCCCTTGTGTGATTGCCACTTGAATGTATTGCTATTCAGCCACATTAATGCTTTTCTTCTTCAACAAATGAGGATAGTCACTCTAAAGACACAATGATAATGTACACGGGCTGTAAGTGTACATTATCATGTTGTCTTTACAGTGACTGTCCTCCTTCAAGTGGCAATTACACAAGGGATTTGTGTTTTCATTTGTGTTTTCAACAGCGTCGTAACCCTCCGCGAAATCACATCGGGATATAAGGGCAAAACAAACAAGAACGTTGTCATTTGTATTTTCAACAGCGCTGAGAGAGATAAACAAACTTAAAACTCAGACTTAAGAAAGATGAAGGCAATGCTTCAAAAGGCCGATGCCCTAAATACGGGAAAACACAATACCACCATTAAACGATGCCCTAGTCACCGTATCAATGCTGCCAGCTCCGTACCAGTATGCTGACTGCTCACTTTCATCCTGTGATAAAGGTAACTTCATTAATCATACTTGAAATGGCAGCATACGAACTAAAGCTGATGAACATTTATAAACTAAAAGTTTAAAACTACAGATTACAAATGTAGTAGTTTCATACGAAAAGAACTTGATGTCTGAAATTTACCATTAGAAGTATCCAAAGGAATACCACAGTACTGTTGAACTTGGAGAATCGGAGATGATCTACACAGCAAGGTTCAACAGCTGTAAGGACTGTTACACCATCTTTAGCATTTGAATACATTTTCTCCTTGGCTTTTGGTGGATCCTCAAAGACCCCCAATGACGTTTTCCCTACAATTATCAATTGTTTGTCAGTATGAGATATTAATAAATAAACATTAATCACAATATTAGGCAAACAATGTTCTTGATGTCTGAATCTAAATCACAGAAAGCTCTAATAAAGCAGTTCTCAGTTTCACATTAAACTAAGTTTCAATTTCAAATGGTTATAATAATTTTTGCAAGTTATAAGTAGCTGGTTACAGTATATGACATAAAAAGAAAAAAAATCATTTCTATTCTTTTCTTCTTTTTCTCTTTCAACGAAGCTTTTGCACCACACAAATGCATACCAAGAATTTCTCAGGAGGTTTCAAGACCATTGCATACCAAACTTCTTCTCTGTAGATGCTACTGTGCGTCGTGGTCCAAACGGGTCCAAATAGACCTAGTGACTCTAGTAGGTCTCCAAAACCTGTTCTGCAGCAATAACTCTTCAATTTGACAAAGGACCTTATGAACTTATATGTTTTTTGAGTACCCTTTTTGATGTTCTAACAATCCTCCAACTCCCAGACCTTGACTCCACTCCAGCATATCAATGTCCTTATTGAGTCCGCAGACCTAATGCATGCCTTTGGGTGTGGGTTCCAAAACAAGGCATTGAAAATGGGTGCATGAAACCAAGATCAGAGTTTGAAGATGTCCACCATGCTCTAAAGATCTAGATTCAACAAGGTTTGAGGTCCTTTACTTGCCGCTACCCTCTGATCTTGCATAATCCATCAACTCCTAGTCAAGAACATTGAGATTCTTGACCTAGGACTTGCTCTTGAAATTCTCTGGCTTAGTATCCTGTTCCAAAGCTTTTAAAATATGAAAATAAACCCCCTTAACTTGCATTTTACAAAGAACAGAGGATATCCTATGGTTTATTTGCAAGTTAAGGCCATTTGAATGCAATAACCCAAAAAATGAGGGTTTGACAGAACAACAGATAAGAAAAAGGAATAACTTTGATATAAGGTGTCTTGAATCTACCAAATAAACTCTCAAAGCATAAGATATAAATACTCTAACTTCCACACTGGTCTGCCCTCCCTTTCACATCCGTACACTGTACAGTGCTTGAAGGAAATGCACAAAAAAGGCTCTGAAATAGTGGCTCTATCTGACAGAGAGTCCATGCTAGGCTTCATGACTAACCTAGAGCACATTCCTTGTTATGGAGGAAGTTTGAATGGTGAAGAACTTATGGAATGGATAGAGGACCTAGATAACCATTTTGACTACAAGTATCTTATTAATAACCATTTTGACTACAAGTATCTTATGGATAGAGGACCTTGATAACCATTTTGACTCATTTAGTATCTTATAGAGCTTCACTTTGTTTCGAGAATATAGTTTAATATTCTCTACTAAACAGGGCCAACCACGTGAAGGTGGAAGCTCATTTGGCCCCACCCCCCTCCCCCTAACATCACTCTACATTCCTTGTTAACATCTAACATTCATTCATTCTTTCAATTATTAATAAAATGTAACATTCAATCAATATCACATGATAACATTCATTAACACATTAGATTCGTTAACACACAACATTCATCAATATGAAAATAAACACATAATTCATGAACATTCATTAGCACATAATTAAATTCATTGAGACATAAAATTCAGTCATTATCAATTAAGGTATTTAGATGACAATCATTTCTTTTTCCTCTTTCTAATTTTTTTTCTATGTAAGCTCTAAGAGGAGCATCAGTGTTATCATCAATACCCCCCTCATCAGTTGTTTTGTTCTTTGTTCTTGATGATCTCAAATTCCTATGCTGCTGCAAAGGGGGGTCCTCTACAATAACAAATAAAAGAGTTAAATTTAAAATATTTAATTATAATTGTTACAAGTATTTAATTATTTTAAAGAACATAACTGTGGCGCTCTTTAATTACCTGATCTGGCCACATCATTTTGTCTAGACTCAACCTCAACATGCTCATGAGCACCGACCCCTCGATCCTCTACAGTTGCTATACAAAATGTTACATTAATCCAAACACCAATTGTAATTACATATAAAAATTTTAATAGCAAATGTATACCTCCACCACTAGGATGCACATCATGCGAACCTTCATTATGCATAGATTGTGTAGAAGGATTGTCAGGCTGCATTCCAATATCCTACACATTGTTATCATTGCTTTCTTAAAATAGATATACTCACTTTATATTAGAACTTAACATCAAATAGAATAATTGGTAAAGTATTCAATTTGAAATAAATTTCATTTAACTTATTTACCTGTGGCTCAGATGCATCATTATTTGAACCTTGCACACTGATTTCAGCTCGTAGCCATTCAGCCACGGCTCTATAGCCTTGTTGGAAGCCAATTCTCTTGTCCTCTTCTGTGAGGCATCTATTGAACTCTGACCCCTACATTTTTTCTTGGTATGGTGAATTTTACTTGCATTGTTTGATCAAAAAAAATTTCCTTGCAATATATAAAAAAATTGATACAAGTTTTCATTTACTAATACTTACAACTCGTGCTTGAAGTTTGGAAAAACCACCAGAGCCGAGCTTGTGTGTCCCGTGCTTTTCTAATCTTGCCTTTGTTGCCTTTGATGTGTCAGGCAATCTATGAAAAGTTTGAAATATGTTAGAGACTAGTATAGGAAAAATTTAGAGGTTAATTAGTACATAATTACATTCTCAAAAGTATCACATACCTTGCTCTACTCTCTACTGGCGTAATTCCTTTTTTCATGTCGGCTTTATACTTTCCATCCAAAATCAAACCCTGCCACTCAGCCTCAAGAACACAGGGCGGACGCTCGTGCCTTGGGTTAACCTCTAAATATTTCCTGTACTGGTCCCTAATATACTTCAAACATAAACCAGCTCTTTCAAGGAGCTTGTTTCTCTCGAATGCACGAGGTCCAAAAAGCTGGGTCATACTATGTACAAGATCATCCTTCAACTTTTTATCTTGGTTATTCCACCTTTTAAGTAAAAAAAAACATGTTAGACTCATAAATGAAGAGAAGCTACCTTTAATATAGTTCAAGAAATTGATGAAAAGGAAAACTATTCTAGCAATGATATGAAATCAAAATAGTGGTTTGGGGTTTTAGTTAGGATATGATGTTCCACCATGTACATATGGTGGGTCCGAATATCCGCAAACACTCGTCACCAAGTTTTCACCAAAAAATATCATTCCCTACAAAATAATCATGGGATCATTAGTCGATGAAGAGTGATCAAAAACTAAATTACTATTATATCACTATAGAATAATAATAACTTTAAAGTACCTGGAAGTTTGGATACTTTTAAGGGAACGCCTTCATCGTCGCTGATGATCAATACGCAATCCTTCACCGTTCCCGTACTAGGAACACGGGAACATCCAGGAAATGATGTTGCATCGGGACTTGTTGCATCTCCTATTGCAAAAAATGAAAACCATTATCAAATGCCTCCAAGAAATAATACTTCAAGGGAAATAAATTAGTGCAGAGCACCCATGGCACAAACACAATCAAGGGATCTACATCGTAAACACATAACACTTAAACACATAACAAAAGAGAGAAAAAGAGGGATTTGTGTACCAGTAGATGGTGCAACAGTTGGTGCATTTAGGCTGTGTGTTGTTGACATGGCAGTCGGCAAGACATTTGTGGCTGTCCTGGATAGAGGCGGCGTTGTCATATCATCATGGAAAGGAGCTGAAGAATAAAATTGTTAGAGCATGCATAAATATAGAACGCGTGGACTAGCATGGACAAGATTGTTAGAGCATTAAAAAAAAAGATTGTTCGAGCATGTATTGTCAATGATTATGATCATTCCTATATATATTCAGTGGAAAACAAAAGTGGGGAATGCAACATGTGATCTACCTGAACCACTTGCAATACCGGCCTCATCATGGGAATGGGGTTCAAAATTACGCAAATAACTCTGTAAAGACAATGCATCCATATTTTAATTAATGTCATAAAAGAGCATAACATAAAAACCATTATTGAACTCTTGTAATAATTAAAAATTTCATTAATACTTACTTTAAAGTTTTCAGAAGTGCGCAACAACTCAGCTGCCCTGTCTTTTATTTCCTGAGTCTGAGGATGTATGGATACCAAATGTAGAAGTTCTTTCCCAATTTTCTTTAGCAGCTTTTTAATGGAACCGATCGGGTCATCGGTCTCTACTAAATCAATAAAAAAAGGGTCCACAAGGGGGGACTCCTGAGGGACTACAGGTTGCTTTCCCTCTCTCCGACCACCGGCCCTCTCTGACAACAATAGTATTAGTATTATCAAAATTACTCCAAAACAATGAAGAAAATAACATTAAAAAAAATAACATTTTGCTTCTATCTAGTTTGCACAATTACAATGAGTTTTACCTGCTCATGTGTAGATGAGCTAGGAATATCATCACCATCACCTTCGGGTGGTTGCTCCATATTGTGCCCCTGTGTCAAAGATCAAGTATAAAAATGTTAGCCAAAAATTTAATAACTAAATGGTATGTTGGAGTCATTGATTAGAAGTTGGTTTAATAGTATGTACCACCCCCATGATAGTAGCCTCGTTTGTATCTATGCGGTTCAAATTGTAATCAATAAGCAGCTCTTCCCCTGCACGTATTGATTTTATCGCACAGATGAATACACGATTTCCCTCGCGCGCCTCAAATATGCAATTGGGTTGCTTTATAGTTGACCCAGGTCGTGTACTATTTATAAAACCCACAATATTCCCTGTTGCTTTTGGCCTTCCATCAATGTATATAGCCACACTTTTACTTTGATTATTGTCTTTCTGTTTTATATAATTTGCCGAGAGTGCATACCTACGCATACTTTTTTTATATTGAACAATATGCATCCAACTTTTGTAATCGTAACATGGTCCAACATACTCCATCAATTCAGAAACTTTGTTGTAAGACACCTTTATGCCATCCATAGAAAATAGGCCCAAACCATGTAATGATGATGATGCTATGCGATATATCCTCTCATTAACACAAAAATCAGTGTTTATTGGAGGAAGTTCCTTGGGTACCCAATGTTTCTGTAGATGTTGGTACCTCAAGGGCACCTCGATGTCGCCTTTCGTCTCATCATCATAAGAACATGACCCCCCTTGAGCAAGGAAAAATTTCATGTGTTTATTGAATTTCCTTCTAGTCCTTTGACCTCTAGTTAATCTCCCTATTCTAGATAAACTGCATGTCTCACTTTCCTCTTCTATTCCTATATTTCCCTCACTCGAGGAAGACACTTCTGACAAATACCTATTTGCTGGTACCTGCAAATGGGAGAGATCTTAGAAGACATCAATCTTACTATTGATAAGTGTATTAAATAGACTTTCTATAAGGTGTATTGACTTATACCTGTCGATCCATGAGACTGTGCGGGATGCTCTTGAAAGGGGTTCAATTTCCTGCAAATGTAATTCAATTATCGTGAGCATAATCACATCATAATCATAATCACATCCATCATAAGCATCACATAAAAATTAAAAACATTAAAACGTACACATTATAACACTTATAGCTTTTAAATAGATAATGAATAAACTATGTAACCATTTAAGACAAATATATTTCTATCAAGAAATGAATATTAAATACATTAAGGATTGATGGCATACCTTTAAATTTCATCATCATCATCCTCATCATCATCATCATCATCATCATCATCATCATCCTCATCATCGTCGTCATCATCATCGTCCTCGTCGTCGTCGTTGTCGTCGTTGTCGTCATCATCAACATCATCATCATCAACATCAACATCATCTTGATCATCATCATCAGTAGCAGCATCATCTTCTTCTTCTTCTTCATGAAAATTTGTCTCAGGAACATCATCCAATAATTGTCGATCGTGATCATCATCTACATCATCTTCTACTTCTTTGGTATCTTCTTCTTCCATCGCATTATACTTTATCGGCCTTCCTCTCGGTTCATGTCTAACAACAAATGACCAACCCAATTTATGTGAAACCTCTGAGTAAAATACCTGCTCACATTGGCTTGGAAGAACATAGGGCTCATCCCCAACTGGCTCAAATGACCTTGTATTAACCATTGTAAATCCATTATCATGTTCAATAACAGTTCTATTAGGATCATTTGGATTAAGTCGTAGCCTGTACCATTCGACAACAAAGAGTACTAATTTGAAGGAACTAAAGTCGCACTCAAGTATATCATCCAAAATGCCATAGTATTGATTTTTAGACTCTTGAGGATCTAAGTCATTTCTAGATGAAATATTAGTCACTTGAAAGACTGCAGTTATTCCAGAATCACAAGTTTTCTTCGTGTCATCCAACACTTTGACGCGAAATTTTTGACCATTACAGAACATACCCTTGTGGTGTTTAGCCTGCAATAATATGTGAAACATGTCAAAATTATTATATCATGAGTTGATAAACATACGGGTGATTAATAATTTTGTACGTACCTGGAAATCTCTTAAACCATATGCTAAATCTATTTCCCTTTGCGTAACATTAGAATCTCCATTACGATGAGCTTCTTTAACCAATGAAGATACACCTTCCCATGTTAATGTGTGACCAGAATGTTGACATCGTTCAATCCATACCGTCATCCAATCAAGATTGTTTGCAATATACAAATGTAGTGCATCCCACTCTCGAGCAACTGTATAAAAAAAAAATAGACGACTTACAACCGATTTATTTTGAAGATTAAGAAATAATTTATTACAATAACATCTTATAATTTATTACCTGTCACTTTTCTCAATCTACCTTTCCCCATCAAGTACTCCCCTTTGAATTTTTTAAAAGGGTCGAGATCCCAAATGCGATCTACATGGATATTTGAAGCAAACTTAGGAAGATATTCAGTAATGTACACCATAGTCTGGTATACCATGTATCCCTCTACCATAGAACCCTCAGGATGTGCTCTTTGTCGAACCAAAGCCTTCAAAGATTTCAAGTGCCTCTCAACCATCCACATTGACCTAGTGTGTGCAGGTCCACACAATTCAATCTCCTCAACTTGGTGTATGAGGTAGTGTTCTTGTGCATTGAAAAAAGTTGGAGGTAGACACTTTTGCATTTCACACAATAAATGAGAAATTCTTCTCTTCCAATAGTTTATATCTTCTTTATGGATTTCTTTAGATGACAACCACCTACATTAAGAGATTCAAGTCACAAAAAATATATAAATACGAGACTTTACAAAATAATATACAATAGATTACATAGCAAGAAAAACAAATCGCGAATATAATAAATATATACAACAAATTGAACAGATATTACTGCTTACCTCATGTATTTTCCAAGATCATATATCACTTGTTTGATGTTATTGTTGAAGTGCTCTGGGAGAGATAGAGGTAGCACATACTGCATTAATTATAAACCAATCATTTCATTATTTTCTAACATAACATAATGAATAGTACACGTAGTTTATGAATATATTGTAAATACAGAAGAACATAACTTACCTTGATGAAAGTATGCCAATCATGCGTTTTGAGCCCTGGCCCAAATTCACTTTTCTTTGATATGAGATTGCTTATGTTCCCAACAAATCCTGTGGAAAATCGAATTTTTCGTATGACTTCTTTTATGGCATCACTTTGCTGCTCCGTTAATAACCAAGGAAGGGCACTTATATTAATCTGATCTCTATTGCTATTTGAGTGAATGAAATTCTTCAGTGCATGATTGGATTCATGAATGTCATTACAAATTTTGACAATTTTTTCTTTGTCACGCCTTCCATCCAGTATTTTCCACAATGTCTCTGTTATATTCTTTCCAACATGCATAAGATCAAACAAATGCACAATTTGTAGGTCCTCGTAGTAGGGCAACCTACTAAATTGTCTGGGATAGCTTTTTAGTCCCTTTGGAAGGTTGTCAGTAGTGCCTTGACGACCTTCATGATCATCAATTACATAATTAGTAAACAAAAATCACAATAGAAATATATAAATTACAAACATAAACCATTAAGTGGAACGACATTACCTCGACGATTAATTCTATTATATTCCAACTTCCATAGGCGAGGTGTCATCCTTCGTGGCTTTGATGTAGTCTCTTCTTTCCCATTGAAAAGATGTTTTTCCATACTTCGATACTTATGATTCCTGTGGAAGAAGTGTCTGTACTCATCAAACACATGCTTTCCTAAACTTTTTGAATGACGAGATTTCATCTTTGGACCACAAACTGGACATGCAAATTTTCCCTTTGTTTGAAGACCTACAAGATAATGATATAATTGGATTATTAAATATGTTGATTTTTATAATTAGAATTATCATGCGCAACTTGAATTCACTATAACATACCACAAAAATGTGTTAGCCCTAGGGCATCATGTATTGTCCATACAAGTATTGCATGGAATTGAAATTGTCTTTGTCCTATTGGTCTAGACACGTCATACATAGTGACACCATTCCATAACTCCACCAACTCGTCAATAAGAGGCTCAATATATACATTCATATCTTTAACTTGATATTTACCTACTTGAATGAACAGTAACATTACATAATTATTGTGACCATTTTACTGTAAGATTTGTAAGTACATGTAAATTAATAACTATCAAATGATAAAATACCTGGAACAATCATTGCCAACATAATGTGCTCCCTCTTTATTGACATCCACAGAGGAATGTTATTGTTGATAACAAAAACAGGCCACACCGAGCAAACAGATCTCATCTCTCCAAATGGATTGACACCATCCGCTGCCAATGAAAGCCTGAGATTACGAGGTTCTTCTTTGAAGTGTTGCCACTTTTCCTCTATGTGCATAAATGCCGAACCATCCGCAGGGATTCGAATAATGTCATCTCGACTTCTATTGCGTGCATGGTAATCCATAAATTGTGCCAAGCTAGTACACCTGAATAATTGTCGCATCCATGGAATAATGGGGATGTAACGAAGAACCTTGTGAGGCACCTTTTTTGTTATTCGATCTGTTTGATATCTACTCGTATGACATACAGGGCATTGTGTTGCAAATTCATGTTCTTTATAATATATAATATGATCATTGGGACAAGCATGTATTGCTTGATACTCCATTCCAATATCTTTCATAATAGCAGATAATTCTCGATATGAGCGAGGTAGAATATTTGATGGTGGTAACAAAAACTCGCCTATCAATCTACAGCAAAAAATATAAGTTGTTAATATAAACAATATTAGTGGTACATTATTCACCCTTTGTTAACTATAAAGACATATATGACATACCTTAACATACGTGACATTGTTATGTTCGATAAACCATTCATAACCTTCAAGTTCAACAACAACAATACAGCAGAGAGAAGAGTTGTTTGGGAGTCTTTGTATAGGGGCTCGTATGCCTTCTCAAGTAGAGGTACATCAAGGCTATCATCATCATCATGATCAGATCTGCTTGGACTAAATGTGTCATGGATCAATGTATTTATACCATCATCTTCAATTGTGTTTTCTGGCGCATGATCGTCATCTTCCATGGGATCATTATCTTCACCTTGGATATTCGCACCCCCATGTTCCTCCATATCATGTACTTCCCTGGGGAGATCAACCTATATAAAATTGATTAACATAAATAAACCATGATCTTCAACTCATCATCAAGTGATTTCATATGTATATAAATTGTTAAAATGATATAATGAACAACTTACCAGTGGATGATAGTCATGCCCCCCTTCAATGTGACCATTCTCCCTACAATGTCTCTTAACTGTTTTGATTAGCAATCTTCTACGGTTTAAGCCCTTACAAATTTTGCAGGGACAATAACATTTTCCATCACCTTTTCTTTTCAAGTTAGACCACAATCTAGCGATTGTCTCCCTATTTTGTTCTTCACTTATATTATCTGACATGATCGTTCTTCGCAGGAAGCAAAAATTGGGCTATGAAAACTTCGGTCTACAACTTTCAGTGACTAAGCAAAATTGTCAAAAGTACACAAATCTTCTTAGACCTAGTTAAATCCTTTAATATTTTAAAAGTCTAGTTAAAATATACATTAGATTAAAAAATATACAATTTTCATGCCTGAGCGCGCGGCTACAACTAGTGCAATGGTCTTCTTGCTTAGCTCTAGAAGCTCTCTAGCAATCAAAACATATAAGCTACAAGGCCTAACAACAATTTCAAAACATATAAGCTACAAGGCAAGACATATTACATGACATGGCAAAAGGATTAAAATATACATTAGATTAAAAAATATACAATTTTCAAACCTGAGCGCGCGGCTATAACTCGTGCAATGGTCTTCTTGCTTAGCTTTAGAAGCTCTCCAGCAATCAAAACATATAAGCTACAAGGCCTAATAGCAATTTCAAAACAAGGGTCATCAAAAGAACCAAAAACAATGTGTGCAAACAATACCTTGTGAAGTGGTATAGACAATTAGAAGATGCTACTATGTGCTAGGGAACTTCTTAGAACTGTTGGTATATTCTTACAACTTGTTACACCTGGGATATTCTTCTCTGTAGATGCTACTGTGTGCCGTGGTCCAAACAGGCCCATAAATGTGGTTGAATAGCAATACATTCAAGTGGCTTACACAAGGGACAGTCACTGTGAGATATCCTCATGTGTGACTGTCCTTGTCACAAATGAGGACATCTCACAGTGACTGTCCCTTGTGTAATTGCCACTTGAATGAGGTCAGTCACTGTAAAGACAACATGATAATGTACACATACAATGAGTGTACATTATCATGTTGTCTTTACAGTGGCTGCCCTCATGTTGTATATTCTTCTCTGTAGATGCTACTACGTGCTAGGGAACTTCTTAGAACTGTTGGTATATTCTTACAACTTGTTACACCTGGGATATTCTTCTCTGTAGATGCTACTATGTGTCGTGGTCCAAACGGGCCCATAAATGTGGTTGAATAGCAATACATTCAAGTGGCAATTACACAAGGGACAGTCATTGTGAGATGTCCTCATGTGTGACTGTCCTTGTCACAAATGAGGACATCTCACAGTGACTGTCCCTTGTGTAATTAAGTATTGTGGGGAAGCATTCTAAATAACCAAAGCTGCTAACAATAAATTCAACACAGATATGTCCTCATTTCTGGGTATTTTAGCTCTCTAACAGCTGAATACCAGATTAAATAATAATGACAAAAGAAAAATAAACCCAACGTACTCAGAAATTGTAGCTGTGATTTTGCAGAGGGAATCTCTCTCGGCGCTGTTGAAAACACAAATGACAACCTGCTTGATTTTGCGGAGGGAATCTCTCTCGGTGCTGTTCAAAACACAAATGACAACCCGCTTTGTTCAAAACACAAATGATAACCCGCTTGATTTCGCGGAGGGAATCTCTCTCGGCGCTGTTGAAAACACAAATGACAACGTTCCTTTTTTTTTTTGCACTTATATCCCGACCAACATAAGGTCCATTTGTAATACAACATGATAATGTACACTTACAGTGAGTGTACATTATCATGTTGTCCTTAGAGTGACTATCCTCATTTGTTGAAGAAGAAAAGCATTAATGTGGTTGAATAGCAATACATTCAAGTGGCAATTACACAAGGGACAGTCACTATGAGATGTCCTCATTTGTGACTGTCCTTACAGTGAGTGTACATTATCATGGTGTCTTTAGAGTGACTGTCCTCATTTGTTGAAGAAGAAAAGCATTAATGTGGTTGAATAGCAATACATTCAAGTGGCAATTACACAAGGGACAATCACTGTGAGATGTCCTCATGTGTGACTGTCCTTGTCACAAATGAGGACATCTCACAATGACTGTCCCTTGTGTAATTCAAGTGGCAATTACACAAGGGACAGTCACTGTGAGATGTCCTCATTTGTGACTGTCCTTACAATGAGTGTACATTATCATGTTGTCTTTAGAGTGACTGTCCTCATTTGTTGAACTAGAAAAGCATTAATGTGGTTCAATAGCAATACATTCAAGTGGCAATTACACAAGGGACAATGTCATGAGCCGTGACATATTGAACTTAGTATAATAATAAAATGATTAGATGATATATAATAATCTATTATTAACGGTATATAACAATAATATATAATTATTATCAAAAGATAATAATAATATATAGTTAGCATAATAAGTAATATGTTAATTAAATAATATTAAAATATTAATAAATAATATAATTATGATTATAATTATAATATAAATTAATAATAAATAATTATTAATAAATTATATATATTATATTATAATAATATATTAAGTAATAATATTAAATCAATTATTGATATAATAATTTTAATATATAAATAATATTAATAAACCTCTCAATATAAAACAATATGTTATCACTATAATAATATTTATTATAATATTATTAATATTACTAACATCATTAATTATAATATTTAATAATAACAATAACATTAATAATAATAATAATAATAACGTTTAAAGCAATATCGAATATCTGTAATCGATATACATCTACATTAAACATCTGCATTATCTATCACGATGAGGAATGAAGAAGTGATACAACAATCACTAGTCATTACACATCGATACCATGAGAGGATGATTAATGAACCAAATACTATGAAGTCAAGATCAACATGATATGAATAAGGGATAGGTCGCTATGTGTTTCAGAAGATGTATTGATAAGCAAGAAGGATAACCATTCATATATTATAAATAATCATTAATTGCACAAGTTTAGACAATGACATATCCGATAAAGCAATATCAAACATGAAGACCCGCTAGCAAATATGCACCATCACTTCCTATGTTATCATGACAATAACATAAACTAGATTGAATTCTACTATCTATATCAATAGACACCACATAGGAGGATATCAACTAAAGGATTGAAAGATTATCGATTGTCTGAGATAAACCACATCTTGTAGAAACACAAAAGCATTAGTGATTATATCACAAGCTATTGATGAATGAGGCATCAGTCATGGATAATAAGTACAATGTATCCTTAAGTATTAACAGGAATGGAAGTCAATTTGAAGATCAAACTCCATTACCAGCAATCAACCAATAAATGGACAATTATCAGAAAATGATATCGACTTATATCAGAGTAGAAAGATTGGATATCATCATAACAATATGGGATAAGGCAAGAGTTAATATCGATTGACTAAATACTAATGATAGTTAGACCAAACTAATACAAACACAATGGATGTTAACTACTGGTTGCACTACCAATTAGGGAAGATTACCTTCATAAAAAGATTTGATATTGAGTCAATCTGGGAGTTATCTATGATCAGAAAATAATGAAATAATATTATGTGAACTGTCGGATTATGGAAAGGTGTGATTAACAAAGGGACATGGAGGAAGAAACAAGACACGTCTCATTCATAGCATCTCTTCATTTGTTAAAGACAATATAAGAATGCATTCTCGTCAGTCACTCAAGGCATCATTAGAACTTTATTTACTTATCCATATTTGGATATACTCAATAGAGCATCTACCTTTGGCAGTTTGGTTTCAAGTTTATCATTGCAGATCAGAGACAACACCATGATTGCACAAATAGAAAGGATAGTCAGAAACAACATCAATATTTGAAGTTGCAAGCATATAATTCAGAATTTGAAATAGCAACATATCACTCATAGCGATATTACACATTTGCATAATTACATCATCATATCAGACACAGCAAATACATTGCTGTAAGCAATACTTATTGATTGTATATCGATATTGTTTATATCAGACATACCATCATTATACTATCACTATAAGTGATAGGAAACATCATATTCATAGCATATTTCATATCATTATATTCGACAGTGCTATTAAACATATTGGTATCAATATCATCTTGCACACATATTGTGATTGAATCTGAAATAGCGGTTGATATCTTAAGTAACCTCCATTACTTAGTTTAATGTAAGTATCTGATAGAGTAAGTCTGAGAAGTGGAGTAATTGTTCCTGTTTTCCAAGTTAGCCAAAAAGGGGACATTACAGACAATCACTGTGAGATGTCCTCATGTGTGACTGTCCTTGTCACAAATGAGGACATCTCACAATGACTGTCCCTTGTGTAATTCAAGCGGCAATTACACAAGGGACAGTCACTGTGAGATGTCCTCATTTGTGACTGTCCTTACAGTGAGTGTACATTATCATGTTGTCTTTAGAGTGACTGTCCTCATTTGTTGAAGAAGAAAAGCATTAATGTGGTTCAATAGCAATACATTCAAGTGACAATTACACAAGGGACAATCACTGTGAGATGTCCTCATGTGTGACTATCCTTGTCACAAATGAGGACATCTCACAATGACTATCCCTTATGTAATTCAAGCGGAAATTACACAAGGGACAATCACTGTGAGATGTCCTCATTTGTGACTGTCCTTACAGTGAGTGTACATTATCATGTTGTCTTTAGAGTGACTGTCCTCATTTGTTGAAGAAGAAAAGCATTAATGTGGTTCAATAGCAATACATTCAAGTGGCAATTACACAAGGGACAATCACTGTGAGATGTCCTCATGTGTGACTGTCCTTGTCACAAATGAGGACATCTCACAATGACTGTCCCTTGTGTAATTCAAGCAGCAATTACACAAGGGACAGTCACTGTGAGATGTCCTCATTTGTGACTATCCTTACAGTGAGTGTACATTATCATGTTGTCTTTAGAGTGACTGTCCTCATTTGTTGAAGAAGAAAAGCATTAATGTGGTTCAATAGCAATACATTCAAGCGGCAATTACACAAGGGACAGTCACTGTGAGATGTCCTCATTTGTGACTGTCCTTACAGTGAGTGTACATTATCATGTTATCTTTAGAGTGACTGTCCTCATTTGTTGAAGAAGAAAAGCATTAATGTGGTTCAATATCAATACATTCAAGTGGCAATTACACAAGGGACAATCGATCACTGTGAGATGTCCTCATGTGTGACCTTTGTGAAGGCAAGTGCCAATTTGTACCCAAGTTACCAATATTGTGGCAAAAGTGGGAATGAAGCATTTAGGGGTCAAATTGGGCAAAGAAGTGTAGAAGTGGCCTATGTGAGGTCTAAATAGCCTAACTAAGTCATGGTTAGGGTCTTATGGTGTTTGAACAATAAGTTTTGAACCAAAATCCCAAAGGTTGTAACAAGTTGTCAATGTTGTCATTCACAACATTGACAACATTTGTGCAAGGGAGCATTTTCGAGTAAGATGGTTATGTAACTATATGAAACCATTGAATTAGGCATCAGATCAACTATAAGAGGCCTCCATCGATCTGTGCAAAAGGTTGGGGGGAAAAACATTTGGAATTAAGAAGATTTGTAGAGTAACACGGTTTTAGTGAATTCTTGAGTTTTTTTGTTTCTTTGTTTTCAGTTGATTAATGGATTAGATAGCTCGCAGTGTCTATTGGAAAAGTTAGTACAAGTTGTTTTTTTATTCTGTGTTGTGTTTTTTTTGAGTTTTGAAGCATTCCAACTAGTTTGTTAATTCTTTTGTTAAGTACCCTATCATTGGTTTGAACCAGGCAGGTTGAACAAATGGAGTCTTAGCTCATCATTCCATTGTCAATTTTGTACGGGCTCTTGGAATGGGTGAGGAGACTCCATGTACTATATGTTTGGAAGGAGGGGCCCTGGGAAGCTCATTTTCTATGTTTGCAATGATGTCCTAGGTGAGTCAGTTGAGCACAGTTAGGGATGACAAATCATTACAAGAAGATTACAACAAGTTGAATGCATTGGTTGCTTCAACTAAAATCTCATGGAGAGGTAGACACACATCTAAAGAAGCCCCAAGTCAAATTAGAAGATTGGGTGAGTTTCTTTGGCAGCTAAGAAAACAAACTCTTAGTCAGACTGTCCAAGTTGTGTCAAAATACTTGTTTTCAGGCATGGCTGTAGCAGTTGGTGTACAAAAAATCTAGGAGGAGAAGACCTTAGATATCTTGGAGTTCTCAATAAAGGGCATCTGAATCCTAAGCCCTTTAGGTGGCTTAATATAAACAAAAAGGCTTGACAAAGGCCTAATTGCTAGCAGCCTATTTTTGGGTGCAATTGGCATGGTTTGATGAACCGGATTGAAGTACTGATGAAAAGTATAGGTGAAGGAGTAATATTGAAACCAATAGAGGTCCTAGTGGCCAGCCTCTCCATGGAGTAAAGTTCTAGTTGAATGTGTTTCAATTTGTGAAGACAAGACTAGGAGTGTCCTAGTAGCTAGATTGGTATTGAGCAGAGTTCGTTGTATTTCTTGTTGGTGTGCACTAGTTGAAGGAGTGGGATCTTGGGTAGAGATACCTAAAGAGTGTAGGGATAGTTAAGTACCCTATCAAGTCAAAACATTGGCCTAAAGAGACCCTAGTGAAGGATAGGGAGTGAGCAAGACAAAGTGTTACATCAATTAACAAGATCATTTTTTGGTAATTGTGTACATTATCATGTTGTCTTTACAGTGACTGTCCTCATTTGTTGAAGAAGAAAAGCATTAATGTGGGTCAATAGCAATACATTCAAGTGGAAATTACACAAGGGAATATCACTATGAGATGTCCTAAGTGTGACTGTCCTTGTCACAAATGAGGACATCTCACAGTGACTGTCCCTTGTGTAATTGCCACTTGAATGAGGACAGTCACTGTAAAGACAACATGATAATGTACACAAGTACCGTGAAGGTAGTCGCAAGTTAGGGCTGTTTCATTGCATACCCGAAACAATGAAGACATTACAGTCCACAAAATGTTTGTGCTTGAAAGATGAACAAATAAAATTAAACTTCTAAATAACCAAAGCCGCTAACAATAAATTCAACATAGATATGTCCTCATTTCTGGGTATTTTAGCTCTCTAACAGCTGAATACCAGATTACATAATAATGACAAAAGAAAAATAAACCCAACGTACTCAGAAATTGTAGCTGTGATTTCGCGGAGGGAATCTCTCTCGGCGCTGTTGAAAACACAAATGACAACGTTCTTGTTTTTTTTGCCCTTATATCCCGATGTGATTTCGCGGAGGGTTACGGTGCTGTTCAAAACACAAATGACAACGTTCCTTTTTTTTTTTGCCCTTATATCCCAACAACATCGCAATTGCAAGTTAGGGCTGTTTCACTGCATACCCAAAACAATGAAGACGTTACGGTCCACAAAACATTTGTGCTTGAAAGATGAACAAATAAAATTAAACTTCTAAATAACCAAAGCCGCTAACAATAAATTCAACATAGATATGTCCTCATTTCTGGGTATTTTAGCTCTCTAACAGCTGAATACCGGATTACATAATAATGACAAAAGAAAAATAAACCCAACGTACTCAGAAATTGTAGCTGTGATTTCGCGGAGGGTTACGGCGCTGTTGAAAACACAAATGACAACGTTCTTATTTTTTTTGCCCTTATATCCCGATGTGATTTCGCGGAGGGTTACGGCGCTGTTGAAAACACAAATGACAACGTTCTTATTTTGTTTGCCCTTATATCCTGATGTGATTTCGCGGAGGGTTACGGCGCTGTTGAAAACACACATGACAACATTCCTTTTTAATTTTGCGCTTATATCCTGACAACGTCGCAATTGCGACAGTGACAAATGTATTGTCGTTGCAAATTGCGATGGTGTCGGGCTATATTTGAAAAAAAAAGGGCAAAACCGCATGACATTTGCCTGCCGTCGCAAATGGACGTCGCAATTTCACCCCAAATGTATTAGTGTATCCTTAACCCAATGTAGGAACCCTGTCTATAGTCCATTTATCTGTCACCAAGTCCTTCTAGCACCTATCAATATACTAGATTTCCATACCCAAAAAGTTGATGTCATAGCTTCACAACTTTCAACTGTCACTATCTACTTAAAGGAATTTGATCACAGTTTCTCACAATATCAAACCTCTTCAATCAACTCCTTGTAGGATTCATACTTCCTAAATGCTAAGTGTTAGTGTAGCAAAGATTCATTTCAAATTCAATATGCAGTTCTGATAGCAATGATCAAATAACCTAAACAATATTATGTCATCAATGTGACTGTTACCATTACATCAGCTGACTGTCTGCACTGAATCAGATTCCAACCTTCATGAATTAACAAACCATGCATTTGAATGGAATATTAAAGATGTTTATAACCTTATTCAACTATTTTTTCCATTAGATACCCTTTAGATGTTAACTGATTAGGAGAACAAACTAAACACAGTCAAGAAAACCATAAAGATTACTATTATTGCCCGCTAGGGCATCAAATTGCTCACAAAATATCAAACCATCTGATACCAAATCAAGTACATCTTAAAGATCTTGAGTCTACTTTAGAATGAGTCAAGAAACACAATTTTCCACTAGTTGAATTGCGAGATATTTATAAACCCTTGTCAAGTCCTCTATTGATGAGGGTTTCAGACAATTTAAGAAAAAAATTAGTCTAATTCTTCACTTTCTCAGCGGCCAAAGCCCAAATTGATTCCAAAACAAAGTTAAGGCATCACATAACACTCTCAAATCGATCTTAGCACTTATCTTATCCATTTACCAGTACAAACATGCTCCGTAACAAAGGAAAACATGACTTTTTCCAGAAATGTTTGATAGTACCATCAAATATAAACCTGCAAACACTTTATTTATTGATTAAATATGATACAATTCATTTTGATCTTCAATCTTCTTCTTTCAAATCTTCCTACCATCATTCTATACCACATTTACATCCTAAAATTAGGATGAACACTTGACTGTCTTCTTCCTATAGGTGACAGTCAGAGGTGTTTCAGATTTAGCATTCTAAATCCTCCTTTAACTTCAGACACCTCATCATGTTTATCCATGTGTGCAATATATTAATAAATTAATTTAATATTAATTCTCATCCCATGTGCATAAATATTTAATAAATTAATTTCACCTCACCTAATTGACTACCTAGTAATATCAGTATACTCAAACTTGCTCCTAGTCCCACCAATCAATCAAATCCACTTCACTCATCCATGCAATTAGGTAACTATTTCATGCAATTTTGATCTCCCTTTAATCATGCACTTTTAACTCCTCAAAGTAGACAATTAACATGTTAGTTTAACACATTAGTTGATCTAATTCATTAGCTCCTCCATCACATTGAGTTGGAAAATTAAAAATAGTTGAATTAAAATGTAAAACAAATCTCAATTATCCCATGTTTGTCACATCTTACCCCATCAATCCCTCTAGTGTCAAAGGATAGTCCTGATACAAATCTCTGATCTGAAATTGACCAGGTAGATAGGATCTTGATCTCACAACATTCAATGATGAGGTCGAGAGTATAAGTCGGTCTTCTAAGAATCTGTAGTTTCTGATTTAAGTGATAAGTCCAATATAATGGACAATCTGAAAATGCACAGAATTATGATATAATGGGAATTATTCCTTTAGAGTTTGGATATGGAAATTTTATGAAGATATGAACAATCTAATCTGTTATGATAAAGAGAGTTTTGATAAATTTTGGATGAATTACCATTTTGCTAGTTTTTTATGAGATTCACCTAAGCAATCTATTCAAGATTGAAATGCCTAGAATTAATTTGAATGACCTTTAGCATAAAGATATGTGAATAAGCAACAAAATGACAAATCTATTCATTTGCAATTCAGAGGGAAAAATAAACATATACATTTTCAACACTTGTAGCACAATAATAACTCACTTCATTTAATTTATATGCTAGATAGATCTAGTAAGACTTACCATTTTTGAAAATTGGTCATTGTCAGTAGCTACAATTTTTGAAGACATGCTAGTCTTTGCACAGTTGATAAGAGAATCTTTGCCAAGCTTATCGACCTGTTATGAAACATTCAAGTCCTCAAAGTTGGCCCCATTCTTGTACTAAGCATTAAACATCGAAGCAAAAAAGAATCCCATCAAAATAATCTAGATGATAGACCAAATTTAGAAGTCTTTAACATTATTCCTACACAAAAAAGGCCACCTCCAATAATCAAGTCAATACAAATATGAGAAGCTGAAAATGTGACTCCCCAGTGAAAAATCTGAATATGATGTCAACTGCTAAACCTAAACACACAACATATGAGAATGTACATCAAGAAAGCATTAATTCTACAAGCATCCTTAACACTATCAATGCATAACTCACCTTGACAGCCAATTTATCATCAATGTATTTGCAGGCTTCCCTCATTGCAAGCTGTTCAAAAAAAAAAATCACAATATGATTTGCAATGGACACTCAAGTCATAAAACAATCATTTAAATAATAGCAAAACAACTGATTCTACTGCTCACAAACTATGCTTATTTAATCCCTATTCTGAAATCCATAAATACAATTCTGTATGCATGCATTTCTTTTTAGTAAGATAAAAAGCTTAAATTACCCTATATCCACTGATGATAGAAGTTGGATGGATTTTATTCCGAACTAGGTCATTTGCCCGCTATAAGTACAAAAATCAAATGGGCACATGCAGCACACTATAAGAAAGATGCCTTTATGAAATTTGAAATAAGAACCTAAGAAGCGAAGTAAAGATTTAAAGGTCTTACAAAAATGTACAAGGTAACACAAAAAACAATCTCCCTAAAACAAGATATAATCTATATAACATACCTTCAGCAACTCTATAGCAATAATAACAACTGATGTTGTGCCATCCCCAACTTCTCAATCCTACAATTCTGTAAGTTCCACAAAAACCTATAGATAGATGAAAACACCAACCTCATTAACAATATATTTTGAGTGCATTGAAAAAATTTATGGAATGAAATTGATAAACATAATAAGTTTTTGAAGTACTAGTCAAATAATGAATATTTTTACATCCATTACCACTGATAATGTGTAATAGCATAAGATATTAAGAACAACAAACAGACAATAAGAAACACCAAGAGAACAAATGACCCAACCTTTGCAGCTGGATGCTCCACCTCCAGCATCTTCAAAATTGTTGCTCCGTCATTGGTGATTGTAACATCTCCAATATCATCAACCGACATATGTCATATGTCAGCCATGTTAAAGCATAAATCCAACATCGTGGTCAAACATGTCCCTTGTCATCGTTAGAATAGCTCCATTGCTCAGCACAATCAATACAAACTTTTCAATGAGATTAGTAAGCTACATCAAATAGAGAGTTTGGACTATCGTAATACTCTACTGTACATCCAATTGAAATGCAATAGCAGAGAATATGACAGTTCTTGAGCATCATTTGGAATTAGAATCTCTGTGATGAAAGGCAAGTTTGGTAAGTCAAGCAGGCATCTCTGAACAAGAAAATAAATGAAGATGAAAAATATTAAACTACATTAGACCACAACAATTCAAAATGAGTCAAGACCAGTAATTTGTATATTTTTAATTGAATCCCTTGCAACAAGCCAAATGGAAGATTGGGATGCCTAATAAGGAAGCTTGTCTTTAAAGTTTGAGCTTCACTTGGTTTCGAGAATAGTTTAATATTCTCTACTAAACAAGGCCAACCACATGAAGGTGGAAGCTCATTTGGCCCCTCCCCACCCCCCCTAACATCACTCTAAATTCCCCATTAACATTTAATAACACTCATTCATTCATTCATTCATCCATTTTTGAAATATAACATTCAATCATTATAACCACATGATAACATTCATTAACACATAAAATTCATTAACACACAACATTCATGAATAATTCATTAACACATAATTCATTAACACGCAACATTCACAAATAATTCATTAACACATATTAACACACATCATTCATCAACATTACTAGTACAAAATTACATCCATTAAGACAACGTTCTTTCATTAGCAATAACTTTTAATTACAATCATTTCTTTTTGGATTTCTTGCTATTTTTTTTAATCATGTAATTTCTAAGAGGAAGATCAATGTCCTCATCATTCCCCTCCTCTATTGATTCTAATCCCAACGTGTGTCTCCTCCTCATCTGTTCAGGAACACGAGGCTGCTATGCTAAAGGGGGGTTCGTTGCAATAACTACTTCATGAGTTAAATTCACACCATTTTATAGTAGTGAATTACAAGTATTTATGTAAGTAAAATAACCATAAATCAAAAAATTAATTTAAAAGAATAAAATATAGATTTTCTTTACCTGAATGTGCCACATGATCTACATGGTGATTAGTCTGAACATCCTTCGGCACTCGTTCAGCATGACATGATTCTGTATCCTCTAAAATATACACAAAAATGTTACATCAAGTTCAATTTAAGATGTTAAATTATATTAATAATTACATAATTAGTTTTAAATAGAAAATGAGCACCTCCTTGGATAGTACGATGTACATCAGGGGCTTCATGATGCGGTGTATGATCTGTGTCACAATTAAGAGGCTGCATTGCAATGTCATGCACATTATTATCAAATTGATTGTTGCTCAAGTATTCAATTTTTAATATATTTTTTTGCATATTTACCTATACACATGATGTAGGAGACTCTTCGGTTGGGCCAGTGGAAGCTTGTCGTAGGCGTTCAGCCACGGCTTGATAGCCTTCCTTGAAGGCAATTTTTTTGTGTTCTTCTGTGGCCTCTAAATTAAAATCAGAGCCCTGCATTTTTTGATTAAACAAAATTATTTGCATTTTATAAATAATTTCTCTACAATTCATTTACTGCTACTTACAATTCGTGCTTTAATTTTTGAATATCCTCTAGCGCCAAGTCTGTGTTGCCCAATCTTTTGCAGCCTGGCCTTTGTTGCCATTGAAGTGTCCTACAACCTATGAAAAGTTTGAAATATGTTAGATGATATAGATATAAAGATCACTAATTAGTGCATTATTACATTGTACTAGTAGTTAATACTATTGCATACCTTCTCCCATTTGTTGATGAAACTCGTCTTTGAGCATCCACTTTCTCCTTTGCATCCAAAATGAATTCATTCCAATCCCTCACTGAAATAAAGGGAGGACGCTCGTACTTTGGGTTCTGGATGAGACTCTTTCTATATGCGTCCCTCACAGTCTTAAGATGTTTGCAAGCTCTTTCTAAAATTTTCTTCTCGTCAAAAATATTATTACCAAACTCATGCTCTAAATCTTTGACGAGCTAATCTTTTTAAGTGCTTTCTTGCAAATTCCACCTTTTAAGAAAAAACACAAAATTGTTAGATATAGCTACTAAAAGAAAAGACCCGAATGAAAGGAAAAATATTTTACCAATTAATGATATGAAAAAAAATAGTGGGATGAACTTAGTTCACTTATGATGTTCCACCTTGTACGTATGGTGGGCCCACATATATGTAGTGTGAGGTCATAAAGCTTCTTATAAAATGTATCATTTCCTGCAAAAAATGTCATGGGATAATCAATCCAAAACTTGTTATGAATAAGTAAATGCATATTACAATATAAAAAATAATTATTTAAAGTACCTGGAATCTGAGGACATTTTAAAGGCATTGATTCATTATTGTCAATCAATAATGACGTTTGCGTAGCTCCCATGCTAGTAACACGGGTAGATCTAGGAAATGGTGGTGAATTATCACCAATACATGTAGATTGATTAGTATCTGGCATACCAAATGGTGCCGCCGGTGTATCTTCTGCTCCAAAAAAATAATCCACTATGTGATGCACCCAAGATTAAAGTACAAATTATCAAATCATACTTAGCACAAAACCAAATATAGTAAAACAAGGATTTACTAGCTGCCATACACCTTGAAGGCGTTGATGTTTGTATGGCCCATGTGGCTGACATTGCACTCGGCAATCTTGTATAGACGTCCTAGCTAGGAGGAGTCTCCTGCAATTGATGACCTGAACAATACATTGTTAGCAAAGACATTTTGAAATAATAAAAGTAAGAGTTAACTTGAGAAGTTTTTGAATGTTCCAAAGAAAAAATTCCTTGTAACTTGTCAACTAAAGGATTATTTTACCTGAGGCAGCCGGAGGTCTGCTAGCACTAGCCTCACCGCATTGTCCTTGACCAAGTACTAGAGATTCCATAAAATCCTGCAACAAGAACACATATTACATATATTTTACTTCACAACATAAAAGAGTATAAAATATAAACCTTTATTGAAATTTTGTTATAACTAAAGATTCATTACTGCTTACTTGATACCGATGTGTGAGCGCTTTCAATTTAGTTAGCCTCATCAGCATCTCCTCAGTTGGATTTGTTTCATACAAAATTATTTCTTTATTGATTTGTTTCATTTTTTTCTTCAACATAATTGTTACATTAGGTGAATCTGCAAAATGATCATCATCCTCGGGGGTAGCTATTACCTCTATTGTTGAGGGTGCTTTTCCCTTATCCTGAACATCAAATTGTGACAGGAATATCAGTAAAACTATCATAAAAACTCCAAAACCATAAATAAAATAACGTAATAATATAACATTTTTCAACTATCTAATTTGTACAATTTTAATAAGGTTTACCCTTGCTAAAGAATGGGTGGGAGGAGCATCCTTGTGGCCTCTATCATGTGCGGGATCCATATCATCCTGTGACAAAGATTAAATATAAAAACTTTAGCGAACTAAAAGCAATAGACTTAGCAAAAAAAAACCAAGTTGTGACCCATACGTATAGTTCTTCTTTGTCTATACATGAGAAATATAAAATGTACTAGGTTGAAAGTGATTATATATTATATTTCTGTATAGTTCTTCTTTGTCTATATATACATTATATGATTATATAATATGTTTATTTATAACATACGTGCTCAGTGATAAACAAGAAGAATATAATAAAATTATGTCTATTTATTGACTTATACCTGCTGATCCATGTCACTGTGCACGATCCATGCCAAAGGGGTCAAATTTCCTACATATGTTAATCATTTATCTTAAGTAAGCTAAAAATTACATGATACGTATGCTACAAATAACTTAGAAGATAACATGAACAATATGCAACATCGTAAACATGAACAAATTTACCTTATATATGGAAAGCAAGATCGTCAACAGAAGGGGTGACGATGTCTGTAGTCAATTGCATGTTTGCAAAAAGGGTGATAATCAAACACAAATATACATGTATCAACAGCAATTAATTGAGCATCGTAAACAAAAAATTGGTAATTATAAATCACATATGTTGTAATCATTAGAATTGAACACAATAAATATGTAATCATTACAATCGAAAGCAATACATAAATATGTAATCATTAGAATTAAACACAATAAATATGTAATCATTACAATTTGAACACAATAAATATGCAATCATTTCAATTATGTCATTCATCATCATCATCATCATCATCATCATCATCATCATCATCATCATCATCATCATCATCGTCATCATCACCATAATCACCATCATCATCTCCATCAACAGCATCACCATCATCATCATTTCCATGATCACCATCACCATCGTCATCACCATCATCATCATCATCATCATCATCATCATCATCATCATCATCATCATCAGCTTCTTCATCATCTTCAGTATCTTCTTCTTCCATAACATTATACTTTATCGACCTTCCTCTTGGATCATGTCTAACAACAAATGACCAACCCTATTTATGTGGAACCTCTGAGTAAAACACTTGCTCACACTGGCTTGGAAGAACATAGGGCTCATCTCCAACTGGCTCAAATGACCTTGTATTAATCATTGTACATCCATTATCATGTTGAATAATAGTTCTATCTGGATCATTTTGATTCAGTCATAGCCTGTACCATTTGACGATGAATAGAACTACTTGTGATTCTCACTAGTTCTATCTATTGTATGCCGACTTCCATAGGTGAGGTGTCATTCTCCGTGGCTTTGATGTAGTCTCTTCTTTCCATTGAAAAGATATTTTTCAGTAATTCAGTACTTATGACTTCTGTGGAGAAAGTGTCTATTCTCATCGAACACCTGCTTTCTTAAACTTTTTGAATGACGAGATTTCATCTTTGGACCACAAATTGGACATGAAAATTTTCCCTTTGTTTGAAGACCTACAAGATTGTGTATAATTGGATTAAATGTGTTAACTTTGTGTTAGCACTATAACATACCAAAAAAGAGGCGTTAAGAAGAGAACATACCACAAAAATGTGTTAGCCAGGGGCATCATGTATTGTCCATACAAGCATTGCATGGAATTGAAATTGTCTTTGTCCTATTGGTCTAGAGATGTCATACATAGTGACCCCATTCCATAACACCATCAACTCATCGATAAGGGGCTCAATATATACATTGATATCTTTAACTTGGTACTTACCTAGTTGAATGAACAAAAACATTACATAATTATTATGACCATTTTGATGGATTATTAATAATAAATTAATTTAGATGACCATTAAATCAAAAAATACCTGGAACAATCAGTGCCAACATTATGTGCTCCCTCTTTCTGGAAAACCAAGGAGGAATGTTATTGTTGATAACAAAAATAGGCCACACCGAGTAAGTAGATCTCATCTCTCCAAATGGATTAACACCGTCCGCTGCCAATGAAAGCTTGAGATTACGAGGTTCTTTAAAGTGTGGCCATTTTCCCTCTATTTCCTTAAATGCTGAACCATCCACAGGCATTCGCATAATGTCATCTTGACTTCTATTGCGTGCATGGTAATCCATAAATTGTGCCGAGCTATTGCACTTGAATAATCATTGCAGATGTGGAATAATGGGAATATGTCGAAGAACCTTGTGAGGCACCTTTTTTGTTATTCGATCTAATTGATATGTACTAATATGGCAAATAGGGCATTCTGTTGCAAATTCATACTGTTTATGATATATAATATGATCATTCAGACATGCATGTATTGTTTGATACTCCATTCCAATATCTTTCATAATGGAAAATAATTCTCAGTATGAGCGAGGTAGAATGTTTGATGGTGGTAACAAACACTCACCTATCAACCTACAACCAAAAATATAATTTGTTAATTTAAAGAATATTAATTGCTACATGATTAACCCAATATTAATTGTAAGGGAATTATGACTAAAATAATAAAAAAAGATGACATACCTTAACATACATGTCATTTCTATGTTGGATAAACCATTCATAACCTTCAAGTTCACCAACAACAATACAACAACAAGAAGAGTTGTTTCGGAGCCTTCATATAGGGGCTCGTGTGCCTTCTCAAGTATAGGTACATCAAGCTCTGCATCAACATCATCATCATCATCATCATCATCATCTTGATTATCGTGATCATCTTGATCTTCTTCATCATCGTGGTCTTCTTCCATGATATCATTACCTTCTATATTCACACCTCCATGTTCCCTCATTTGGAAATCCGCATTCTCCAGATTGTCATGGTCCATAACATGAAACTCAAGGATGTTGACCTATATGAAAATGATGACCTTATATTAACCATGACCATGTTGTCATCATCAAATAATGTCTTATGTATTTTATAAAATATTAAAATACATACCAATGGATGAAATT
This sequence comes from Chamaecyparis obtusa, assembly GCA_027943335.1. Classification (NCBI taxonomy): domain Eukaryota; kingdom Viridiplantae; phylum Streptophyta; class Pinopsida; order Cupressales; family Cupressaceae; genus Chamaecyparis; species Chamaecyparis obtusa. The sequence goes on from BSBK01000627.1 coordinate 3,838,090, forward strand.
CGTTTCCCCCTTCAATGTGACCATGTTGCCTACAATGTTCCTCAGCTGTTTTGATTAGATATCTTCGAGTCTTTAAGCCCTTACAAAGTTTGCAAGGACAATAACATTTTCCATCACCCTTTCTTTTTAAGTTAGACCATAGTCTAGCAATTGTCTCCCTATTTTTTTGTGCATTGATATCGTCAGACATGGTCTTTCTTGAATGGAATGACTCGTTGGTGGAAGAAGGATGATTTGTTTGCAACTTGCACATAAAAATCGTTACTGAACAACCATTTTCTCAACCATTTTAATATCGAAAACATCATATGAAATATCTTTATCATTTAAATTTTAATGGTATTTTTTAACTTTTAATCAAAATTCTGTGTAATAGAAGGACCCCTATTCAAAGTTATGTCAATACCAACTAAGTGCTAGTAATTTTGAAAGCTGGCATATAAAATATCCTTGCATAATAATGTTGACGAGCCTATAGAGTTTTTGCATGCTTTCATCTTGGTGCAGGGGCACCAAGTGGACATCATCTAAGAAATTATATCTTCAAGGATATAATTAGATGGCTGGGAATAAGTGGTCAGTTTATTGATCTAAAAAGCCAGTAGGGAAAAAAAATTGGTAGATGAATCCTTCAACAAAGTAGATGTTTAGAATATAGAAAATATGTGGTTGTTTTTCATTTTAATAAGCCATAATACCAGCTTTAAGCCTAGAGTTGAATGTCTACCTTCATATAAATTCCGAGTTTAAGGACTTACACCAAGAGCCACAAGACAATCCTACATAAAGCATTTTCCTTAAATTTTATTATACACTAATTATAGAATTAACCTCAGATTATAAAAAACCTGTAATTGTCAGGGTTTGCAGCAAGTAGAGATTGATATGTTGCCTCAGCTTCCTCAAAATGCCCAAGCTTTAGCAATAATGAAGCGCACTGTTCCTTGAGAGCTAGCTTATCAACCTGCATTGCATTTCATAGCATATACATTTCAACCCACTAATACTGATGCACCACCACATGATAATAATGCTAATCGATTTAGGGTATAACAAAATTACTGATTACTAATACTCAAACAAATTTCTCTTGCCGTGACTGTCTACTTAACAAGTTACCATTCGACATTCTAAGACCGTTTATCTATTTAATGTGATATATTATTTTTCAAAACAATTTATTCAAATTGGTATTTAGAAATTTGTGTGATCTATAAATTTACAAGAATTTTTTAAAAGCAGTTTAAATATAACCCGATACTTGAAAATTTGTGCAATCCAGTCTCCAATTTATAAGGTTTATTTGTAAACAGTTTATTTTAATTGGTATATAGAAATTTTGGGTGAATCTTTTTCTATATTTAAGATTTGTTTGAAAGTTGTTTATGGAAAGAAATGCCAAAGAAATGCTAGCATGGGCGGCAATTCTAAAACTAGCAATCGCACCTTAGTTATGAAAGATCCTGAGATTAAGGAAGCTACTGGTACTCAGATGCTAAAAGTACTCAAGAATTATTATTGCAAGATCCCTAATCCCACAAGCTCTTGGTTATCTTAAACTAATAATAGGACACAAACAGGTAGGGATCAAACATATGGCAATACATGGACCTCATCCCACCTCCATGTCTATCACAAAGTATCCAGGAGTTAAGGGTCGAGACTCCAAGAGTAATCATATTTATTATTAAGAATCCAAGCCCTCTTCTATGGTATAATCATATTAGATTTTTGTTTACTGTTTAAGTTAACATCCTTTCTACAACAGATGTGACTAAGTGATAAGACAAAGCAATTACAAGAAAAGACTTTGATTCAAATCCTAGCTAAGAATCATTGGCCCAAAACCCAATAAAGTAGGCCATAGACGTGTATTATTTAGTCAGGGAATGGTCCCCTCTACTGTATCCCTATTTGGCTTGGGCCTCATAGTGTCCAAGATTTACAGGTCAAGAAAAAATTTACACCAGCACACCAAAATGAAGGAGCAGAAAAGAATAAAGATTGAGATATTGAAGGACAAACTAAAGTATACCAGTTAAAGGAATGTGAGTTTCCAAGGGTGGTTGCAAACACCAAATTGACCTCTATGGCACACTCTCCAAGCCAAAAGAAGTGAGTTCAGTTGAAAGGGGGCTTCTTGTCTAGTTCTCCATCTCTAATTAAGAGCACTTACCATTTGTAGTTGTTATTTTCTTCCTGCTTTTGAAAAGGTAGTGGCAGATAAAGATTCATGATGACAAGGCAAAAATACCTCATGCCACTCAAATAAAAGAAAAATCACATACAAAGACAAAAATATGGAATAATAATAAATGCAGAAAGTGTCAAAAAATGCATATAACTACATTTAATCTGGCATTACACAGAGATGCATCCCCACCTCTAAAAGCCTCGTCTCCATCCATTTCAAGAAAAAAGTGCCAATGACATAAATGGTTCTTTGGATATTGGTAACCTAAACGAGGCATCATCTGATAGATTGTTGTATTTTTAAGTTTTAGATTTTTAATTACTTGAACTTTAATTTTGAACTTTGAACAACAAATGCTTTCATACTTAATACTGCTGTCATGAATCTTGTGATTAATTTTATTGATGTTTATGCAGCTGTTTTACTACTGTTATACTATTTCATTGAAGTTTACACTGTTGTCACGATTTACTTACATAATCTCTCTCTCTCTCTCTCTCTCTCTCTCTCTCTCTCTCTCTCTCTCTCTTTGACAATCAATTTTTTAGGAGCATTGCCTTAGCATATGTGATTTACTTAACTATAGCGTTTGATGTGATTTTCTCTGTCTAAGCTAAGAACTAACAACAACATTCAAGAAGAAATAAATATAGGAGAACAAGAAATATTTTAAGTAAAAAATTTCAAAATATCTCCACAAAAACTGAACCTTATCAATAAAGCGCTCATGTTCTTCAGCTTGTTTGGCAATCTTCTTCGCCTGTTTTGACAATATTGATTTGGTGTTGAATAAAACCTGTAGCATGTAAAATAATCCTACTGTTAAATTTAGTGCCACCTATGATCGTTTAATCATTTTTTAAATTCAAATATCTGGAGTACCAGATTTGAATAGTTATGGCGAGCCCGAGTTGCAGAGAGGTAGATAGATCAAGGCGGCTTGTCTGCAGGAAGATACAATACAGAGATGGACATGCAAACATGATATCTGATCGGTTGAGATATTTTCATGGGTATTTATGATCAGAATTGATAGAATTAGGGTTTTATTATTTTTGAAAATATGTAACCCTAGTTAGGTTTTGCTCCTGCCTACGTGCAAAAGAGATGTATATATTATTTTTTGAAGCTTTTGAAGCTCAGAGCTTACATTTGTAAAAAGAGAGATTTTCTTTCCGAGGAGTTATCCGAGGCATTCTTTCTACCCTCTAGCTTCTGCATCTTGTAACCTTTCATTGAGGTTTAGATATTGCAAAGGTATTTTGTGACATTCTTTCTGTCCCTATACCTTCTTGTCTGAATTTTCTCTTATTGAGTTAAGTATATGTATGTTTTCAGTGATATCTTAGGGTTCTTGATCCCTCTTTCTTTCTACAATTCATGTGTATTCTTGTGGATGATTTAATTTGAATGATCTTGTGGGTATACTTCAACCCCCTGGAAATCTATCTCATTCCTATACCGATTTGCAGAAGTGGATGTTTGTTTGCAGGTTATAGATTGTGTCCAATTCTTAGGAATGCTATTGTTTGTGAAATTCTCCCTTTCCCTGAATAGCCTCTTTCTATTGTAGACCCTTCTATGAAATATTGATGCAAGCCTATTCAGTAAGTTGTGATCTCCTAGACCTGAGTTTATGCACTGATTTCATCCTCCATACTGTAATTCAAACCATCAATTCGGTGTATCACCTAGTAGGATAGTTTGCTTTCAGTTATTTCCCTTTCGTGCATTCCTTCTAACCCTTTTCCCCTCAAGAATTTACTTTCCTGTCAAGAAGCAAATTAAGGTGATTATCTAAGAGGAACCAGCCTAGAACCTGGACGTCTCATCTCAATTAGCATAGGTCCCACAACCTGGAGATGATTCCCATGTTATACTAGGTTATCAAGACCAAGAGAGCTTGAAACAAGGGTGTGAACTTAGTGTGTAACAATTTTGGCATGCTCGGTGGGACTAAAGTTCAGATTTATGTTCAAAGGTGTTACTAAGATCAGATTCAAATTCAGAAAACACCCCACCTTGGGCGTAACAATTCTGGAATGCCCGGTGGGACTCCAAAAGAAGTTCATTGTTTGAAGATTATGCTATTTCTGATATACTGATTGCATAATATAGACCTTTCAAAGGTTGATATTCAAGTATATCTGGCGACTCCACTGATTTCACAGATCCAGGCTAAACCTCTTCAAAGTTTATGAGAAAGATTGAGACTAGAAGCTCAAAGCCTACTGAATTTTTAGAGCTGCCCTTAAAAAGAGGCTACAAAGGTAGACCAACCCAGAGAACATCTCCTGCAAAGATAGTACAATCTACACCACTTGATACATCAGAAAGAAGACTTTTTCCCTTTCATCTCAGAAGAAGAGGAAGATCTCTAACCAGAGATCTAGAAGAAGATTCAAATCCAGCATCAAATACAACTCACACAGTTGCTACTCAGCAAATTTTAGCTCCTACAATGGCTAGACAGTTTGCTTTTGCACCTTTCAACCAAGGGAGCCCATTGAACTTTTCTCAACATCATAATGTTCCCTTGGTGGCACTAAAGAGTCTACTTGATTTCACAGGTGAAGGACAAACTACAACTTTTGAGCATATAAGAGATGTGACCACTATTTGCAGCATACACAATATAACTCAAGAAGATGTGGCCACCAAACTATTAGCAGCCTCTCTCAAAGGTAAGGCTCTTGAATGGTTTATAACATTAACTTTTGGTTCCATTACTTCATGGGATGAATTAGGAGATGCATTGAGTAAACATTTTGAAGATAAATCAGACAACTTGTCATTGGTTGAGCAGTTGACAACCATTAAAAGAGACCCTCAAGAACAAATGACAGATTATAACAATAGATTCCTCAAGACATGGAATAGAATTCTAGTCTCGGTGAGGCCATCAGCTGACCATGCTTTCCTATATTTCTTGCAAAGCTTGAATGGTCAAATCTCTATCATGATCCAATCTATGGGCGGTACCTCTCTACCCCAAGCTTTTGACATAGTTGTCAAGGCTGAAAATTATTTAATCCAAGTAGGTATGATAGCTAGAAGGCCATCCATGCCCATCTTTCCTAGCCTTCAGCCCATTGCACCTTTACAAGTACCCCCATTTACTCTTATTCCCACCATATTAGCACCTCAAGCCAGTACTAGCAATCAGGAGCTAAAAACAAGTTTCTCTCAAGAGTTGCAAGAAATCAAGAATAGTCAACAAACTAGTCAGCAAGAAATGACAAATTTGCTGCAGACTTTGACTAAAGAGGTCACAAACCTAAAGAGGTAAGGGCAAGGAATTAGACCACCCTTTCAGCCACAAGGCCAAAGTCCTAATCAACAATATTAGAATCAGAGACAACCTTATCAACAAAATAGGCCACCATACCAAGGAGGTTATCAAGGACAAATGCAAAATTTTAATCAAAGACCATTCCAACCATACAACCCTACACCTCTCAATTCTATGAATCTAGTTAGGGACATGGTCCCTAGTCAAAATAATATGGCTATGGATAATGAATGGTGTTTCCCTTGTAATCAGCCTCATAATCAGGCTACATGTTCAAATGGATGGATGAATCAAGCACTACTGGTTCAAAATGCCTCACAAGCTCAATCAGGGACTTCTTCCAGTGGATCAGTTCCTCAACAAGAACCACAAGATAATGAGACTGCTCTTTTCAATTGGGAGCAGCAAGACTTCAATGGAAGCATTGGTGAACCTTCCATTTCTGCCAACACAAGGTCAAAGAGAAGAGCTTAGGACATGGAGCGAGCAGACTCTGGGACTAAGGCCACTACATCTGTAGAACCACTGCAACAAGCTACACCCATCACATTTAAGAGGGCTCTTGTCATTACAAGCAAAGAAGGCCAGACTCTCAAAGAAGTGTAGCCTATCATAGCAAAAGCACAAAAAAGAGTACACATTATGACGCCTTTCAACATTGTAGACAACATGAAGAAGGTGAACATTACTATGTCTATCTGGGACTCTTTGGCTATTCCAGGGCAACTTGAGATTTTGAAGAAGGCCATGACTGAAATGACAACTCCTCAGCCTACAAAAGAAGCTACAAAGCTAGTGTTGGTCAACACTGATCAAGAAAAGGAGGCTCCAAGTTGCAACTCCAAAGCCAATACCATGCAAGGTAGGAACTCAAAGCCACCTCCCTTTTATGTATCCTTAATTATTGGACAATCCTTAGTACATAATTATATGGTAGATAGTGGAGCAACTAGCATTGTAATGCCCAAAAAGGTGGCTGACCAATTAAGACTTAAATATGAACCCCTCCAAAAGAAGGTTACACAACTTGATGGATCCTTAGTTAATACTATAGGTGTGGCTAAGGATACCAGTCTAATCCTTCATGCTAGTCCTAATTTCTCTATCCTACTTGATATATACATCATAGATCTCCCTACTTTATTTGCCATATGTTTGTCAAGGGAGTTTACAGCGAAAATAGGAGGCTACCTTTCTTCTGACTGGTCCCACATGCTTTTTCACACAAGATATGGTACCAAGGTCACCATTAAATCTGAATCATTAGCTGCACACCATATAGAACCATATGTGTCCAATACCATCAATGGAAGCTGCCCTATATTTAATGATAGTGATTTTCCAACTATCATAGAAGCAAACACTAAGACAAAAAGTATCCCTGATATTTTACTTGATGAACTAGAATCAGAGAAGGTTTTTGAAGCCCAAGAAAATGTTATTTGGGATGCCGGTTTGGGAAGTTATTTAATACAAGAAAGTGGATCTGTAGAGCCAAGCCTCCTCAAAGAGGACACTGATTCAGAGGATCAGAGTAATCAGGTTTGGGAATTATTTTTTGATGGAGCTAGAAGTAGACATGGCTCTAGTGGTGGTACTATGCTAGTGTCCCCAAGAGGAGAAAAATACTATACAACTTTTAGATTCAGTTTCTCCTGCACTAGCAACACTACAGAGTATGATAGTCTAGTGAATGGACTGGAATGGGCTAGAAAAAGAGGGCTCAAAGCCTTAAAAGTCTATGGTGATAGTGAGTTAGTAGTCAGCCAAGTGAGAGGGATAAGTGCAACCAAAAATGATACCTTGAGAGTATACAAACATAGATTTTGGGATGCAATTGAAGACTTTTGTGCTTTCAATATTATTGCCATCCCTAGGAAGCTAAATCAAAATGCAGAAAGATTAGCTACTATTGGATCTCAATATGACATTCCTAATAGAATTTCAAAGGAGGAGACCCAACAACATATAAAAGTGATTGTCAGACCTTCTATCCCTGATAATGATACTAATTGGCAAGTGTTTGACAATGATGAACAAATTCTGCAATTCTTGTTTGAAGAAGATGTCTTCTCAGAGCATAACCAAGATAGGTTATTGCAAAATTATGGTGACCAAGTGATACAACTTAAGTCTAACAAGATGCCTAGAGGTCTCATCACCTTAGAGACTATCTTCAAAAAATATGATCAAGTCAAGAAGAATAAAGTTGGCCTGGTAGTTCAACAAGAGCATTGTGTTGAATTAGAGTTAGAACCAGGTAAAAGTTTACAATTTGGAAAAGTAAACACTGATTCAGAAAAATAGGCTTACACCCAATTATTCAAAGAATTCAGTGATGTTTTTGCATGGCAATATGAAGACCTCAAAGGTTTTAATCCAGCCCTTGCTCAACACACTATTGAACTAGAGCCTAATGCTAAACCATTGAGACAAAAACAAAGGCCTGTTAATCCCAAGCTTGAGCCACTTATGCATAAAGAGGTGCTCAAATTGATAGAAAGTGGTATCATCTACCCCATCAAACATACTAGTTGGGTTTCCAACCTTGTTCCTATAAGGAAGTAGAATGGGGAGTTGAGGTTATGTGTTGACTTCAGGGATCTTAACAGGACCTCTTTAAAAGACCGCCATCCATTACTCTCTATGGAACAAATTTTACAATGTGTCTCTGGATCCGAGAGATTTTCATTATTGGATGGCTATTCAGGATATAATCAAATCTTAGTTAATGAAGAGGATCAATATAAGACTGCATTTACAACCAAGTGAGGAACCATGGCTTATCAAAAGATGCCCTTTGGTTTGTCAAATGCAGGTGCTACTTTTCAAAAGGCAATGGATATGGGCTTTAAAAGCCTCATGTACAAATTTGTACTGGTCTACTTAGATGACATAACTGTCTATTCTAAACATACAGTAGATCATATCAAACATCTGAGGAAAATCTTTGAAAGATGTAGAGAGTTTGGGATATCTCTTAATCCCAAGAAATGTGTGTTTACAGTTCATGAAGGAAAATTGCTAGGATATATAGTATCCAAGAAAGGAATTACAATAGACCCTGAGAGGATTGCAGCCATCCTAGAGCTACCATTGCCACATCATAAGAAAAGTCTCAAATCTTTCATAGGAAAGATTAATTTTGTGAGACATTTCTTGCCTGATATTGCAGATTTATTGAAGCCTTTGACAGCCATGTTAAGGAAGAGTTCAACTTTCAGCTGGACTAAAGAAGGAAAAGCTAATTTCTAAGCTATCAAGGAAGCCTTGATAAAAGCTCTTGCTCTATTAAACCCAAATTTTAGTAAGGATTTTATCCTTTATGCTTATGGAGGTCATGATGCTATATCTGCTATGTTGACTCGAGAGAATTCAGATGGATTGGAGCAGCCTATTGCTTTCTTCAGCAAAGGCTTAGAAGAGTATGAACAAAGATACTCTTTTGTAGAAAAACATGTACTTGTTGTGGTAAAGAACCTTAAAAATTTTACATATTTATTGACCCATAGCAAGGTACACTTGAAGGTTACTCATCCAAGTGTCAAAGAATTTTTGCTTTCCAAAGACCTAAATGAGAAAAGAGCTGGTTGGATTACCAAAGTAATGGAATATGACATTGATATCCAATCCACCAAGCTAGTTAGAGGAAGAGGTCTTTGTGAGCATTTGGCAGGGGATGAAAGTTAAAAGAAAATAGAGCAAATAGATGCATCTCTGGTTGTGCATTTTATAGAAGAACATGCCAAGGCATCAGGTTGGTTGCCTAACATGATTCATTACTTAAAGATAGGACAATGTCCTACAGGCCTAGATTCAAAAAAAAGAAGATATTATAGGTTACAATCTATTCCTTTTGTGTTGATAGATGAAGTTCTTTTTAGAAAGGATCACAATGGTGTCCTTTTAAGATGTATTGATTCAAAAAAAATAGCTGATGTCCTATTTGAATTTCATGATGGACCTTCTGGAGGTCACTTTTCTCCTAGGACTATTGCTTTTAAAATCATGAGGGCTGGATACTATTGGCCATCTATCTTCAAGGATAGTCATGATTATGTGAGAAAGTGCATCAAATGTGCTGGCAGCTCTGCCCCTTCAGCCAATCAGAATAGGACAACCTTTCATGAGATGGGGCATAGACTTTATTGGTATGATTAATCCTCCATCTAGTGCAGGACACAAGTGGATAATCACTGCAATAGATTATTTCACTAGATGGACAAAGGTAGTTGCCTTGAAAGAATCAAATGAGAGTGCAGTCTTAAGTTTTTATGATGATATAATTCATAGGTTCGGCACTCCAGATTCCATAATATCAGATAATGCATTGGCATTCACAGGCCTTAAAGTCTTAGAATCAGCAATAAAAAATGGCATCTATCTGAATACAAGTTCAAATTACTACCCTCAAGGCAATGGTTTGGCAGAATCAACCAACAAGAACTTGATTAGGATAATCAAGAAGACTCTATAGGATAACCAAAGGGATTGGCATACTAAATTGAGGTCTACCTTATGGTTAGACAGGATTACCCCAAAGAAGATCATTGAGAATTCTCCTTATGTATTAGTATATGGCAGGGAGGCTAAGTTGTCCATTTCAACTGAATTGCCAGCTTTGGACTTGGCCACTCAGTATGCCCTGTTTGAAGAAGGAGATCCCTTACAAATCAGGTATGCTCAGCTCATAGAGTTAGAGGAACTCAAAGATAAATCCATGAAAGATATGGAGTTCCATTAAGTTCAAACAAAGAGAAGTTTTGACAGAAGAGCCAGGGCTAGAGACTTCAAGATTGGGGACATAGTCCTCAAGTAGGATGAATTCAAATCAAAGCCTGGCAGACATACACAGTTTGATTCCTTTTGGGGTGGACCATTTGTTATTATAGAATGCAAAGGGCCTAATGCTTTTTAGCTATCAACTCTTGGAGGAGATGCCTTGCCCATATCAATTAATGGATTCCACTTAAAGCCTTGCTTTGAGGTCAATCCTTCCATGTAAATCTCTGTGAATATCTTTCCTATTTTATGTCCCTGCTTTCCAGTTTAGTTTTCCCTATTTTCCAAGAAGTGCTCATGCACAGTTTTTTGAGCTACATCCAGGTCTATCTCTTTGTCAAGTTTTTGTGTTCAAAGTGATGACTCCTATGCCCAATGGATCATTTTAAGGCCACTGATCTAATGTCTAGCAGGCTGACATCCAGCAAAAATCACCAAAATGTTACCTAATTTTTTCCTGTTCCATACAAATTTGGTTAGGCTGGATTCTATCCAGGGTCTACATTTTTAACCCATGTTGAACACCTTGAGAAAGTTTCATGGCCTTCTGCCTTTTCTTTTGGTCTCTGCAACGATCCAAACCCCTGGTCTGCAAGCTTTTTATTTTGAAAAAGTGATCGTTGGAGGCAAAAAACCCTCAAAACCATAGGGCCTGTTCTAATTTGCCGTTACCTTTTTTGGCCACTTAAGTTTCCATTTTTCATGTGTGCTCTATAAGCTAGGCCTAGTCGCAAGATCTCTAAAACCCGATGGAATATTCTTTTATTTCTCTCGATTCTGCAACTACCCTTTGTTCGCAGGATCTCCTAGTCGGAAGGCATATTTCATTTTCATTCTGTGACTTGGTGATGGTCCCTTCAGTCAGGTAATCACTTAATATGACCCGAAGTTACCAATCCTTTCAGCGACTGAGCGACTATGTTCGCAAGATCTCTTATTTCAAACAATCAAGTCCTAAGCATCTTGTGACCTGGCGGGCGGTCTATTTTCCTTCAGTCACTAAATCTCCAGATGTTTGGTGGTCTTGGCTCTGTGGTTAAGGTTTGAAGTAAGATCTATGGCTGGTGCATGATCTAAAGGAATATTCTGAGCTCATGAGATCATGCGACGACCATTGATCTTTCTTTTCAATGCAGCGTTTGATTTGTCAGCGGGTCCACTGCCACGTAGTTTGAGGTGTTTGCTTCTTATTGGTCATAGGTTATGATGTGGAGCTTTGTTAGAAGGGGCCCAATGAGTTGTCTTCCTTAAGATCTAATGGCTGTCTTATGATCGCATGGAATATTCTTATTCCATGAGATCATATGCCAGCCATTGATTTTACTTTATTGCCAGGGGTCTATCAGGTGGGTCCTTGTGTTCTGACGTGCTCGCATTTTATTGGCCAGCTGGATGATGACTGGGATTTTTTAGTGGGGCTATTGTCAGAAGATCTGCAGAGACGTCAGTAAAATAAAGATCTACGGTTGTCTTATAATCGCATGGAATCTTCTGAGCCTTTGAGATTATAAGACAGTCGTTCGATCTTCCAAGTGTTTAGGCCGATGTCTTATGGGTCCATCTGACATGTTGAAATCTTATTGGTTGTTGGGTATTACAGTTGGCATCTGTCAGTGGGTCCGAAATTCTTAAGTGAGGTGGCAAAAGGTATAAGATCTACGGTTGGCGCATGATCTAAAAGAATCTTCTGAGGCCATGAGATCATGCGACAGTCGTCGAATGGGTCCAAGCTTGTAAGTGAAGTTGCATAATCTCCAAAAAATCTTCACGCGACTTGGCGACTAAAGGAAAAAGAAGGCACGAGGTTAAATAAAGAGTTAAGGTTAAGAATATAAGCAATGCCCAGGTAAAATAGAAGATCCAACGGCTCTGTTTTAAAAGGCAGATTAAGTTTGAATACTAGCCGTAGATGAAGAAAATTTAGCACCAGCTGTGACCGTTTAATCATTTTTTAAATTCAAATATCTGGAGTACCAGATTTGAATAGTTATGGCGAGCCCGAGTTGCAGAGAGGTAGATAGATCAAGGCGGCTTGTCTGCAAGCAGATACAGTACAGAGATGGACACACAAACATGATATCTGATCGGTTGAGATATTTTCATGGGTATTTATGATCAGAATTGACAAAATTAGGGTTTTATTATTTTTGAAAATCCGTAACCCTAGTTAGGCTTTGCTCCTGCCTGCATGCAAAAGAGGAGATGTATATATATTTTTTTGGAGCTTTTGAAGCTTAGAGCTTACATTTGTAAAAAGAGAGATTTTCTTTCTAAGGAGTTATCCGAGGCATTCTTTCTGCCCTCTAGCTTCTGCATCTTGTAACTGTGTGTGTGAAAATTGTACCTGATCTGTAGACACAACACTCAGTAAAACATTAGAGGTTAGCTATAATCAAAATCGTGCAAAATTGAAAGCTATCTAACCAAGCGATTTACTGCCTTCTAGTAGGTGCGAGATTAATGTTCTCAGATTATTATCGAGATCAGTGACCTAGACGACACCTAAATGAAGGATTTGAATGCAAAAGATGGATATGAAATTGAATGCAATTAATCTATATTTTTTTGAATTTTCTATGCAATAAGAATGATAAAAACTTGATATGAATCTATGCTATTGAAAACTGATATGCTATGCTAATCTAGAAATGATATGAAATATGAATCTAAAATAAGATTGATCTCACAAAAATGCCGATTCGCAAGAGCTTTGATTCTTCAATTCCAATTCTCCAGCGTGATTGTGCAAAAGATGAGATGATTTGTGAAGAGCTGAAGCCTTAATTTATAGAAATCTAGGGCTTTGGAGGTGCATGGGAAAAAGCCATAAATCACTCAAATAACTCAACTTGATTTTTGAGTTATTTTTAAATAAAAGATAATTAACTCACAAAAACATGCAAAAGCTAAGTTTTAACTCAAAATAGAGTTTAGCTTTAATTGATAATTGATAGTTGTCTGCTTTTATGATTGTGCATGTTTTAATTATGAATTAATTTAATAATAAAGTGATTTATCCTCAACTCAACTGATTTTTGAAATAAAATAATTAATTTATAGGTTAATTAACTATTTTACCAAACTTTTATTAAAAATTATATTATTAAATAATGACAACATGCTTTAATTAATTAAATAAGAATTTAATCAATTAAAGATAGGAATTTTGATTTATTGTCAAAATTAAATAATACAATTAATAATAGATAGAATTAAATTTAATTACACAATTAAGTGGCAAATATTAAATCTAATTAATTAAATATGAAAATATTCAATTAATCAAACTTAGGATAAATGTGATTTATTGCCAAATAATTATAAAATTAAAGATAATTAAGATGATTAGGAATATTACTAGGAATATTCCTCGATGCAGAATTTAAGATAATCAATTATGATTCGATGATGTTTAGATGTGCCTTAGATTAGGACTTTGATGTCGATTTCATTCGATTTGTCGATGTAGGAGGTTAATGAACTTATAGCCCATTTTTGGGGTATTACAGTAACCTTTCATTGAGGTTTAGATATTGCAAAGGTATTTTGTGACATTCTTTATGTCCCTATACCTTCTTGTCTGAATTTTCTCTTATTGAGTTAAGTATATGTATGTTTTCAGTGATATCTTAGGGTTCTTGATCCCTCTTTCTTTCTGCAATTCATGTGTATTCTTGTGGATGATTTGATTTGAATGATCTTGTGGGTATACTTCAACCCCCTGGCAATCTGTCTCATTCCTATACCTATTTGTAGAAGTGGATGTTTGTTTGCAGGTTATAGATTGTGTCCAATTCTTAGGAATGCTATTGTTTGTGAAATTCTCCCTTTCCCTGAATAGCCTCTTTATATTGCAGACCCTTCTATGAAATATTGATGCAAGCCTATTCAGTAAGTTGTGATCTCCTAGACCTGAGTTTATGCACTGATTTCATCCTCCATACTATGATTCAAACCATCAATTCGGTGTATCACCTAGTAGGATAGTTTGCTTTTAGTTATTTCCCTTTCGTGCATTCCTTCTAACACTTTTCCCCTCAAGAATTTACTTTCCTGTCAAGAAGAAAATTAAGGTGATTATCCAAGAGGAACCAGCCTAGAACCTAGAGGTCTCATCTCAGTTAGCATAGGTCCCACAACCTGGAGATGATTCCCATGTTATACTAGGTTATCAAGACCAAGAGAGCTTGAAACAAGGGTGCAAACTTAGTGTATAACACAACCGTTCGATGTGAATCAGCTCCAATCACGTGACAAGCCATTCTGAGCTTACAAATAACTGAATCGGTGAACCATTCAATGAGAATCAGCTACAATCATGTAAGAAGCCATCCAGAGTTTACAAATCATCAAATCCATCAACCTTCGATGAGAATCAACTATAATCATGTAACAAGCCATTCGGAGCTTACAAATCATCCAATCGGTCAACCGTTCGATGAGAATCAGCTACAATCACATAACAAGCCATTCTGAGCTTACAAATTACCAAATCGGTAAACCGTTCGATGAGAATCAATTACAATAATGTTACCAGCCATTGCAAGCTTAAGAATCATCGAATCAGTCAACCGTTGGATGAAAATTTGCTACAATTACATAACAAGCCATTCTAAGCTTACAAACCACTGAATCAGTCAACCATTTTATGAGAATCAATTACAATAACATAATAAGCTATTCTGAGCATACAAATCAACCATTCAATGGGAATGAGCTACAATCACATAAGAAGCCATTTTGACCTTAAAAATAATCAAATCGGTCAACCGTTGGATGAGAATCAGCTACAATCATGTAACAAGCCATTTTGACCCTACAAGTCACCGAATCGGTCAACCGTTTGATGACAATCATGCTACAATCATGTAAGAAGCTATTGTAACCTAACAAATCACTGAATCGGTCAACCATTCGATGAGAATAAGTCAACCATTCGATGAGAATCAAGTACAATCACGTAACAAGCCATTCTGAGGTTACAAATCACTGATTCAGTCAAATGTTCAATGAGAATCAATTACAAGCAGTAAAGATGCCATTCTAAGCTTACAAATCAGTGAATCTATCAACTGTTTGATGAGAATCAACTACAATCATGTAACAAGCCATTCTCAGCTTACAAATCACCAAATCGGTCATCCGTTCAATGAGAATCAGCTAAAATCACCTAACAAGCCATTATGAGCTTACAACTCATTGAATTAGTCAACCGTTCGATGAGAATCAGCTACAATCACGTAACAAGCCATTCTGAGCTTACAAATCACTGAATCGATCAATCGTTAGATGAGAATCAATTATAGTCATGTGACAAGCCCTTTTGAGCTTACAAATCACCGAATCGGTCAACCATTTGATGAGAATTAGCTACAATAATGTAACAAGCCATTATGAGCTTACAAATCACCAAATCGGTCAACCGTTCGATGAGAATCAATTATAATCATCTAACAAGCCATTGTGAGGTTACAAATCACTGAATTGGTCAACTGTTCGATGAGAATCAACTAGAATCATGTAACAAGTCATTTTGAGCTTACAAATCACCCAATCAATCAATCATTCGATGAGAATTAGCTACAATCACGTAACAAGCCATGTTGAGCTTACAAATCACCGAATCAGTTGACCATTCAATGAGAATCAGCTATAATCATCTAACAAGCCATTCTGAGCTTACAAATCACTGAATCGGTCAACCATTTGATTAGAATCAATTCTAATAACGTAATAAGCCATTCTAAGCTTACAAATCACTGAATCGGTCAAATCAGCTATAATCAAGTAACAAGCCATTCTGAGCTTACAAATCATTGAAACGGTCAGTTGTTTGATGAGAATCAGCTACAATCATGTAAAAAGCCATTCTAAGCTTACAAATCACCTAATCGGCCAATCATTCTATGAGAATCAGCTACAATCACGTCACAAGCCATTATGAGCTTTCAAATCACCAAATTAGTCAATCGTTCTATGAGAATCAGCTACAATCACGTAACAAGCCATTCTGATCTTAGAAATCAATGATTCGGTCAACCGTTCGATTAGAATCAACTATAATCACGTAACAAGCCATTCTGAGCATACAAATCACCAAATTAGTCAACCATTCAATGACAATTAGCTACAATCATGTAATAAGCCATTCAGAGCTTACAAATCACCGAATCGGTCAACTGTTCGATGAGCATTAGGTACAATCACGTAACAAGTCATTTTGAGCTTACAAATAACTGAATTAGAAAACTGTTCAATGAGAATCAATTAGAATCACCTAACAAGTCATTCTAGGCTTTAAAATCACCAAATCGGTCAACCATTCAATGCGAATCAATTACAATCATGTACCAAGTCATTCTAAGCTTACAAACCATCGAATTGGTCAACGGTTCGATGAGAATCATACACAATCAAGTAACAAGCCATTCTGAGCTTACAAATCACCGAATCGGTCAACTATTCTATGAGAATCAACTACAATGATGTAACAAGCCATTCTGAACTTGCAAATCACTAAATCGGTTAACCGTTCGTTGAGAATCAGCTACAATCATGTAACAAGGCATTCTGAGATTACAAATCACTGAATCAGTCAGCCGTATGATGAGAATCAATTACAATCACGCGAGAAGCCATTCTGAGCTTACAAATCAATGAATCGGTCAACCATTCTATGAGATTCAACTACAATCATGTAACAAGCCATTCTGAGCATACAAATCACTAAATCATTCAACCATTTGATGAGAATCAGCTACAATCATGTAACAAGACTTTCTGAGTATACATATCATAGAATTGGTCAACCGTTCGATGAGAATCAGCTACAATCACGTAACAAACCATTTTGAGCCTAGAAATCACCGAATCGGTCAATCGTTCGATGAGAATTAGCTACAATCACATAACAAGCCATTGTGAGGTTACAAATCAATGAATTAGTCAAATGTTCGATGAGACTCAATTATAATCATGTAAAAAGCCATTTTGAGCTTACAAATCACTAAATCGATCAACCGTTCGATGAGAAATAGCTACAATCACGTAACAAGCCATTTTGAGCTTACAAACCACCGAATCAGTCAACCGTTCAATGAGAATCAGCTAGAATCATGTAACAAGCCATTATGAGCTTACAAATCACCGAATCAGTCAATGATTTGATGAGAATCAATTACAACCATGTAACAAGACATTCTGAGCTTACAAATCACTGAACCGGTCAACCCTTTGATGAGAATCAATTACAATCACATAACAAGCCATTTTGAGCTTACAAATCACCAAATCGATCAACCGTTCTATGAGAATCAATTACAATCACGTAACAAGCTATTCTAAGCTTACAAATCACTGAATCGGTCAACCGTTTGAAGAGAATCAATTACAATCATGTAACAAGCCATTATGAGCTTACAAATCACTGAATCGGTCAACTATTTTATGAGAATCAATTGCAATCACATAACAAGCCATTCTGAGCTTACAAATCACCGAATCGGCCATCCATTTGATGACAATCAATTACAATCATGTAACAAGCCTTTTTGAGCTTACAAATCACCGAATCCGTCAACCATTGTATGAGAATCAATTACAATCACATAACAAGCCATTCTAAGCTTAAAAATCACTGAATCGGTCAATGGTTCGATGAGAATCAACTACAATCATATAACAAGTCATTCTGAGCTTACAAATCACCGAATCGGTCAACTATTTAATGAGAATTAGCTACGATCACATAAGAAGCCATTCTGAGCTTAAAAATAAGTGAATCAATCAATCGTTGGATGAGAATCAGCCACAATCATGTAACAAGCCATTCTGAGCTTACAAATCACCGAATCAGTAACCCGTTCGATGAGAATCAGCTATAATCACGTAAGAAGCCATTCTGAGCTTACAAATCACCAAATTGGTCAACCATTTGATGAGAATCAGCTACAATCATGTAACAAGCTATTCTAAGGCTACAAATCACTGAATCGGTCAACTGTTTGATGAGAATCAATTACAATCACGTAAGAAGCCATTCTGAGGTTACAAATCATCGAGTCAATCAACCGTTCGATGAGAATCAGCAAGAATCACGTAACAAGACATTCTGAGCTTACAAATCACCAAATCGGTCAACTATTCAATGAGAATCAGCTACAATAATGTAACAAGCTATTCTGAGCTTAAAAATCTTAGAATTTGTCAACTGTTCGATGAGAATTAGCTATAATCATGTAACAAGCCGTTCTGGGCTTACAAATCACTGAATCATTCAACTGTTCGATGAGAATCAATTACAATCATGTAACAAGCCATTCTGAGCTTACAAATCACTGAATCGGTCAAGCGTTTAATGAGAATAAGCTACAATCAAATCACAAGAAATTTTGAGCTTACAAATCACCGAATCGGTCAACCATTCTGTGAGAATCAGGTATAATCACATAAAAAGCCATTCTGAGCTTACAAATCACCAAATAGGTCAACCATTTGATGAGAATAAATTACAATCATGTAAGAAGTCATTTTAACCTTACAAATCACTGAATCGGTCAAGCGTTCGATGAGAATTAGCCAAGCCATTCTGAGGTTACAAATCATTGAATCGGTTAAACGTTCGATGAGAATCAGCTACAATCACGTAACAGGTCATTCTAAACTTACAAATTACCAAAACGGTCAACTGTTCGATGACAATCAGCTACAATCACGTAAAAAGCCATTGTGAGCTTACAAATCACCGAATCAGTCAACCGTTCTATGAGAGTCAATTACAATCACATAACAAGCCATTCTGAGCTTACAAATCAAGGAATCAAGCTATCGTTCGATGAGAATCAATTAGAATCACGTAACAAACCATTCTAAGGTTAAAAATTAATGAATTAGTTAACTGTTCGATGAGAATCAACTACAATGATGTTACAAGCCATTCTGAGCTTACAAATCACCGAATTGGTCAATCCTTCGATGAGAATCAATTACAATCATGTAACAAGCCATTCAGAGGTTACAAATCACCAAACTTGTCAACCATTCGATGAGAATCTACTAGAATCAAGTAACAAGCCATTCTGAGCTTACAAATCACCGAATCGGTCAACCATTCGATCAGAATCAATTACAATCACGTAACAAGCCATTCTGGAGATACAATTTACTAAATTGATCAACCGTTCGATGAGAATCAGATACAATCACATAACAAGCCATTCTGAGCTTACGAATCACCGAATCGGTCAAGCGTTCGATGAGAATCATCTATAATTATGTAACAAGTCATTATGAGCTTACAAATCACTGAATCGGTCAAACATTTGATGAGAATCAGCTACAATTATGTATCAAGCCATTCTGAGCTGATAAATCACCGAATCGATCATCCATTGAATGAAAATTAGTTACAATCA
Organism: Chamaecyparis obtusa; assembly: GCA_027943335.1. Taxonomy (NCBI): domain Eukaryota; kingdom Viridiplantae; phylum Streptophyta; class Pinopsida; order Cupressales; family Cupressaceae; genus Chamaecyparis; species Chamaecyparis obtusa. Next base: position 3,857,771 of record BSBK01000627.1, read on the forward strand.
TGTAAAAAGTCATTCTGAGCTTACAAATCACCAAATCGGTCAACCATTCCATGAGAATCATCTAAAATCATGTAAGAAGCCATTCTGAGCTTACAAATCACCAAATAGGTCAACCATTATATGAGAATCAATTACAATCACATAACAAGCCATTCTAAGCTTTCAAATCACCAAATTGGTCAACCACTCGATGAGAATAAATTACAATCATCTAACAAGCCATTCTGAGCTTATAAATCATTGAATCGGTCAACCGTTTGATAAGAATCAACTACAATCACGTAACAAGCCATTCTGAGCTTACAAATCATGGAAATAGCAAACCGTTCGATGAGAATCAGCTACAATCATGTAAAAAGCCATTGTGAGCTTACAAATCACTGAATCAGTAACAAGCCATTCTAAGCTTACAAATCACTAAATCGGTCAATCGATTGATGAGAATAAATGACAATTAGGTAACAAGCCACTCTGAGCTTACCAATCACCGAATCAGTCAACCATTTGATGAGAATCAATGACAATCAGGTAACAAGCCATTCTAAGCTTACAAATCACTGAATCGGTCAACTGTTCGATGAGAATCAATTACAATCACATAACAATCTTTTCTGAGCTTACAAATCAATGAATGGAGGAAATATTTGATGAGAATCCGCTGGCATTATGTAACAAGCCATTTTGAGCTTACAAATCATCAAATCGGTCAATCGTTAGATGAGAATCAACTACAATCACATAACAAGCCAATCTGAGCTTACAAATCATCGAATCGGTCAACTGTTCTATGAGAATCAACTAGAATCACATAACAAGCCATTCTGAGCTAACAAATCATCGAATCGGTCAACCGTTCAATGAGAATCAACTACAATTATGTAACAAGCCATTTTGCAGATACAAATCACTGAATCGATCAACCATTGGATGAGAATTAGATACAATCACCTAACAAGCCATTCTGAGCTTACAAATCACCAAATAGGTCAAGTGTTGGATGAGAATTAGCTACAATCATGTAACAAGCCATTCTGAGCTTACAAATCATTGAATCAGTTAACCATTTGATGACAATCAGTTACAATCATGTAACAAACCATTTTGAGCTTACAAATCATGGAATCGGTCAACCGTCTGAAAAAAATCAGCTACAATCACGTAACAAGCCATTGTGACCTTAAAAGTAACCAAATTGGTCAACCATTCAATGAGAATCAACTACAATCATGTAACAAGCTATTCTAAGCTTTCAAATCACTGAATTGGTCAACCTTTTGATGAGAATTAGTTACAATCATGTAAGAAACAATTCTGGGCTTACAAATCACCATATCAGTCAACTATTCATTAAGAATCAACTATAATCACGTAACAAGCCATTCTGAGCTTACAAATCACCGAATTGGTCAATCGTTCAACAAGATTCAGCTACAATGATGTAACAAGCTATTCTTACCTTACGAATAATCTAATTCATCAACCATTCGATGAGAATCAGCTACAATCACATAACAAGCCATTCTAAGCTTACAAATAATTAAATCGGTCAAGTGTTTGATGAGAATCAATTACAATCATGTAACAAGCCATTCTGAGCTTACAAATCACTGAATTGTTCAACCGTAAAATGAGAATCAATTTCAATCACATAATAAGCCATTCTAAGCTTAAAAATCACTGAATCAGTCAACTGTTCGATGAGAATCAGCTACAATCACGTAAAAAACCATTCTGAGCTTAAAAAACACTGAATCGGTCAACCGTTCGATGAGAATCAATTACAATCATGTAACAAGGCATTCTGAGCTTACAAATCATTGACTCGGTCAATCGTTCGATGAGAATCAACTACAATCACGTAACAAGCCATTTTGAGCTGACAAAACATGGAATAGGTCAACTGCTCGATGAGAATCAATTACAATCACGTAACAAGCCATTCTGAGCTTACAAATCACCAAATCAGTAAACCATTTGATCAAAATCAGCTACAATCAAGTAACAAGCCATTTTGAGCTTACAAATCATGTCACCGGTCAACCGTTCGATGAGAATCAATTACAATCACGTAACAAGCCATTCTAAGTTTACAAATCACCGAATCTATCAACCGTTCATTTAGAATCAGCTACAATCACGTAACAAGCCATTTTGAGCTTACAAATCATCGAATCTGTCAATCGTTCAATAAGATTTAGCTACAATCACGTAACATGTTATTCTGAGCTTACAAATCCTTGAATTTTTCAACCGTTCGATGAGAATCAATTACAATCACATAACAACCCATTCTGAGCTTACAAATCATCGAATCGGTCAACCATTCAATGAGAATTAGCTACAATCATGTAACAAACCATTTCGAGCTTACAAAACACCGAATCGGTCAAATGTTCAATGATAATCAATTGAAATCATGTAACAAGCCATTCTGAGTGTACAAATCACCGAATTGGTCAACTGTTCGATCAAAATCAGCTAGAATCACGTAACAAGCCATTTTGAACATATAAATCACAAAATTGGTCAACCGTTCGATGAGAATGAGCTACAATCACGTAACAAGCCATTTTGTGCTTACAAATCACTGAATCGATCAACTGTTTGATGAGAATCAGCTACAATCACGTAACAAGCCATAATAAGCTTACTAATCACTGAATCAATCAACCGTTCGATGAGAATCATTTACAAACACGTAATAATCCATTATGAGCTTACAACTCTCCGAATTGGTCAAGCTTTCGATGAGAATCAACTACAATCATGTAACAAGCCTTTTGGAGCTTACAAATCATTGAATTGGTCAACCGTTCGATGAGAATCAACTACAATCACGTAAAAAGCCATTGTGAGCTTACAAATCACAGAATCGGTCAACCGTTCTATGAGACTCAATTACAATCACGTAACAAGCCATTCTGAGCATACAAATCATCGAATTATTCAACCGTTTGATGAGAATAAATTACAATTATGTAACAAGCCATTCTGAGCTTAAAAATCACCGAATTGGTCAACCGTTCGATGAGAATCAGCTACAATCACATAACAAGCCATTCTGAGCTTACAAATCACCGAATCGGTCAACCGTTCGATGAGAATAAGCTACAATCATGTAACAAGCCATTCTGAGTTTACAAATTACCGAATCAGTCAACCGTTCAGTAAGAATCATCTACAATAACATAACAAGCCATTCTGAGCTTACAAATCACCAAATCGATCAACCGTTCCACGAGAATCAGCTACAATTTCACGTAATAGGCCATTTTGAGATTACAAATCACCAAATTGGTCAACCATTCGATGAGAATCAATTACTATCACGTAACAAGCCATTTTGAGCTTACAAATCACCGAATCAGTCAACTACTCGATGAGAATCAGCTAAAATTTCACGTAACAAGCCATTCTTAGATTACAAATCACCAAATCGATCAACCGTTCGGTGAAAATCTCCTACGATCACGTTACATCGTAACAAGCCATTCTGAGAATGGCTTGTAACGTGATTGTAGTTGATTCTCATCGAACGGTTGACTGATTCGATGATTTGTAAGCTCATAATGGCTTGTTACATGATTGTAATTGATTCTCATCGAACAGTTGACTGAGTTTGTGATTATTAAGCTGAGAATGGCTTGTTACATGATTGTAGCTAAATGGCTCGTTACATGATTGTAGTTGATTCTCATCCAACAGTTGACCGATTCAGTCAGTTTTAAGCTCAGAATGACTTGTTACATGATTGTAGCTGATTCTCATCGAATGGTTGACCGATTCGGTGATTTATAAGCCAAGAATGGCTTTTTATGTGACTGTAGTTGATTCTCAACAAATAGTTGACCGATTATGCTAATGGCTTGTTATGTGATTGTACATGATTCTCACTGAATGGTTGACTGATTCAATAATTTGTAAACTCAGAATGGCTTGTTACGTGATTGTAACTGATTCTCATCGAATGGTTGACTGATTCGGTGATTTGTAAGCTCAGAATGGCTTGTTACGTGATTGTAGCTGATTCTGATTGAACGTTTGTCCGATTCGATGATTTGTAAGCTCAGAATGGCTTGTTACATGATTGTAGCTAATTCTCATCGAACGGTTGACCGATTCCATGATTTGTAAGCTCAGAATGGCTTGTTACGTGATTGTAGCTGATTCTCATTGAACGGTTGACTGATTTGGTCATTCGTAAGCTCAGAATGGCTTGTTACATCATTGTAGTTGATTCTCATCAAACGGTTGATCGATTGGATAAACTGTAATCTCAAAATGGTTGTTATGTCATTGTAATTGATTCCAATCGAATGGTTGACCGATTTGGTGATTTGTCAGCTTAAAATGGCTGTTACGTGATTGTAATTGATTCTAATCGAACGGTTGACCAATTCAGTGATTTTTAAGCTCGAATGGCTTTTTAGGTGATCGTAGCAGATTCTAATCGAACGGTTGACCAATTCGGTGATTTGTCAGCTCAAAATGGCTTGTTATGTGATTATAATTGATTCTAATCGAACGGTTGACTGATTCGGTGATTTGTAAGCTCAGAAAGGCTTGTTACATGATAGTAATTGATTCCCATTGAATGGTTGACCGATTCGGTGATTTGTGAGCTCAAAATGGCTTGTTACATGATTGTAATTGACTCTCATCGAATGGTTGACCGATTCGGTGATTTGTAAGCTCAGAATGGTTTTTTAGGTGCTTGTAGCTAATTCTTATCGAACGGTTGACCATTCGATGATTTGTAAGCTCAAAATGGCTTGTTACGTGATTGTAATTGATTCTCATCAAGTGGTTGACCAATTCGGCAATTTGTAAGCTTAGAATGGCTTGTTATGAGATTGTAGTTGATTCTCATTGAATGGTTGACCGATTCGGTGATTTGTAATCTCAGAATGGCTTGTTACGTGATTGTAGCTGATTCTCATTGAACGGTTGACCGATTCGTTGACTTGTAAGCTCAGAATGACTTGTTACGTGATCATAGCTCATTCTCATTGTACGGTTGACCGATTCTATGATTTGTAAGCTCAGAATGGTTTTATACATGAAACTGTAGCTTATTCTCATCGAATGGTTGACCGATTTGGTGATTTGTAAGCTCAAAAATGGCTTGTTACATGATTGTAATTGATTCTCATTGTACGGTTGACCGATACGGTGATTTGTAAGCTTGGAATGAGTTGTTATGTGATTGTAATTCATGCTCATGGAATTGTAATTCTATGTGATTGTAGTTGATTCTCCTCGAACGGTTGACTGATTTCGTGATTTGTAAGCTCAGAATGGCTTGTTACGTCATGGCAGCTGATTCTCATCGAATGATTGACTGATTTGGTGATTTGTAAGCTCAGAATGGCTTTTTACGTGATCGTAGCTGATTCTCATCGAACGGTTGACCAATTCAGTGATTTGTAAGCTCAAAATGGCTTATTACGTGATTGTAAATTATTCTTATCGAACATTTGAACGATTCAGTGATTTATAAACACAGAATGTCTTGTTACGTTATTATAATTGATTCTCATCGAATAGTTGACTGATTCGGTGATTTGTAAACTCAAAATGGCTTGTTACGTGATTTTAGCTTATTCTCATCCAATAGTTGACCAATTTGGTGATTTGTAAGCTTATAATCGCTTGTTACATCATTTGAAATTGATTCTCATCAAAGATTTGACCGATTCGATGATTTATAATTTCAGAATGGCTTGTTATGTGATCGTAGTTGATTCCCATCGAATGGTTGATCGATTCGGTGACATGATAGCTCCAAATGGCTTGTTACGTGATTGTAGCTGATTCTGACTGAATGGTTGAATGATTTGGTGATTTGTAATCTCAGAATGTCTTGTTACATGATGGTAGCTAATTCTCATCAAACAATTGACTAATTCTGTTATTTGTAAGCTCTGAATGGCTTGTTACGCGATTGTAGCTAATTGTCATCCAACGGTTGACCGATTCAGTGATTTGTAAGATCAAAATGGCTTGTTACGTGATTGTAGCTGATTCTCATCAAACGGTTGATTGATTCGGTGATTTGTAAGCTCAGAATGGCTTGTTATATGATTATAGCTGATTCTCATTGAACGGTTGATCGATTCGATGATCTGTAATCTCAAAATGGCTTGTTACATGATTATAGCTGATTCTAATGAAACAGTTGACTAATTCAGTGATTTCTAAGCTCAGAATGGCTTGTTACATGATTGTAGCTGATTCTCTTCAAACGGTTGACCAATTCGGTGATTTTTAAACTTAGAATGGCTTGTTTCATGATTTTAAAGGATTTGCATCCTACGGTTGACTAATTCAAAGATTTGAAAGCTCGGAATGGGTTGTTACATTATTTTAATTGATTCAATGATTTGAGTGATTCTATGATTTGTAAGCTCGAAAGGCTTGTTACGTGATTGCAGCTGATTTTCATCGAACTGTTGACTGATTTGGTGATTTACAAGCTCAAAATGGCTTGTTATGTGATTGCAGCTGAGTCTAATCGAATGGTTGAATGATTTGGTGATTTGTAATCTCAGAATGGCTTATTACCTTATTGTAGCTGATTCTCATCGAACGGTTGACCGATTCAGTGATTTGTAAGATCACAATGGCTTGCTACGTGATGGTAGCTGAGTCTCATCGAACGGTTGACCAATTCACTGATTTGTAAGCTCAAAATAGCTTGTTACATGATTGTAATTGATTCTCATCCTATGGTTGACCGATCCGATGATTTGTAAGCTCAAAATGGTTTGTTCTTTGATTGTAGTTTATTCTCATCAAACGATTGACCAATATGGTGATTTGTAATCTCAAAATAACTTGTTACATGATTGTAACTGATTATCATCGAACCGTTGACTGATTCAGTGATTTCTAAGCTCAGAATGGCTTGTTATGTGATTGTAGTTGATTCTCATCAAACGGTTGACCAATTCAATGATTTGTAAGCTCAGAATGGCTCGTTACGTGATTGTAATGGATTCTCATCCTATGGTTGACTTCTAAGCTCGAAATGGCTTGTTACATTATTGTAATTGATTCTAATTGAATGGTTGATCGATTCAATGATTTGTACGCTCACAATGGCTTGTTATGTGATTGTAGATGATTTTCATCAAACGGTTGACCGATTCGGTGATTTGTAAGTTGAGAATGGCTTGTTACATTATTGTAATTGATAATGATTGAACGGTTGACCGATTCAGTGATTTGCAAGCTCAGAATGGATTGTTATGTGATTGTAGCTGAATCTCATCAAACAGTTGATCGATTCAATGATTTATAAGCTCAGAATGGCTTCTTACATGATTGTAGCTAATTCTCATCGAACGGTTGACCGATTTGGTGATTTGTAAGCTCAGAATGGCTTGTTACATGATTGTAGTTGATTGTCATACAATGGTTGACTAATTCAATGATTTGTAAGCTCAGAATGGCTTGTTACATAATTGTAGTTGATTCTCATCGAACGGTTGATCGATTCAGTGATTTGTAAGCTGAGAATGGCTTGTTCTATGATTGTCACTGATTCTCATTGAATAGTTCACTGATTCGGTGATTTGTAAGTTGAGAATGGCTTGTTAGTGATTGTAATTGATTCTCATCATACAATTGACCGATTTTGTGATTTGTAATCTTGGAATAGATTTTTACATAATTGTAATTGATACTCATCGAAAGATTGACTGATTCACTGATTTGTTAACTCAGAATGGCTTGTTACGTGAAATTATAGCTGATTCTCATCGAACAGTTGACTGATTCAGTGATTTGTAAGCTCAGAATAGCTTGTTACATGATTGTAATTGATTCTCCTCAAATGGTTGGCCGATTCTGTGATTTGTAAGGTTAGAATGGCTTGTTACATTATCTTCATTGATTCTCATCGAACGGTTGACAAATTCAATGATTTGGAAGCCCAAAATATATTGTTACATGATTGTAGTTGATTCTCATCAAACGGTTGACCAATTCAGTGATTTGTAAGCTCAAAATAGCTTCTTACATGATTGTAGCTTATTCTCATTGAACGGTGTACCGATTTAGTTATTTGTATGCTTATAATGGTTTGTTACATGATTGTAGCTGATTCTCATTAAATGGTTGACTGATTCGGTGATTTGTAAGCTCAGAACCCAACTTGAGCTTACAAATCACTGAATGGATCAACCATTTGATGAGAATCAGCTACAATCACGTAGCAAGCCATTATGAGCTTACAAATCACCAAATCGATCAACTATTTGATGAGAATAAGCAAAGATCATGTAACAAGTCATTCTGAGCTTACAACTCACCGTATCTCTTAACCGTTCAATGAAAGTCAACTACAATCATGTAACAAGCCATTTTGAGTTTACAAAACACAAAATCAATCAACCGTTTGGTGAGAATCAGCTACAATCATGCAACAACCCATTCTGAACTTACAAATAATTGAATCGGTCAACCGTTTGATGAGAATTAGCTATAATTACATAGTGAGCCATTCTAAGCTTACAAATCACCAGATCAGTCAACCGTTTGGTGAGAATCAGCAATAATCACATAACAAGCCATGCTGAGCTTACAAATCACCAAATTGGTCAATCATTTGATGAAAATCAATTACAATCATGTAACAAGCTATTCTAAGCTTACAAATCACCGAATCGGTCAACCATTCAATGAGAATCAGCTACGATCACATAACAAGCAATTCTAAGCTTACAAATCACTAAATCGGTCAACCGATGAGAATCAGCCACAATCATCTAACAAGCTATTTTGAGCTTACAAATCGCTGAATCGGTCAACCATTTGATGAGAATCAGCTACAATCACGTAACAAACCATTTTGAGCTAACAAATCATCAAATCGGTCGAGCATTCGATGAGAATCAATTACAATCATGTAAAATGCCATTATGAGCTTAAAAATCATCGAATCGGTCCACCGTTCGATGAGAATCAATTACAATCACATAACAAGCCATTCTGAACCTACAAATCATTGAATCGGTCAACCGTTCGATGAGAATCAGCTACAATCACATTAGAAAACTTTTAGAGTATACAAATCACCGAATCGGTCAACCATTTGATGAGAATCAACTATGATCATGTAACAAGCTATTTTAAGTTTACAAATCATCGAATTGGTCAACAGTTCGATGAGAATCAGCTACAATCACATAACAAGCCATTCTAAGCTTACAAATCATCGAATCGGTCAACTATTCGATGAGAATCAGCTACAATCACGTAACCAATGTTAAGCTTACAAATCACTAAATCGGTCAACTGCTCAATGAGAATTTGCTGCAATCATGTAACAAGCCATTCTGAGCTTACAAATCATTGAATGAGTCAACCATTCCATGGGAATCAATTACAATCATGTAACAAGCCATTCTGAGCTTAGAAATCATCGAATCGGTCAACCATTTGATGAGAATCATCTCCAATCAAGCCATTTTGAGCTTACAAATCATCGAATCTGTCAACCATTCGATGAGAATCTATTAGAATCACATAACAAGCCATTGTGAGCTTACAAATCATTGAATCGATCAACCGTTCGATGAGAATTAGCTATAATCATGTAACAAGCCATTTTGAGCTTACAAATAGCCTAATTAGTCAATTGTTTGATGAGAATCAGCTACAATCACATAAAAAGTCATTCTTAGCTTATAAATCACCGAATTGGTCAACCATTCGATGAGAATCAGCTACAATCATGTAACAAGTCATTCTAAGCTTAAAAATAACCGAATCTGTCAATCATTCGATAAGAATCAGCTACAATCATGTAACAAGCCATTTAGCTACAATCACGTAACAAGCCATTTTGAGCTTACAAATCACAAACTCGGTCAACCATTCGATTAGAATCAACTACAATCACTTAACAAGCCATTATGAGCTTACAAATCAGTGAATCGGTCAACCGTTCGATGAGAATCAGCTACAATCATGTTACAAACCATTCTGAGCTTACAAATCACTAAATCGGTCAACCATTTGATGAGAATCAATTCCAATCACCTAACAAGCCATTCTGAGCTTACAAATCACAAGATTGGTCAACCATTGGCTAAATATCAACTACAATCACATAACAAGCCATTCTAAGCTTACAAATCACCAAATCAATTAACCGTTTGATGAGAATAAGCTACAATCACTTAACAAGCCATTTTGAGCTTACAAAGCACTGAATCGGTTAACCATTCAATGAGAATCAACTGCAATCATGAAACAAGCCATTCTGAGCCTATAAATCACTGAATTGATCAACCGTTTGATTAAAATTAGCTACAATCATGTAACAAGCCATTCTAAGCTTACAAATCAATAAATCGATTAACGATTTGATGAGAATCAACTAGAATAACATAACAAGTCATTTTGAGCTTACAAATAATCGAATCAGTTAACCGTTCAATGAGAATCAGCTACAATGACATAACAAGATATTATAAGCTTACAAATCACCAAATTGGTCATCGTTCAATGAGAATCAACTCCAATCACGTAACAAGCCATTCGCAGCTTACAAGTCACTGAATCGGTGATCCATTCGATCAGAATTAATTACAATCATGTTACAAGCTATTTTGAGATTAGAAATCACTGAATTGGTCACTATTTGATGAGAATCAGCTACAATCACATAACAAGCCATTCTAAGCTTACAAACCACCGAATTAGTCAACCATTCAATAAGAATAAGCTAAAATCATGTAACAAGTCATTCTGAGCTTACAACTCACCGTATCTATTAACCGTTTGATGAAAATCAACTACAATCATGTAACAAGCCATTTTTAGCTTACAAAACATGGAATCGGTCAACCATTTGATGAGCATCAGCTACAATCACGCAACAAGCCATTTTGAGCTTACAAATTACTAAATCGATAAATCATCAAATCAGTCAACCATTAGATGAGAATCACCTACAATCACTTTACAAGCCATTCTGAGCTTACAAATCACCAAATCGATCAATCGTTCGATGAGAATCACCTACAATCACTTTACAAGCCATTCTGAGCTTACAAATCACCAAATCGATCAATCGTTCGATGAGAATCAGCTAAAATCATGTAACAACCCATTTTGATATTACAAATCATCGAATCGGTCAACTGTTTGATGAGAATCAAATACAATCACCAAATTGGTCAACCGTTCGATGAGAATCAACTACAATTACATAAGAAGTCATTCTGAGCTTACAAATCACCAAATCAGTCAATCGTTCAAGGAGAATCAGCTACAATCACGTAACAAGCCATTTAGCTACAATCACGTGACAAGCCATTTCGAGCTTACAAATCACAGACTCGATCAACCGTTCGATGAGAATAAACTACAATCATGTAACAAGACATTCTGAGCTTACTGGTCACCAAATTGGTTAACCGTTGGATTAGAATCAGCTACAATCATGTAACAAGCCATTCTGAGGTTACAAATCACTGAATCGGTCAACTGTTCGATGAGAATCAGCTACAATCATGGAACATGCCATTCTGAGCTTCCAAATCACTGAATTGGTAAACTGTTTGATGAGAATCAATTACAATCACGTAACAAACCATTGTGAGCTTACAAATCACCGAATCGATCAACCGTTCGATGACAATCAACTAAAATCATGTAATAAGCCATTCTAACCTTACAAATCACTGAATTAGTTACCGTTCGATGATAATCAGCTGTAATAATGTAACAAGCCACTCTGAGCTTACAAATCACTGAATCAGTCAACCGTTCAATGAGAATTAGCTACAATGACATAAAAAGCCATTTTGAGCTTAGAAATCAGTGAATCATTCAACCATTTGATGAGAATTAGCTACAGTCACGTAACAACTTTTTGAGCTTAAAAATCATGGAATCGGTCAACTGTTCGATTGGAGTCAGCTACAGTCATGTAACAAGCCATTCTAAGCTTACAAATCACCGAATCGGTCAACTATTCGATGAGAATCATTTACAATCATGTAACAAGCCATTCTGAGCTTCCAAATCACCGAATCGCTAAATCGTTTGATGACAATCAATTACAATCACATAACAAGCCATTCTAAGCTTACAAATCACTAAATGAGTGAACCATTCGATGAGAATAAGCTACAATCATGTAACAAGCCATTTTTAGCTTAAAAATCACCGAATCGGTCAACCATTTTATGAGAATCAGCTACAATCATGTAACAAGCCATACTAAGCTTAGAAATCATTGAACCGGTCAACTGTTCGATGAGAATCAACTACAATCATGTAACAAGCCATTCTGAGCTTACCGTTTGATGAGAATTATCTGCAATCAGGTAAAAAGTCATTCTAAGCTTACAAATCACCAAATCGATCAATCATTCGATGAGAATCAACTACAATCATGTAACAAGCTATTTTGAGCTTACAAATCACCAAATAGGTCAACCGATTGATGACAATTAGCTACAATCACATAAAAAGCTATTCTAACCTTACAACCCACCGAATCGGTCAACCATTCAATCAGAATCAACTAACATCACATAACAAGACATTCTGAGCTTACAAATCATCGAATCGATCAACCGTTCGATGAGAATCAGCTACAATCATGTAACAAGTCATTCTAACCTTACAAATCACCGAATCGGTTAACCGTTCGATGAGAATCAGTTAAAATCATGTAACAAGCCATTCTGAGCTTACGAATCACTAAATTAGTGAATCATTCGATGAGAATCAGCTACAATCATGTAACAAGCCATTCTAAGCTTACAAATCATTGAATCGGTCAACCATTTTTTGACAATTAATTGTAATCATGTAACAAGCCATTCTGAGCTTACATATCATTGAATCGGTCAACCATTCGATGAGATTGAGCTACAAGTACGTAACAAGCCATTCTAAGCTTGCAAATCACTGAATCAGTCAACCATTCGATGAGAATCAATTACAATCATGTAACAAGCCATTCTGAACTTGCAAATCACCGAATCGGTCAACTGTTCCATGGGAATCAGCTACAATCAAGTAACAAGCCATAATGAGCTTACATATCACCAAATCAGTCAACCATTCGATGAGAATCAGCTACAATCACGTAACAAGCCATTCTAAGCTTACAAATCACCGAATCGGTCAACCATTTGATGAGAATCGATTACAATCATGTAACAAGCCATTCTAAGCTCACAAATCACCAAATCGGTCAAATAGTCGATGAGAATCACCTGCAATCACGTAACAGGCCATTCTCAGATTACAAATCATTAAATCGGTCAACTGTTCGATGAGAATCAGGTACAATCACATAACAAGCTATTCTGAGCTTACAAATCACTAAATTGGTCAATCGTTTGATGAGAGTCAACTACAGTCACGTAACAAGCTATTTTGAGCTTACAAATCATGAAATCAGTCAACCATTCAATGAGAATTAGCTACAATCATGTAACAAGCCATTATGAGCTAACAAATAACTGACTCGGTCAACCGTTTGATGAGAATCAACTACAATCACCTAACGAGCCATTCTAAGCTTACAAATCACTGAATCAGTTAACCATTTGATGAGAATCACCTACAATTACATTACAGGCCATTCTGAGCTTAGAAATTATTGAATCGATCAACTGTTCGATGAGAATCAGCTAAAATCACGTAACAAGCCATTTTCATCTTACAAATCATCGAATCATTCAACCGTTCGATGAGAATCAGCTACAATCACGTAACAAGCCATTTTGAGGTTACAAATCACCAAATCATTCAACCATTTGATCAGAATTAACTACAATCACGTAACAAGCCAGTCTGAGCTTACAAATCATAGAATCAGTCAACCATTCAATGAGAATTAGCTACAATCACATAACAAGACATCCTAAATTTACAAATCATCAAAACGGTCAACCGTTCGATGAGAATCAATTCCAATCAAGTAACAAGCCATTCTGAGGTTACAAATCACTGAATCAGTCAACTGTTCGATGAGAATCAGATACAATCATGTAACAAGCCATTGTGAGCTTAGAAATCACCGAATCGGTCAACCATTGGATGAGAATAAACTACAATCACGTAACAAGCCATTCTGAGCTTCCAAATCACCAAATCAGTCAACCATTCAATGAGAATCAATTACAATCATGTAACAAGCCATTCTGAGCTTACAAATCATCGAATCGGTCAACCATTCGATGAGAATCAATTACAATCACATAACAAGCCATTCTAAGCTTACAAATCATGGAATCGATCAACCGTTTGAGGAGAATCAATTACAATCATGTAAAAAGCCATTATGAGCTTACAATTCACCGAATTGGTCAACCGTTCGATGAGAATCAACTATAATCACGTAACAAACCATTCTAAGCTTAAAAATCATCGAATCAATCAACTGTTCGATGAAAATCAATTGCAATCATGTAACAAGGCATTTTGAGCTTACAAATCACCGTATTGGTCAACCATTTGATGAGAATAAGGTACACTAATGTAACAAGCCAATCTGAGGTTACAAATCATTGACTCGATCAACCGTTTGATGAGATTCAACAACAATCACGTAACAAGCAAATCTAAGCTTACAAGTCACCGAATCGGTCAACTGTTTGATGAGAATCAATTACAACAACATAACAACCTATTATGAGCTTACAAATCAATGAATCAGTCAACCGTTCGATGAGAATTAATTACAATCATGTAACAACCCATTATGAGCTTACAAATCACCGAATCGGTCAACTGTTTGATGAGAATCAATTACAACTATGTAACAAGCCATTCTGAGCTTACAAATCACCGAATCGGTGAACCGTTTGATGAGAATCAATTACAATCATGTAAGAGGTCATTTTGATGTTAAAAATCACTGAATCAGTCAACTGTTTGATGAGAGTCAGCTACAATCACGTAACAAGCTATTTTGAGCTTACAAATCATGAAATCGGGCAACCATTTGATGAGAATCAATTACAATCACATAACAAGCCATTCAGAGCTTAAAAATCACTGAATTGCTCAACTTTTCGATGCGAATCAATTACAATCATGTAACAAGCCATTCTGAGCTTACAAATCACCAAATCGGTCAATCATTCGGTGAGAATCAGCTACAATAACGTAACAAGCCATTCTGAGCTTTCAAATCATAGAATCGGTCAACCATTCGATGAGAATCAGCTACAATCACGTAACAAGCCATTCTAAGCGTACAGATCACCGAATCGGTTAACTTTTCGATGAGAATCAATTACATTCATGTAAGAGGCCATTTTGAGCTTACAAATCACCAAATCGGTCAATCGTTCGATGAGAATCAATTACAATCATGTAAAAAGCCATTATAAGCTTACAAATCATTGAATCAATCAACCATTTGATGAGAATCAATTACAATCACGTAAGAAGCCATTTTCAGCTTACAAATCATCGAATCGGTCGACCGTTCGATGAAAATCAGCTACAATCACGTAACAAGCTATTCTTAGCTTACAAATCACCGAATCAGTCAATCGTTCAATGAGTATTAGCTACAATCACGTAACAAGCTATTATGAGCTTATAAATCACCAAATCAGTCAACCCTTCAATGAGAATCAATTAGAATCACGTAACAAGCCATTCTTTGCTTACAAATGACTGAATCAGTCAACCATTCGATGAGAATCAATTACAATTAGGTAAATGGTCATTTTAAGCTTACAAATCACTGAATCAGTCAACCGTTCAATGAGAATCAGCTACAATGATGAAATTGGTCAACCGTATGATGAGAATCAGCTACAATCATGAAACAAGCCATTTTGAGCATAGAAATCATCGAATCGGTCAACCATTCGATGAGAATTAATTACAATCATATAACAAGCCATTCTGAACTTACAAATCACCAAATCGGTCAACCGTTCCATAAGAATCAGCTACAATCAAGTAACAAGCCATTCTTAGCTTACAAATCACCAAATCAGTCAACCATTTGATGAGAATCAATTACAATCATGTAACAAGCCATTCTGAGCTTACAAATCATCGAATCGGTCAACTATTCAATGAGAATCAGCTATAATCACGTAAAAAGTCATTCTAACCTTGCAAATCAATGAATAGGTCAACCGTTTGTTGAGAATTATCTACCATCACGTAACAACCAATTTTGAGCTTACAAATCACCGAATCATCAACTGTTTGATGAGACTCGACAACAATCATTTGACAAGCCATTCTGAGCTTACAAATCACCGAATCGGTCAACCAATTGATGAGAATCAACTACAATCACGTAACAAGCCATTCTGACATTATAAATCACCAAATCGGTCAACCGTTTGATGAGAATCAGTTACAATCACATAACAAGCTATTCTAAGATTACAAACCACTAAATCGGTCAACCGTTTGATGAGAATCAACTACAATCACGTAGCAAGCCATTATGAGCTTAAAAATCACTGACTTGGTCAACCGTTCGATGAGAATCAGCGACAATCATGTAGCAAGTCATTGTGAACTTAAAAATCAACGAATCGGTGAACCGTTCGATGACAATCAATTACAATCAGGAAACAAGCCATTATGAGCTTACAAATCACCGAATCAATCATCGTTCGATAAGAATCAGCTACAATCATGTAATAAGCCATTCTGATCCTAGAAATCACTGAATCGGTCAATCGTTCAATGAGAATCAGCTACAATAACGTAACAAGCCATTCTGAGCTTAGAAATCACCGAATCAGCCAATCGTTCAATGGGAATCACCTACAATCACGTAACAAGCCATTTTGATCATACAAAATCACCGAATTAGTCAACCATTCTATGAGAATCAGCTACAATCACATAACAAGTCATTCTCAGATTACAAATGACCAAATTGTTCAACCGTTCGATGAGAATCAATTACAATCACATAACAAGCCATTCTGAGCTTACAAATCACCAAATTGATCAACCAGTCCATGAGAATTAGCTACAATCACGTAACAAGCCATTCTGAGCTTACAAATCACCGAATCAGTGAGTCGTTCAATGAGAATTAGCTACAATCACATAACAAGCCATTCTGAGCTTACAAATCACCAAATCGGTGAACTATTTGATGAAAATCAACTACAATTACATAACAAGTCATTTTCAGCTTACAAATCATCAAATCGGTCAATTATTTGATGAGAATCAACTACAATCATGTAACAAGTCATTTTGAGCTTACAAATCATCGAATCGGTCAACCGTTCAATGAGAATCAACTACAATGAGGTAACAAGTCATTCTGAGCTTACAAATCACCAAATCGGTCAACCGTTCGATGAGAATCAGCTATAGTCATGTAACAAGTCATTATAAGCTTACAAATCACCGAATCGGTCAACCGTTCGATGAGAATCAGCTACAATCACTTAACAAGTGACTCTAAGCTTACAAATCATCAAATTGGTCAATTGTCCGATGAGAATCAATTACAATTACCTACCAAGTCATTCTGAGCATACAAATCACCAAATCGGTCAACCGTTCGATGAGAATCAATTACAATCATGTAAACAAGCCATTATGAGCTTACAAATCACCGATATGGTCAACTGTTCGATGAGAATCAGCTACAATCACATAACAAGCCATTTTGAGCTTACAAATCACCGAATCAGTCAATGTTTTGATGAGAATCAGCTATAATCACGTAAGAAGTCATTCTGAGTATACAAATCATCGAATCGGCCAACTGTTCAATAAGGATTAGGTACAATGACCGAATTGGTCAACTATTCAAGGTGAATAAGCTACAATCACGTAACAAGCCATTCTGAGTTTCCAAATCACCGAATCGGTGAACCATTCAATGAGAATCAACTACAATCATGTAAGAAGTGATTCTGAGCTTACAAATCACCGAATCAATCAATGATTCGATCAGAATCAACTACAATCATGTAAGAAGTGATTCTGAGCTTACAAATCACTGAATCGGTCAACTATTCAATGAGAATCAATTACAATCACGTAACAAGCCATTTTGAGATTACAAATCATGAATCAGTCAACCTTTTGATGAGAATCAGCTAGAATCATGTAACAAGCCATTCTGAGCTTACAAATCACCAAATCGGTCAACTGTTCGGTGAGAATCAGCTACAATCACGTAACAAGCCACTCTAAGCTTACAAATCACTGAATCGGTCAACTGTTCTATAAGAATCAACTACAATCACATAACAAGATATTCTAAGGTTACAAATCACCGAATCGGTCAACCATTCAATGAGAATCAGCTACAATCACATAAAAAGCCATTCTCAGCTTAAAAATCATCGAATCGGTCAATCAGCTACAATCATGTAACTAGCCATTGTAAGCTTACAAATCATCAAATCGATGAACCGTTCAATGAGAATCAGCTAAAATCACGTAAAAAGCCATTCTGAGCTTACAAATCATTGAATCGATGAACTATTCGATGAGAATCAGCTACAATCACGTAAGAAGCCATTCTAAGCTTAAAACTCACCGAATCGGTCAACCGTTCAATCAGAATAAGCTACAATCATGTAACAAGCCATTCTGAGCTTACAAATCACCAACGCGGTGAACCGTTCAATGAGAATCAACTACAATCTCGTAAAAAGCCATTCTAAGCTTACAAATCACCGAATCCATCAATTGTTCGATGAGAATCAATTATAATCACATAACAAGCTATTTTGCGCTGAAAAATCACCGAATCAGTCAACCTTTCGATGAGAATAAGTTACAATCAGATAAAAAACAATTCTAAGCTTACAAATCATGGAATTGCTTAACCGTTTGATGAGAATCAGCTACAATCACGTAACAAGCCATCCTAAGCTTACAAATCATCGAATCAGTCAACCGTTTGATGAGAATCAGCTACAATCAAGCCATTTTGAGCTTAAAAATGATTGAATCAGTCAATTGTTCGATTAGAATCAATAACAATCACGTAAAAAGTCATTCTGAGCTTACAAATCACCAAATCAGACAACCGTTTGATGAGAATAAGCTACAATAATGTAACAAACCATTTTGAGCTTACAAATTACCGAATCAGTCAACTGTTCGATGAGAATCAGCTACAATTACATAACAAACCATTCTGAGCTTACAAATTATCCAATTGGTCAACTGTTCGATGAGAATCAGCTACAATCACGTAACAACCCATTCTGAGCTTAGAAATCACTGAATCGGTCAACCATTCGATGAGAATCAATTACAATCACATAACAAGCCATTATGAGCTTACAAATCACTGAATCGATCAACCATTCGATGAGAGCCAATTACAATCACGTAACAAGCCATTATATGCTTACAAGTAAATGAATCAGTCAACCATTTGATGAGAGGAAGCTACAATAATGTAACAAGCCATTCTGAGCTTACAAATCACCGAATCGGTTAACCATTTGATCAGAATAAGCTGCAATCATGTAACAAGCCATTTTGAGCTTATAAATCACTGATTTGGTCAACCATTCGATGAGAATCAGCTACAATCACGTAACAAGCCATTCCGAGCTGACAGATCACCAAATTGGTCAACCGTTCGATGAGAAACAACTACAATCACATAACAAGCCATTCTAAGCTAACAAATCATGTAATCAGTAAACCGTTCAATGGGAATCTTATACAATCAAGTAACAAGCCATTCTGAACTTAGAACTCATGAAATCGGTCAACCGTTCGATGAGAATCAATTACAATCACAGAACAAGCCATTCTGAGCTTAAAAATCACCAAATCTATCAATCGTTCGATAAGAATCAGCTACAAACATGTAACAAGGCATTCAAAGCTTAGGAATCACCGAATCGGTCAACCGTTTGATGAGAATCAGCCACAATCACGTTAAAATCCATTCTGAGCTTACAAATTACCGAATCGGTCAACTATTTGATGAGAATCAATTACAATCATGTAACAAGCCATTCTGAGCTTATAAATCACCGAATGAGTCAACCATTCAATGAGAATCAATTACAATCATGTAACAAGCCATTATGAGGTTACAAATAATCGAAATGGTGAATGGTTCGATGAGAATCTGCTACAATCACGTAACAAGCCATTCTGAGCTTACAAATCACTGAATCGGTCAACTGTTCGATGAGAATCAATTACAATCGTGTAACAAGCCATTATGACCTTACAAATCACTGAATCGATGAACCGTTTGATGAGAATCAACTACAATCATGTAACAAGCCATTCTGAGCTTACAAATCACTGAATCGTTCACCCGTTCGATGAGAATTAATTAAAATCATGTAAGAAGCCATTTTGAGCTTAAAAATTACTGAATTGGCCAATTGTTCGATGAGAATCAGCTACAATCATGTAATAGGTCATTCTAAGCTTACAAATCACCAAATTGGTCAATCGTTTGTTGAGAAATGGCTACAATCACGTAACATGCCATTCTGAGCTTAAAAATCACCCAATCGGTCAACCATTTGATGAGAATCAACTACATTCACTTACCAAGCCATTTTGAGCTTACAAATCATCGAATCGATCAGCCGTTCGATGAGAATCAGCTACAATCACGTAACAGGCCATTCTAAGCTTACAAATCACCGAATCGGTCAACCGTTCGATGAGAATGAATTACAATCACATAAGAAGCCATTCTGAGCTTACATGACAAGAATTTATTGAAAATCTTGCATCGCACAGTTAATAAAATATCAAGAGACTGACATCTCATGATCAATCCATCTCTCTGGGCCTATAGAACAAGTATCAGAATGCCCACTAGGGCTACACCATTTACTTTAGTTTATGGGTCTGAAGCAGTACTGCCTATTGAGGTTGAAATCCCATCACTAAGAATTAGAATGCATGGTCTAGTAACTGATGATGACTACAGAGTGTCTAGGTTGCAAGAACTTGAACTACTAGATGAGCACAGACAAGAAGCATATGATCATCTCAGAGTATATTAGAAATGAATGTCTAGAGGCTACAACAAGAAAGTCAGACAGAGAATTTCAGGTTGGTGATCTAGTCTTGAGAGATAATCCTAAAAATCAATCACATAAAGAGCGCAAGGGGAAGTTTGAACCCAACTGGCTGGGTCCCTTTGTTATCACTGCTACTTTTGGCTCTGGTGCTTATCAACTCTCAACGACTGAAGGAGAACAGCTCCAAGAACCAATCAACGTTCTCCATCTAAAGAAATTCTATGCCTAAAGCATTCAGTCTATGGTAAAATATCCTAAAAAAATTAGAAAAATTAGAAAAAGTCCTAAAAAAATGAACATCTTGGTGAAAACCTAGCAAATGGGCACCTTGATGTATCACAAAAAAGTCAAAATATGTCAAAAGTACCAAAAAAAAAAATTTAAAATAAAAAATACAAAAAAATGAGAAAAATAAAAAGTGCCTTGGTGAAAACCCAGCAAACAAGTGCCACTTGTTCAAAATGTTCCATCTATCAGCGCAATCTTGGTCTTTCCCAGCTTTTAGTCTTGCTTTAGTTTGTACATATTTCTTGGTTTTTTTTCAATGAGTTGGTCTGTACACCAATCGGTTCAAGCATTCGTACCCTATCAATGTTTCACACTTCGGGGCAATCAAAGTCATAATCCTATGGCCTCCAATATATCTTAGATGTGTCATATCCAGTCAGAGTCCTTTGAAGCTTCATCTGAGTCAGTCAGTCAGTCTAGTCTCCATAAAAGATTTTGCATCTATAACAATGCAATCAAACAAACAAACTGAAAATAATTTATGCTTTTACATGCTTTTATCTCCTTGTATGCTTACTGATTCACATTGAGATTTTTGCATATTGTGTCCCTTCAAACTCTTCGATGATGTCCTTTACAGGATTTAGAGAGTGATGACTGGGGGCATAATCTTTTCTTTGTCTTCTGCTTGTATGTGAAAATCTAACAACTTTAGAAATTCTAGATTGAAATGGTGTCTGTCCTTAAGAGCCTCTATTTCGTGTTGGATGGCCATGAGTACCTTGACCATTGATACCCAGAAAATTCAAGGAAGTCTGATCTAATTGTTACCCATATTTTCCTGCCCCATACAAATTTGGCCACTGGTTGGGAGGTCCAATATTCTGCAAATCCAGTTGCACCTCAAAATTTCATGGGTTTAGCATCTTTCCCCTAGTCCCTGTAGTGTTTTGTTCTGTCTCTGGCATCAATGACCTAGGTCAAAATTCATAAATGTAGCCGTTGTAGCAAAAAACCCTAAAAAACCCCTTTGGCATGTTATATTTCTTCATTACCTTTTCGGTCACTTAAGACTTTCATTTTGCATGTGCGCAATTAAATCCTTCAGTCACCAAATCTCTTATTCTTAGCGGTCAAAACCCTAACACTTAGCGATCTGGCAGGCGGTTAATATATGGCATCATGGTTTCAGTCTTTGAAGAGGCTAAGTATCAATCAGATTTGATGGTCATCACTATTCTGTAGAGTGAAGATGCAAGTGTTTTAAGATAAAGGCATAGCGACGACCGTCGATCTTCCTTTCATATAGCGTTGCAAGTTGTCAGTGGGTCCACTGCCACGTAGTCCGAGATGTATGTTTCTTATTGGTCAAAGGCTGGTGATGTGGTGCCATGTCAGAGCGGGCCCAATGTGCTATCTCAACTTTGGATATAACAGCTGGCGTATGATCACATGGAATATTCTTGGCCCATGCGATCATATGCCAACCACTGCTCTTACTTTATCTCCAGGCTCTGTTAGGTGGGTCATCATGGTCCGATGTGCTCATTTTTTATTGGCCGACCGAGTGATGATAGGGACCTGTCAGTGGGACCATTGTCAGAGGATCTGTAGGGATGCTAGTAGAATTAAGATCTACGGTTGTCTTATGATCTCATAGAATCTTCTGACCCTATGAGATCATGCGACGATCATTCGATCTTCTAAGTGTTCAGGCTCTATCTTGTGGGTCTATCTGACATGGTTAGTTCTTATTGGCTGCTGAGCATTACAGGTGGTGTCTATCATGGGTCTTGATTTTCTTAAGTGAGGTGGCAGAGGGTTGAGGATCTACGGCTGACGCATAATCTTAAAGAATCTTCTGAGGCCATGAGATCATGCGATGACTGTCGAGTATCAGCCTAAAAGGATAGCAGGCGGGTCCTATGTTAGGTAGATCCAAGCTGTCTGCAGTAAGCCAATGGTTTGATGACAAGTGGTGAGGTGGACCCAAGTTTGTGGCTTTAGTCACATAATTGCCAAGATAAACCGGAGTTAGATAAAAGCTCAGGCGAGTCAGCGACAAAGGAAAAAATGAACCTGAGGTTAAGTACGGGGTTAAGGTTATGAAATGAAAAGTGGTACCCGATAAAGTAAGAGATCTAATGGCTGCATTTTAAAGATGAGTCAGATTTGAATATTGGTCGTGGATATAGAAGATTTAGCGCCACCTATGACCATTTAAGTCATATTTTGAATTCAAATATTTGGAGTACCTGATTTGAACAGTTATGGCGAGCCGAATTGCAGAGAGGGTAGATGGATCAAGGTAGCTTGTTCGCAGGTAGATGCAGTACAGAGATGGACATGCAAAATGATATCTAATCAGTTGAGATATTTCCATGACATTTATGATCAGAGTTGACAGAATTAGGGTCTTTATCATAAAAATTTGTAACCCTAATTAGGTTTTTCTCCTGCCTGCGTGCAAAAGGAGATGTATATATTATTTTTGGAGCTTTTTAGAGTGGAGAGTTGACAATTGTAAAAAGAAGGATTTTCTCTTTTCATAAACACTCAAGGCAATAACTCCAAAGGCAATAACAGCATCAAGAAGATGTGGCCACCAAGCTATTAGCAGCATCTCTCAAAGGTAAGGCTCTTGAATTGTTTAGAACTTTTACTGTTGGTTCCATTACTTCATGGGATGAATTAGGAGATGCATTAAGTAAGCATTTTGAGGATAAATCAAACAATTTGTCTTTGGTTGAGAAGTTGACAACCATTAAAAGAGAACCTCAAGAACAAATGACAGATTATAACAATAGATTCCACAAAACATGGAATAGAATTCCAGTCTCTGTGAAGCCATCAGCTGATCATGCTTTCCTATACTTCTTGCAAAGCTTGAATAGCCAAATCTCTGTCATGATTCAATCTATGGGTGGTACCTCTTTACCCCAAGCTTTTGACACAACTGTCAAAGCTAAAAATTATTTGATCCAAGCAGGTATGATAGCTAGAAGGCCACCCATGCCCATCTTTCCTAGCCTTCAACCTATTACACCTGCACAAGTACCCCCATTTACTCGTATTCCCACCATATTAGCACCTCAAGCTAGTACTAGCGGTCAGGAGCTAAAAGCAAGTTTCTCTCAGGAGCTGCAAGAGTTGAAGAATAGTCAACAAACTAGTCAGCAAGAAATGACAAATTTGCTGCAAACTTTGACTAAGGAGGTCACAAATCTAAAGAGGCAAGGGCAAGGAATCAGACCACCCTTTCAGCCACAAGGCCAAGGTCCTAATCAACAATATCAGAATCAAGGATAGTCTTATCAACAAAATAGGCCACCATACCAAGGAGGCAATCAAGGACAAAGGCAAAATTTTAATCAAAGACCATTCCAACCATACAATCCTGCACCTCTTAATTTTGTAAATCCAATTAGGGATATGGTCCCTAGTCAAAACAACTTGGCTATGGACAATGAATGGTGTTTTCCTTGTAATCAACCTCATAATCAGGCTACATGTTCAAATGGATGGATGAACCAAGCACTAATAGTTCAAAATGCCTCACAAGCTCAATCAAAGGCTTCTTCTAGTGGATCAGTTCCTCAACAAGAACCACAAGATAATGAGACTGCTCTTTTCAATTGGGAGTAGCAAGACTTCAATGGAGTCATTGGTGAACCTTCTATTGCTGCCAACACAAGGTCAAAAAGAAGAGCTCAAGACATGGAGTGAGAAGACTCTGGGACCAAAGCCACTACATCTGCAGAGCCAATGCAGCAAGCTACTCCTATCATATGTAAGAAAGTTCCTGTCATTACAAGTAAAGAAGGCCAGAATTTCAAAAAAGTGGAGCCCATCATAGTAAAAGCACAACAAAGAGTACACACTATGACACCTTTCAACATTGTAGAAAACATGAAGAAGGTGAACATTAACATGTCTATGTGGGACTCTTTTGGTATTCTAGGGCAACTTGAGATTTTGAAGAAAGCTATGACTGAAATGACTACTCCTCAGTCTATAGAAGAAGTTGCAAAGCCAGTATTGGTCAACACTAATCAAGAAAGGCAGGCTCCAAGTTGCAACTCCAAAGGCAATAACACTCAAGGTAGGAACTCAAAACCACCTCCCTTTTATGTATCCTTAATTATTGGAAAATCTTTAGTACATAATTGTATGGTAGACAGTGGAGCTACTAGTACTGTAATGCACAAAAAGGTGGCTGATCAATTAGGACTTCAATATGAACCCTCCATAAGAAGGTTACCCAACTTGATGGATCCTTAGTTAACACTATAGTTGTGGCTAAGGATACCAGTCTAATCCTTCATGCTAGTCCTAATTTCTCTATCCTACTTGATATATACATCATAGATCTCCCTGCCTTATTTGCAATATGCCTTTCAAGGGAGTTCATAGCCAAAATAGGAGGCTACCTTTCTTCTGACTAGTCTCACATGCTTTTTCATAGAAGATATGGTACCAAGGTTACCATCAAATCTGAATCATTAGTAGCACATCATATAGAGCCATATGTATCCAATACCATCAATACAAACTGCCCTATATTTGATGACAGTGATTTCCCAACTATCAGAGAAGCAAGCACTAAAACAGAAAGTATCCCCGATATTTTGCTTGATGAACTAGAGTCAAAAAAGGTTTTTGAAGCCCAAGAGAATTTCATTTGGGATGCTGGTTTGGGGAGTTATTTGATACAAGAAAGTGGATCCATAGAGCCAAGTTTTCTCATGGGGGACATTGATTCAGAGGATTAGAGCAATATGGTTTGGGAATTGTTTTTTGATGGTGCTAGAAGTAGACATGGTTCTGGTGGTGGTGCTATGCTAGTGTCCCCAGAAGGAGAAAGATACTATATAGCTTTTAGATTTAGTTTCTCCTGCACTAGCAACACTGTAGAATATGAAAGCCTTGTGAATGGACTGGAATGGGTTATAAAAAGAGGGCTTAAGGCCTTAAAAGTTTATGGTAACAGTGAGCTAGTAGTCAGCCAAGTAAGAGGGATAAGTGCAACCAAAAATGATACATTGAGAGCATACAAACATAGAGTTTGGGATGCAATTGAAGACTTTTGTGCTTTCAACATTGTTGCTATCCCTAGAAAACTAAATCAAAATGCAAATAGATTAGCTGCTATTGGATCTCAATATGACATTCCTAATAGCATTTCAAAAGAAATAGACCAACAGCATATCAAAGTGATTGTCAGACCTTCTATCCCTAATAATAATACTAATTGGAAATTGTTTGACAATGATGAACAAATTCTGCAATTCTTGTTTAAAGAAGGTGTTTTTTCAAAACATAACCAAGATAGGCTATCACAAAACTATGGTGATCAAGTGATATAGCTTAAGTCTAATAAGATGCCTAGAGGTTTTGTCACCTTAGAGACTATCTTCAACAAGGATGATCAAGTTAAGAAGAATAAATTTGGCCTGGTAGTTCAACAAGAACATTGTGTTGAATTAGAGTTAGAACTAGGTAAAAGTTTACAATTTGGAAAGGTAAACACTGATGTTGAAAAGTGGGCTTACACCCAATTATTCAAAGAATTCAATGATGTTTTTGCATGGCAATATGAGGACCTCAAAGGTTTTAATCTAGCCCTTGCTCAACACACTATTGAATTAGAGCCTAATGCCAAACCAATAAGGCAAAAGCAAGGGCCTGTTAATCCCAAACTTGAGCCACTTATGCATAAAGAGGTGCTCAAATTAATAGAAAATGGTATCATCTACCCCATCAAGAATACTAGTTGGGTTTCCAACCTTGTGCATGTCAGGAAGAAGAATGGGGAGTTGAGACTATGTGTTGACTTCAGGGATCTTAACAGGGCCTCTCTAAAAGACCGCCATCCATTACCCTCTATGGAACAAATCTTACAATGTGTCTCTAGATCTGAGAGATTTTCATTATTGGATGGCTATTCAGGATACAATCAGATCCTGGTTAATGAGGAGGATCAATCCAAGACTGCATTTACAACCAAGTGGGGAACCATGGCTTATCAAAAGATGTCCTTTGGTTTGTCTAATGCAGGTGCTACTTTTCAAAAGGCAATGGATATGGCCTTTAAAAGCCTCATGTACAAATTTGTACTGGTCTATCAAACATGCAGCAGATCATATCAAACATTTGAGAAAAATCTTTGAAAGATGTAGAGAGTTTGGGATATCTCTTAATCCCAAGAAATGTGTGTTTGCAGTATATGAAGGAAAATTGCTGGGATATATAGTATCCAAGAAAGGAATCACAGTAGATCCTAAGAGAATTGTAGCCATCCTAGAGCTACCCTTGCCACATCACAAGAAAGGTCTCCAATCTTTCATAGAAAAGATTAATTTTGTTAGGCGTTTCTTGCCTAATATTGCAAATTTATTGAAGCCTTTAACATCCATGTTAAAGAACAGTTCAATTTTCAACTGGACTAAAGAAGGAAAAGCTAATTTCCAAGCTATCAAAGAAGCCTTGACAGAAACTCCTGCTCTATTAAACCCAAATTTCAGCAAGGATTTTATGCTTTATGCTTATGGAGGTCATGATGCCATATCTCCTATGTTGACTCAAGAAAATTCAGAAGGGTTGGAGCAGCCTATTGCTTTCTTCAGCAAAGGTTTAGAAGAGTATGAACAAAGATACTCTTTTGTAGAGAAACATGTACTTGCTGTGGTAAAGAGCCTTAAAAAATTTAGATATTTATTGACCCATAGCAAGGTACACCTGAAAGTTACTCATCCAAGTGTCAAAGAATTTTTGCTTTCCAAGGACCTAAATGAGAAAAGAGCTAGTTGGATTACCAAGGTAATGGAATATGACATTGATATCTAGACCACCAAGCTAGTTAGAGGAAGAGGTCTTTGTGAGCATTTGGTAGGGGATGAAGGTTCAGAGAAAATAGAACAAATAAATGCATCTCTGGTTGTGCATTCTACAGAGGAACATGCCAAGGCATCAGGTTGGTTGCCTGACATGATTCATTACTTAAAAATAGGACAATGTCCTGTAAGCCTAGATTCAGCAAAAAGAAGATATTATAGGTTACAATCTGTCCCCTTTGTGCTGATAGATGAGGTTCTTTTCAGAAAGGATCACAATGGTGTCCTTTTAAGATGTATTGATTCAGAAAAGATAGCTGATGTCCTATTTGAATTTCATGATGGACCTTCTGGAGGTCACTTTTCTCCTAGGACTACTGCTTTTAAAATCATGAGGGCTGGATACTATTGGCCATCTATCTTTAAGGATAGTCATGATTATGTGAGGAAATGCATCAAATGTGCTATGTTTGCAGGAAAAGAAAGACTTGCAGCTCTACCCCTTCATCCAATCAAATCAGAACAACCATTCATGAGGTGGGGCATAGACTTTATTGGTATGATTAACCTTCCATCTAGTGCAGGACACAAGTGGATAATCACTGCTACTGATTATTTCACTAGATGGACAGAGGCAGTTGCCTTAAAAGAATCAAATGAGAGTGCTATCTTAAGTTTTTATGATGATATTATTCATAGATTTGGCACTCCAGATTCCATAATATCAGATAATGCATTGGCATTCACATGCCTTAAAGTCTCAGAATGGGCAATCAGAAATGGCATCTATCTGAATACAAGTTCAAATTACTATCCTCAATGCAATGGTTTGGCAGAATCAACTAATAAGAACTTGATTAGGATAATCAAGAAAACTCTACAGGATAACCAAAGAGATTGGCATACTAAGTTGAAGTCTGCCTTATGGTTAGATAGGATTACTCCAAAGAAGATCATTGGGAATTCTCCTTATGTATTATGTATGGCAGAGAGGCTAAGTTATCCATTTCAACTGAATTGCCAGCTTTGGATTTGGCTACTCAATATGCCATGTTTGAAGAAGGAGATCCCTTACAAATCAGGTATGCTCAGCTAATGGAGTTAGAGGAACCTAGAGACAAATCCATGAAGGATATGGAGTTTCACTAGATACAGACAAAGAAAAGTTTTGATAAAAGAGCCAGGGCCAAAAACTTCAAGGTTGGAGATGTAGGTCTCAAGTGGGATGAATTCAAATCAAAGCCTAGCAGACACACAAAATTTGAGTCCTTCTAGGGTGGACCATTTGTTATTACAGAGTGCAAGGGGCCTAATGCTTTTCAGCTATCAACTCTTGGAGGTGATGCCTTGCCTATTTCAGTTAATGGTTTCCACTTGAAGCCCTGCATTGAGGTCAACCCTTCCCTATAGATAGTTGTAAATATGTTTCCTATTTTCTGTCCCTGCTTTCTACTTTAGTTTTCCTGCTTTCCAATAAGTGCCTGTGCATAGTTTTGTCTTTTGCCCCAGGCCTCTCTCTGTCAAGAAAGTTTTTATTTCAGTGACCCCATGCCCAATGAATATGTCAAGGCCACTAGTTCCAATGTCTAGTAGGCTGACATCCAGCAGAAATTGTCAAAATGTTACCCAAATTTTCTTGCCCCATACAAATTTGGCCACTAGTTGGGAGGTCCAATATTCTACAAATCCTGTTGCACCTCAAAATTTCATGGGTTTAGCATCTTTCCCCTGGTCTCTGCAGCATTTTTTTCTATCTCTGGCATCAATGACCTACGTCAAAATTCATAAATGTAGCCATTGTAGAAAAAAACCCTAAAAAACCCCTTTGTCCTATTATATTTCTTCATTACCTTTTTGGTCACTTAAGACTTTCAATTTGCATGTGCGCAATTAAATCCTTCAGTTGCCAAATCTCTTATTCCTGGTGGTCAAAACCCTAACACTTAGTGATCTAGTGGGTGATTAATGTTTGGCATTGCGATTTCAGTCTTTGAAGAGGCTAACTATCAATTAGATCCCACAGTCATCGCTATTTTGTAGAGCGAAGATGCAAGTGTTTTAAGATCACGGCATAGTGATGGCCGTCGATCTTCCTTTCATATAGCACTATAGTTTGTCAGTGCGTCCACTGCCACGTAGTCTGAGGTGTACGTTTCTTATTGGTCAAAGGCTGGTGATGTGGTGCCATGTTAGAGCAGGCCTAGTGTGCTATCTCAACTTTGGATCTAACGGCTAGTGTATGATCACATGGAATATTCTTGGCCCATGCGATCATACACCAACTACTAATCTTACTTTATCTCCAGGCTCTGTCAGGTGGGTCCTCGTGGTCCGATGTGCTCATTTTTTATTGGTTGATCGGGTGATGACAGGGACCTATCAGTGGGACCGTTGTCAGAGGATCTGTAGGGATGCTAGTAGAATTAAGATCTACAGTTGTCTTATGATCTCATAGAATCTTCTGACCCTATGAGATCATGCGACGATCGTTCAATCTTCCAAGTGTTCAGGCTCTGTCTTGTGGGTTTGTCTGACATGGTTAGTTCTTATTGGCTACTGAGTGTTATAGGTGGCATCTGGCGTGGGTCCTAATTTTCTTAAGTGAGGTGGTAGAGGGTTGAGGATCTAGGGCTAGCGCATGATCTTAAAGAATCTTCTGAGGCCATGAGATCATGCGACAACCGTTGATTGAGTATCAGCCTAAAAGGATAGTAGGTGGGTCCTGTGTCAGGTAGATTCAAGCTATCTGCAGTCGGCCAATGGTTTGATGATAGGTGGTGAGGTGGACTCGAGTTTGTGGCTTCAGTCACATAATCGCCAAGATAAACCAGAGTTAGATAAAAGGTCGGGCGAGTCAGCGACAAAGGAAAAAATGAACCTGAGGTTAAGTATGGGGTTAAGGTTATGAAATGAAAAGCAGTACCCAGTAAAGTAAGAAGATCTAATGGCTACATTTTAAAGATGAGTCAGATTTGAATATTGGTTGTGGATACAAAAGATTTAGTGCCACCTGTGACTGTTTAAGTCATATTTTGAATTCAAATATCTGGAGTACTTGATTTGAACAGTTATGGCGAGCCAAATTGCAGAGAGGGTAGATGGATCAAGGCGGCTTGTCCGCAGGTAGATGCAGTACAGAGATGGACATGCAAAATGATATCTGATCAGTTGAGATATTTCCATGACATTTATGATCAGAGTTGACAAAATTAGGGTTTTTATCATAAAAATTTGTAACCCTAATTAGATTTTGCTCCTGCCTGCATGCAAAAGGAGATGTATATATTGTTTTTGGAGCTTTTTAGAGTGGAGAGTTGACAATTGTAAAAAGAAGGATTTTCTCTTTTCTTAGAAATTATCTGTGGCATTCTTTCTGCCCTCTGATTTCTACAATTTGAAGCTTTCATTGATTGTTCAGATATTGCAAAGGTATCTTGTGACATTCTTTATGTCCCTATGCTTTCTTGTCTAAATTGTCTCTTAATGGATTAAGTATTTGAATGTTTTCAGCAGTATCTTGGTTTTCCTTGATCCCTCTTTCTTTTTGTAGTTTATGTGTATGTGTATGAATGATTTGATTTTAATGCTCTTGTGGGTATATTTCAACCCCTAGCAATCTGTCTCGTTCTTATACCCAATTGCAGAGGTGAATGTCTATTTGTAGGTCATAGTTTGTGTCTAAGCTCTTGAGAATGCTATTGCCCTGTGAAATTCTCTCTTTCCCTGCATAGCATCTCTTTATTGCAGACCCTTCCATGAATTATTGATGCAAACCTATTTAGTGAGTTGTGATCTCCTAGACTTAAGATTATGTACTAATTTCATCCTTTATACTGCAATTCATACCATATTTTCGGTGTATCACCTAGTAGGTAGTTTGCTTTTCAAGTTACTTTCCCTTTCAGCATTCCTTCTATCCCTTTCCCCCAAAGATTTACTTTTCATGTCAAGAAGAAAATTAAGGTGATTATCCAAGAGGAACTAGCCTAAAACCTAGAGGTCTCATCTCAGTTAGCATAGGTCCCACACCTGGAGATGATTCCCATGTTATACTAGGTTATCAAGACCAAGAGAGCTTGAAACAAAGGTGCAAACTTAGTGTATAACACTAACTATTGTCTTTTTGAGTGAGTTCTTACTCCTACTATGAAATGTGATCTTACCTAAGGATGTGAATGATAAAGGGTCACTACGGGTAATTCACACTGGATTTAGAATGATCTCTTGACTGCTTCATGTGTTTGTCATGCTAGGTGTATTCTAGTCATCATGACGTTTATGTTTTGATGCTTATACAAATTACTATATCAAAATGGACATGATATTTAGGTCATCCTGGCATTTGTGCCTTGGTGCTTATATCTAATCTGACATTTTGAAAACAAAATCAATATTCATATATCCATGGTTGTCTAGCCAGTGGGCATTGTATTGATTCTTGTGCATACAAATCAATATTCATATGTTCATAGTTTCCTAACTAGTGGATGTTGTATTGATTTATCCGGTTACCTAAAAAGTTCAATGATGATAACAAATCAACACATGATTAGTGACTAGGTCCTAGGTCTTAGGTTTGCATTTCATTTTGCATGACATTTTGTATTTTGCATGATTGCATGATCTCACAAATTGCTTGAACACTTTAACAATCCTTCTAAACTACACTTAAACTTGACAACGAAGCGTTGAATCTCACACGAAGGTTTTCTCATGGAACTGCAATCAGTCACCATCATGGGTTAGACATCCTTTTTGACATAAGACTGAGTACTTGTCTTCATCAATACCTGCAAAACATATCATGTGTAGTGTTGCATTTACATTACATATTCATGATCATTGCATTCCATACATTTCCATACTTACATTTTCCATAATCAATTACATTTGCATAACATTCATACATTTGAAAGAAACCATTGCATTGCATAAATCCATACATACATTCTACTCTACTCATAGCATTTACATCACATGATATCATCATAAATAAAAAAAATGACAAGTACACATGAATTCATAACCAAAATCTTGATCTCATATCATATAACTCAAAATAGTCAAGGGTGCACTACTAGCACAAAGTACAAAGGAATGAGCACATGTGAGCTATCAGAAGTTAGAACAGTATACATGAAACAAAAATGGAAAATATATCAAACATCTAGACAGATCAGTTGTCTGCCTGATCCTCTGCATCTGGTGGAGGTGGTGGTGGTGCATTAGGCACTGCCTGGGCTCTAGGTGCTCTAGTTCCCTCTGAAGCTATCATATATTGAGAGTATGTGGGTACTCTCTGAGCAGCTAGAACAACAGCATAGTACATAGAAACATGATAAGCAGCTCTCAAGGTTTGATGTGTCACCTTTGTCTGCAATCTCCCGTTCTCCTCTCGGAGCTGGGATCACTATCTATCTGCCTCAGTGAATCACTCCTCCCAATGAGCACTCTGTACCTTTAGGTTCCTGACCTATAATCTGAGCCATCTAATAATCTCCTAAGGAGTCAATGGCACACTAGGATCTACATCTGTTGTTGGCATATCAGTATCTCCAGCTAGCTGCTCCCCAATCTCTGCTCTCTGCGCCTTGTGGTGTCTAACCTTAGCACCAAGATCAAAACTGATATCACCTTGTAAAGGATCCTGACCAGGATCTACATCCTACTCTGCACCCACTACATCATCTGTTGTACCAACACTGCCTAATGTACCACTCTCTCCTCTAGTCAATCTCTTGTGTAAAACTGTGGGTCTACCTGCTGAAGAACTAGAGGGACGAGGTGGTCTCATCTGTCCAGATGGTCTTTGAGGAGGTGTAAATACTACTCTCAACCTTGAAGGTGTAGGTTGGGGCATCTATACCTATGTAAATTTCTATCCTAGACCAATCAGAACCTATGCATCTGTGACATCCATGGCCTCCTCCATGGAAGGTATCAACTATGTAGGATCCTAAAATCTATATATGGGATGCTCTGCAAGCCATCC
The DNA here is from genome assembly GCA_027943335.1 of Chamaecyparis obtusa. NCBI lineage: Eukaryota > Viridiplantae > Streptophyta > Pinopsida > Cupressales > Cupressaceae > Chamaecyparis > Chamaecyparis obtusa. The sequence continues at coordinate 3,891,832 of BSBK01000627.1, forward strand.
AATGAATCCATCTGCTCTGTAATCCCAGTCCCTGCCAACAATACCACTGTACTCCTGTGTATAGAGAGCATATGATAATCTAGGGCCCCATCCTAAACCAAGCTCTCTATGGATCCGCGCATAAGCTGCAAGCTCCTCTAGTGCAACCTGAATGATGTCGTACTATCTCCATACTCTAGTGATCAAGAAATGCTTAATAACTACAGTGGATCTACCAATCAGTACACGACTCTGACAGAAATAACTAAACTGCTCCCTCGCAATGGGCCAGGCCTCTATCAGCAAGTACGGTCTCCATACTACAAAATTCATATCATCTAAGCACTGCCTAAAGTACTTTGTGTGACCCATGCGCACTTGTGTAACATATCCAGAGTATCTATATATCACTGGCTCTTGTGGTTGGCGTTGATCCTGACACACTAGTCTACAAATCAGGATGTGCTCCCAGGCCCATATTTGCAGTACCAATGCACCAGAAGCAAAAGACTTGCCCTCCTGATACACAATCTCGTGCATCTCAGAGAACATGTGTTCTAGCATGCACTAACCCCAAGCTAACTCAGAAGGAGTGGCCATCAATCGTGCAACCATCGGGGCCCAGCCCATCAATAGACCATTCTACTAACGGTCGAACATAATGATACCTCCTATCATGCCTGCTATGATATACTCTAATCTATGGGTCTGCCCATAGCGCTGCACTAATAACTCCTAGGAAATAGAACCAGTGAGCTATGTATCATCTCCAAACAAACATCTGAAAGCATGTAATTCGGACTACCCTGAACTCACATAATCCAGATGATGACCATGGAATGTTATACATAATATCCTATATACATCCTCAGGTGTGACAGTAATCTCTCTAGTGGGTAGATGGAAAGTCTGGGTCTCTTAATGAAACCGCTCTATCAATGTCGTCAACAGTCCATGGTTAACCCTAATCTCGAGCAACCGAATCAAATACTCGAACCCACAGGAAGCAAGATGCACCCTCATCGGGTCAGGCAATGAAACATAGAGTCTTTGAGTCGCAGGATGTGAAATGTACACATGAACATCAAGGTATATAACCTACACGGAACAAAAAAAGGGAATCCTATCAGTAATTTGGTTGAAAAACAGGCTAACAATATAGTAATTCAAAAGTTCACTATCTCAGAAGGTACATTAAAGGCTTAGCAATTAGCCTAAGGAATTGTAAAATAAAAAATTTTGACCTAAGGATGAGTTTTAAGCTCATTGTTTTCCATACAACAATACAAATTGGTACCAAAACTCATATGAGTTTCAGCAGGGTCCCATACGACAAACCATGAATATACGACTTTCTTGGGATCACCATATGACATATGAGGGACCCAACGAAATGTCGTACGACTCTTGGGTCCCTCTCAAACGAGTTTATGGGGGTTCTGGTATGACACTCCACATGACATTGAAAAGTCGTACGAGTCCCAGAGGACAATCATACAAGTTTCCATGCATGCAAGAATTGAAAAATTGAAACATATGAAAAACAACCTAAAAATGCTACAAACATGAAAAAATGTAATTTACGAAGAGGCACAAAGGTCCACTTACAGGATGTCCATACTGCGGAGGCCACTGATGTCTCTAGCTACGCTCAAATCAATGGGAAGAGATAGGTACCTTCGGCTCAACCATTTTCTCGCTCAGAGGGCTCCACAAGGTTTCAAAAGTCAAATGTGAATAATGAATTGAAAATGACCCTTTTGGTCCTTATATAGCTTTTGACCTAATTTTCAAAAGTGTTCTGTTTTCCACAAAAATTGCACCCCTGGCTAATTTCGATGTTCTGAATCCATTTTCGGGATCAAAATTGAAATCTGAGATCATTTACTATGTCAAAATCATGATTTAAAATTTTTGGACCCAAGACGTCCGACTGCTTGCATAATCAACCTTCAATCATCATAGAAATTCAGAATTCAACTTACCTGATTATCTTACATCAAATTATCAAAATTTTAACTTGGTCAACCATGGTCAACTCATGGTCAAACCTAGTCAAACTTGGTCTCTAGGACCTCCAAATGATGCAGAATGTGTTCTCGAACGTGTGTAACCAATTCTCAAATCAATTAACATGCTTCTAAACCATTCAACACTAACTTTTCTTGTCATATTTCAATTTTTATCCTGAAGAGGCATGGTATTGCACATCATTCAAAGTCTGTAACTCAATTCTGTCAATCAAATCTTTCTTTCAATAATCAAGACAACAACCATGTCTAGTTGTTGATTCATCTAAAGTCCTTGTCACTTGGAGAAAATCTATTGATCCTTGGGGCATATCAGATTCACAGAGATCCATATCAATCTAGTATCCTAATCTATCTTGTAAACTATATCAGCTTTTTGTAACTATCGGTTCATTAATGTTATTTCCTTGGTTCTTCGTAACTGATGGGTTCAAGATGTGATACCAATATGATTCTTTTTAGGACAATCAGGTCTGGAATCGATCACTCACTTCTTCACAATCATAAGGTTTAGAATCATGCGTTTTGATACTTTTTCATAATGACCAGTTCATTGTTGCTATAGTTAACATTATCCTTGGTCAATCAGGACCTAAAATCTTAAATCTTACATCTTCAACTTTTTCAATCGGTTTCTGTCTCAGAATCGGTTAATCTTTTAAATCAATTTCATACAACTTTATCAAACACAGACTATTCTTTGAACCACTACGTTTTGCACAGTGATTCAAAGAGGGGCAAAATGTAATACCCCAAAAATGGGCTATAGGTTCATTAACCTCCTACATCTTCAAAATTGAATGAAATCGACATCAAAGTCCTAACCTAAGACATATCTGCACATCAGTTTATCGAATCCTAATTGATTTTATTCTAAATTCTGCATCGGAGAATATTCCTAGCAATATTCCTATTTATCCTAATTATTCTTAATTTAATTATTATTTGGCAAAAAAATTTATTTATCCTAAAGTTTGATTAATTGAATATTTTAGAATATTTAATTAATCATATTTAATACTGCCACTTAATTATTTAATTGGATTTAATTAAATTATTCCTAAATTGTATTATTTAATTTTGACAATAAATCTAAAATCTCATGACTAATTGATTATTCTTATTTAATTAATTCATGTCAGTTGTCAATTTTTAATAATATAGTTTTAGAATAAAATTTGATTTAATAATTGATTAACCCATAAATCAATTGTTTTAAATTCAAAAATCAGTTAACTTGAGAATAAATCACTTTATTTTTAAATTAATTTATAATTAAATTAATTTATAATTAAATCATGCACAATCAAAAAAGCAGTCAACTAGAAATCAACAACCAATTTTAAATTAAAACTCAACATATGATGATGAGTTGAAATTTGATCTAAACTCTATTTTGAGTTAAACACTGCTTTTGCATAATTTTTGTGAGTTAATTACCTCTGATTTTTTGATAACTCAAAAATCAACCTGAGTTTATCAGGAGTGATTTAGGGCTTTTCTCCTACATCCTCAAAGCCCAAGATTTCTATAAAATCAAGGCTGAGCTCTTCTTAATTATCAACACTCGAATTGGCACAATTACTCTGGTGAATTGGTGATTGAAGGATTAAGCACTTGCGACAAGCGATTTGTGAGATCTTTCATAGTTGATCATATTTTCATAGTTTCATTCATAGTTTTTCATATCATTCTTAGATTACATCTGCATTCAATCTCAATTTCATTCATTTAGCTTAGATTCATACAGTTTCTCATCTTATTGCACAGAAAATACAAAAATATAGAATAATTTGCACTCAAATCCTTCGTTTAGGTGTTGCATTGTCACTGATCTCGATTCCAATCTGAGAGCATCACACTCACACCTACTAGAAGGCAGTAAATCACCTAGTTAGCTTAGTTTCAATTGTTTACAGATTTTCATTTGCTAAACTCTAATGTTTTACTGAAGTGTTGTGTCTGATTCTCATCACACATAGTTACATGATTGTAGCTAATTCTCATCGACCGGTTGACCAATTTGGTCATTTCTAAGCTTAGAATGGCTTATAAGATGATTGTAGCTGATTCTAATTTAATGGTTGACCGATTCGGTGATTTGTAAGCTCAGAATGGCTTGTTACGTGATTATAATTGATTCTCATCGAATGGTTGACCGATTCGGTGATTTGTAAGCTCAGAATGGCTTGTTACATGATTGTAGCTAATTCTCATCAAACGGTTGACCGATTCGGTGATTTGTAAGCTCAGAATGGCTTGTTACGTGATTGTAGTTGATTCTCATCAAACAGTTGATCGATTCGGTGATTTGTAAGCTCAGAATGGCTTGTTACTTGATTGTAGCTGATTCTCATCAAATAGTTGACCAATTTGCTGACTTGTAAGCTCAAAAAGGCTTGTTACGTGATTGTAGCTGATTCTCATCGAACAGTTGACCGATTTAGTGATTTGTAAGCTCAGAATAGATTGTTATGTGATTATAGCTGATTCTCATCGAATGATTGACTAATTCGGTGATTTGTAAGCTCAGAATGGCTTGTTACGTGATTGTAGCTGATTCTCATCAAACGGTTGAGCGATTTGGTCATTTGTAAGCTCAGAATGGCTTCTTACATGATTGTAGTTGATTCTCATCGAACAGTTGACCGATTCAATGATTTGTAAGCTCAGAATGGCTTTTTACGTGATTGTAGCTAATTCTCATCGAACAGTTTACTGATTCGGTGATTTTTAAGCTTAGAATGGCTTCTTATGTGATTGTAGCAGATTTCATCAAACGGTTGACCGATTCGGTGGTTTGTAAGCTCAGAATGGCTTGTTACATGATTGTAGTTGTTTCTCATCAAACGGTTGACCAATTCGGTGATTTGTAAGCTCAAAATGGCTTGTTACATGATTGGAGTTGATTCTCATCAAACGGTTGATCAATTCTGTGACTTGTAGGCTTAGAATGGCTTCTTACGTGATTGTAGCTAATTCAACCAAACAGTTGCCTGATTTGGTGCTTTGTAAGCTCATAATGGCTTGTTACATTATTGTACCTCATTCTCACCGAAAGGTTGACCCATTCGGTGATTTGTAAGCTCAAAATGGCTCGTTACGTTATTGTAGCTGATTCTCATCAAACGGTTGATCAATTCGGTGATTTGTATGCTCAGAATGACTTGTTACATGATTGTAATTGATTCTCATCAAATAGTTGACCGATTCGGTGATTCATAACCTCAGAATGGCTTGTTACATGATTGTAACTGATTCTCATCAAACAATTGACCGATTCAGTGATTTGTAAGCTCAAAATGGCTTGTTATGTGATTGTAGCTGATTCTCATCAAACGGTTGCTCGATTCAGTGATTTATAAGCTCAGAATGGCTTTTTATGTGACTGTAGTTGTTTCTCATCGAATAGTTGACTGATTTAGTGAATTGAAAGCTCAGAATGGCTTGTTATGTGATTCTAGCTGATTCTCATCGAATGGTTGATTGATTCAGTGATTTGTAAGCTCATAATGGCTTCTTACATGATTGTAGCTGGTTCTCATCAAACGGTTGACCGATTGGTGATTTCTAAGCTCAAAATGGCTTGTTAGGTGATTGTAGTTGATTCTCATCGACCGATTGACCAATTCGGTGATCCATAAGCTTAGAATGGCTTGTTACATGATTGTAATTGATTCTCATCAAATAGTTGACCGATTTGGTGATTTGTAAGGTCAAAATGGCTTTTTACGTGACTGTAATTGATTCTCATGGAACCGATTCGGTGATTTGTAAGCTTAGAATGCCTTGTTACGTGATTGTAGCTGATTCTCATCATCGGTTGACCGATTCGGTGATTTATAAGCTCAAAATAGTTTGTTACGTGATTGTAGCTAATTCTCATCGACCGATTAACCGATTCGGTGATTTATAAGCTCAAAATGCCCTTGCTACCTGATTCTAATTGATTCTCATCAAACGATTGACCAATTCAATGATTTGTAAGCTCAGAATGGCTTTTTACATGATATTAATTGATTCTCATCTAACGGTTGACCGATTCGGTGATTTGTAAGCTCAGAATAGTTTTTTACATAATTGTAACTGATTCTCATCGAACAGTTGACCGATTTGGTTATTTGTAAGCTAAGAATGGCTTGTTACATGATTTTAATTGATTCTCATTGAACGGTTGAACAATTTGGTAATTTGTAAGCTCAAAATGGCTTTTTACGTGATTGTAATTGATTCTCATTAAACGGTTCACCCATTCGATAATTTGTAAACTCAAAATGGCTTTTTACATGATTGTAACTGATTCTCATCGAACGGTTGATCGATTCAGTGATTTGTAAGCTCAAAATGGCTTGCTAAATGATTGTAATTGATTCTCATCAAACGGATTACCAATTCGGTGATTTGTAAGTTCAGAATGGCTTGTTATGTGATTGTAGTTGACTCTCATTAAATAGTTAATTGATTTGGTGAAATATAAGCTCAGACTAGCTTGTACGGGATTGTAGCTGATTGTCATCGAACAATTCACTGATTCGGTGATTTGTAAGCTCAGAATGGCTTGTTACATGATTGTAATTGATTCTCCTCGAATAGTTGACTGATTCGATAATTTGTAATCTCAAAATGGCTTGTTACGTGATATTAATTGATTCTCATCAAACGGTTGACCGATTCTGTGATTTGTAAGCTTAGAATGGCTTTTTACTTGATTGTAGCTGATTCTCATCGAATTGTTGACTGATTCGGTTATTTGTAAGCTTAGAATGGCTTGTTACATGATTGTTGTTGATTCTCATCGAACCATTGACCGATTCAATGATTTCTAAGCTCAAAATGGCTTGTTACGTGATTCTAGTTGATTCTCATCAAACGGTTGACCAATTCGGTGATTTGTAAGCTCAGAATGGGTTGTTACATAATTATAATTGATTCTTAAAGAGCCACTCACCGATTTAGTGATTTGTAAACTAAGAATGGCTTTTTGTGTGATTGTAAGTGATTCTCATTGAACGATTGATCGATTCGGTGATTTATCAGCTCAGAATGGCTTGTTACGTGACTGTAGTTAATTCTCATCGAATGGTTGACTGATTTTGTGATTTGTAAGGTCAAAATGACTTGCTATGAGTGTAGTTGATTCTCATTGAACGATTGACCGATTCGGTGATTTGTAAGCTCAGAATGGCTTGTTACGTGATTGTGCTTATTGTCATCAAATGGTTGACCGATTCTGGGATTTGTAAGCTCAGAATGGCTTCTTACATGATTGTAATTGATTCTCATCAAACATTTGACCGATTCAGTGATTTGTAAGTTTAAAATGGCTTGTTACATAATTGTAGCTGATTCTCATCGAACGGTTGACCGATTCAGTGATTTGTAAGCTTAGAATGGCTTGTTACGTGATTGTAATTGATTCTCATCGAACGATTGACCAATTCGGTGATTTGTAAGCTCAGAATAGTTTGATACATGACTATAAGTGATTCTCATCATACGGTTAACTGATTTGGTGATTTGTAACTTCAGAATGGCTTGTTACATGATTGTAGCTGATTCTCATCGAACGGTTGACCAATTCGGTGATTTGTAAGCTCAGAATGGCTTGTTACGTGATTGTAATTGATTCTTATCAAACGGTTGACCGATTTAAAGATATGTAAGCTCAGACTAGCTTGTTACATGATTGTACATGATTCTCATCGAATGGTTGATCGATTCAGTGATTTGTAAGCTCAGAATGACTTGTTACATGATTATAGCTGATTCTCATCAAACGGTTGACCGATTCGGTGATTTGTAACCTCAGAATGGCTTGTTATGTGATTGTAGCTGATTTTCATCGAATGGTTGATGAATAAGGTGATTTGTAAGCTCAGAATAGCTTGTTACATGATTGTAATTGATTCTCATCAAACGGTTGAGCAATTCGGTTATTTGTAAGCTCAGAAAGTCTTGTTATGTGATTTTAGTTGATTCTTATGCAACGGTTCACCAATTTGGTGATTTGTAAGCTTACAATAACTTGTTACGTGATTGTAGCTGATTCTCATCGAACGGTTCAACGATTCAGTGATTTGTTATCTCAGAATGGCTCTTCACGTGATTGTAGTTGATTCTCATCGAACGGTTGACCGATTTGGTGATTTGTAAGCTAAGAATGGCTTGTTACGTGATTGTAGCTGATTCTCATCAAATAGTCAAAAGATTTGGTGATTTGTAAGCTCACAATGGCTTATTACTCGATTGTAACCGATTCTCATCGAACGGTTGAACAATTTGATGATTTGTAAGCGAGGAATCACTTGTTACATGATTGTTGTTGATTCTCATCAAACGGTTGACCGATTCATTGATTTGTAAGCTCATAATGGCTTTTTACGCGATTGTAGTTGATTTTGATCAAACGGTTGATAGATTCCTTGATTTGTGAGCTCATAATGGCTTGTTACGTAATTGTAGCTAATTCTCATCGAATGGTTGACTGAGTCAGTGATTTGTAAGCTTAGAATGGCTTATTACTTGATTGTAGCTGATTCTCATCAAACAGTTGACCGAATCTATCATTTGTAAGCTCAAAATAGCTTTTTACATGATTGTAGTTGATTCTCATCAAACGATTGACTGATTCAATGATTTTTAAGCTCATAATAGCTTGTTACGTGATTGTGGCTGATTCTTAGAGAACAATTGACCGATTCAATGATTTGTACGCTTAGCATGGCTTGTTACATGATTGTAGCTGATTCTCATCGAATGGTTGACCGATTTGGTGATTTGTAAGCTCAGCACAACTTGTTACGTGACTGTAGTTGATTCTCATCTAACGGTTGACCTATTCGGTGATTTATAAGTTGAGAATGGCTTGTTACGTGATTGTAGCTGATTCTCATCGAATGGTTGACCGATTCAGCGATGTGTAAACTCAAAATGGCTTGTTACATGATTGTAAATGATTCTAATCAAACGGTTGACCGATTCGGTGATTTGTAAGCTCAGAATGGCTTATTACATGATTGTAGTTGATTCTCATCCAACGGTTGACTGATTCAATAATTTGTAAGCTTAGAATGGCTTGTTATGTGATTGTAACTGATTCTCATCAAACGATTGACCAATTTGGTGATTTGTAAGCTTAGAATGGCTTGTTACATGATTGTAGCTGATTCTCATCGAACGATTGACCGATTCAGTGATTTGTAACCTCAAAATGGTTTGTTACGTGATTGTACCTGATTTTCATCGAATGGTTGACCGAATCAGTGATTTGTAAGCTCAAAATGGCTTGTTACATGATTGTAGTTGATTCTCATTGAACGGTTGATTGATTCAATTATTTGTAAGCAAAGAATCACTTGTTACGTGATTGTAGTTTATTTTCATTGAATGGTTGACCGATTCGATGATTTGTAAGCTCAAAATGGCTTGTTACGTGATTGTAGTTGATTGTCATCGAACGGTTGACTAAGTCAGTAATTTGTAAGCTCAGAATGGTTTTTTACATGATTGTAGTTGATTCTCATATAACGGTTGACCGATTCAGTGATTTGTAAGCTGAGAATGGCTTGTTACATGATTGTAGTTGATTCTCATCGAACGGTTGACTGATTCGGTGATTTGTAAACTAAACTGGCTTATTACATGATTGTAGATGATTCTAATCAAACGGTTGACCGATTCAGTGATCTGTAAGCTTAGAATGGCTTATTACATGATTGTAGTTGATTCTCATTGAACGGTTGACTGATTCAATGATTTGTAAGCTCAGAATGGCTTGTTACATGATTGTAGCTGATTCTCATCAAACGGTTGACTGATTTGGTGATTTGTAAGCTCAGAATGGCTTGTTACGTGATTGTAGTTGATTCTCATCAAACGGTTGACCGATTCGGTGATTTGTAAGCTCAGAATGGCTTGTTACACGATTGTAGTTAATTCTCATCAAACGGTTGATCGATTCAGTGATTTGTAAGCTCAGAATGGCTTGTTACATGATTGTAGTTGATTATCATCGAACGGTTGATAGATTTGGTTATTTGTAAGCTGAGAATTACTTGTTACATGATTGTAGTTGATTCTCATCGAATTGTTGACTGATTCAATAATTTGTAATCTCAGAATGGCTTATTATGTGATTGTAACTTATTCTCATCGAATGGTTGACTAAGTCAGTGATTTGTAAGCTCTAAATGGCTTGTTATGTGGTTGTAGCTGATTCTCATCGTACAGTTAACCGATTCGGTGATTTGTAAGCTGAGAGTGGCTTGTTATGTGATTGTAGCTTATTCTTATCAAACAGTTGACAAATTCCATGATTTGTAAGCTCAGAATGGCTTGTTACCTATTTATAGCTGATTCTCATCAAACAGTTGACCGATTCAGTGATTTGTAAGCATAGAATGTCTTGTTATGAGATTTTAATTGATTTTCATCGAACGGCTGATCGATTCAGTGATTTGTAAGCTCAGAATGGCTTGTTACGTGATTATAGCTGATTCTATCAAACGGTTGATCGATTCGGTAATTTGTAAGCTCAGAATGGCTTGTTATGTGATTGTAGTTGATTCCCATCAAACGGTTGACTGATTTGGTGATTTGTAAGCTCAGAATAGCTTGTTACGTGATTGTAGCTGATTCTCATCGAACGGTTGACTGATTTGGTGATTTATAAGCTCAGAATGGCTTATTACATGATTGTAGCAGATTCTCATCGAACGATTGAACTGATTCGATGAATTGTGAGCTCAAAATGGCTTGTTACAAGATTGTAGCTGATTCTCATAGAACGTTTGACCGATTCGGTGATTTGTAAGCTCAAAATGGCTTGTTACATGATTGTAATTGATTCTCATCAAACGGTTTACCGATTCGATGATTTGTAAGCTCACAATGGCTTGTTATGTGCGCTAGTACAAAAATAGCAATATATGACCAAATAAACTACCAAAAATTGTAGATAAATGACCAAATTTGGTCACATGACTAGTGGTAGTTTATTGCCAGTCATTTATCTCATGACCAAATTTATGACTAAACTATTTTAGTGATTTATTTGGTCATTGATTTGGTCATATATTTAGTTATTTATTTGGTCATTTATTTGGTCATTAATTTAGTCATATATTTAGTCATATTAGGGCACGATGGAATCGAACCATCATTCTCGTACTTGTAAAGTAGGTGCTCTTCCATTGAGCTAGTACCCTTTAAAGAATAATCATACCATGTATACTAGTACTTTCCACTAAACATGATTTCAAGTTTTTTCATCTATAGTTCAAGGGTAGCAAAGCTAAGGGGAGGATGACTAGTGATACTTTAAACTCAATGGTGAAGTTATTCAATGTGCAATATAAGAATGAAGTGAATGACGCCATTGGAAAATACATTACATGTGGCTTGTTCCCCTTATTATAATGATAAGCATATATCTTTAAAGGTAACCGGCCACATTAAATAGAGATAAAGTATGTACCAATGATCATACCTTCTACATTTTCACTCCTAATTAACCCATCAAAAGCTTTACTGCTTTGGAAGTCCACACTACTGATCATACCTTCTACATTCTTGCAGCTACAGCCATATAAGTAATCCTCCATCAAGGTAAGTCGAGCGAAAAACCTAAAGCCCTGATTCTATAAACCAGGGCAGGATACAATAATTCTACAAATTATTCTCATATCCAACCTTATCCATATTAGTCTTGAAAAATAGTTGTATAATAATTATCATATCCAATTGTATCCATATTAGAGGATCATGAAAAATAGTTGTAACATGTGCACATGCATGCACGCACAACTATACACAAGGAACATGCATGCACACACACACAACCATACCCTAGGAACACGCACATGCACATGTACATACCCATACCCAAGGAAAATAATTATAGTGCTTGCATACCCAAACCTTGAACCTATACCGGTCCCTACCAATTCTGGCAGCTTAGATTTTACTACACAGTAGGGCAATGGTCACCCCTGAAAAGGAAACCACTCTTCAAAAAGAACATGCACAAGTAGCTTGGACTAATATGTTCCTGATTGACACAAAACAACTAAGTTCTGAGGGTGAATCCAAAGAAAACAACATTGGTGAGTAGCTGTAATGGCACTGAAGTAGCTGAACTATTTTTTTTTTTTGGTTCCCTATTTCTTAGCTAGTCAAATTAGGCAAGCCTGATGTTTATAGATTTTTATGGACATTGACTATATATAACTGGCCATTAGTGGCCCCAATGTCTTCCTGGTAGTGTCTCTTGTTTAGTTTTTACTTTTAATGCTTGTGTACTATAAACTTCTCAATGATTTGTTAAATACATAATTGTGTATGAGTTTCTGTCAAACCACCCTAATAAAACCCCACTATTCTATCTAAATAAAAAGGTGTGCATCTCCAAGTTGCAGTAAACAAAGATGCAAAAATGATATTTGCCTCCTACATATAAAGAGGAAGATGGTCTCATTCCCAATTAAAATTGAGAAATTATATAACTCATCAATTATCACCCAGTTGGTTTTGTATCCAGGTTTTAAAACATGACAATTATATACTGAAACAAACCCTGACAGTGTTAATAAATTCTGATTATAGGAACTTAAAGGATCACCGAATTCAAAATCCTAATGAAGGTCAAAATTATGACCCCTCATAGGATTAATTTCAAAATTCCATGTAATGAACAATAAAAAGTTGCCCCAATCAAAATGAAATTCAAAGTGTTAATGAGGTTAGCCAGGGAGAGTTGTTAAATTAAATTATTTACATGGTACTAAGTTGGCTAGCTTGGGAGAAGAGAGTTGTTAAATTAAATTGTTTAAATGCTAATACTAGGTCAGACTAGTAAGACCCAATAGGTGTGTCTAAAAGGAATGCCAATAAAGAAAAATCAAATGCCTTCACCTCAATCACAACTCAATGCAAATTGTAAGACAAATTGACTATAATCAGATTAGCACATGCAAAAATCAGAATTAGAAGGTTGAGGCTAGGCCCTTAGAAATAACAAAAGGAGGACCAGATTCCTTAAACTCAAAAACAAGGTGGAGTACTCCAAATAGTTGCAAATCATAGTAGAGATCTAGGCAAGTTTATATTCAAAACACAAATATATTTGGAGGTCCGAGTAGGTAAGTGTTGGAATTCCATTATGGAAAGGAGAAGTTATGATTGAACCAAATGCGAACTATGACTGAAATATGCATTTTTTTAACATGTTAAGGGGATTCCTTAATCAGAGTAGTAGATGCAAAAATCAAGCTAGGCACTCAGCAATAACAAAAGGACCAAATTCTTTAAACTCAAAAACAAGGTGGAGTATTCCAAATATAGACAGGAAAGTTGCAAATCATACCAGAGACCTGGGGAAGTTTATATTCAAAACACAAAGATATTTGGAAGTCCTAGGTGTTGGAATTCCATTATGGAAAGGAGTTCGGATCAACCAAATGTGAATTATAATTGAAATATGCAATTCTAAAAATGTTAAGCAATTTCATGTGAAAAAATCAGGCATATGAAACTCGGAAAATCAGAATTTGAATAAAAATCAGAGATTATTTTCAGGGGATGCATGAATGCAAAGTAGATGTTAGAGTTAGAAGGATGTGAAGGATTTCATTTCTCTAGGATTAGAACTTATAAATTTTTATGGGAATTTCAAACTCTCCCCATAACAAGCGTTTGTCTCTAATAGAAATATTTCTCTTGGAGGGCTAATATGTCAAGATAAAATTCAAGGAAGGCTAGGGATGCCCAAATGAAGTACGACCAAAAGGAGATGATCCCAAAAATCAAATTCACTTAAAAGTGGAAGAGGATTGGTGACACCAACCTTCGACATGTCAACATGGACCAGATTAGGGAATGAACATATAAACAGAATGCATCAAGGTTGGCAAAGAGTATGGTGAAGAACGGAATTATGCAATCTGCCAAATTTCTCCCTGCAATTGAATCTACTGAGTTGACGGTGGAGAGTGCGAGACATTATGATCCTAAGACAAGGCAGGTGGCTACTCCAAAGGGAAAGATATTGGCATCACTCAAGGAAGAGGACATTAGGGAGACATTTGATAGTCCAAACCAAAAATTCTTCACCTACAAGAAAAAGGATGAAGCCTTGAAGAATTTCAATGATAGACCTAATAGCTGCATGGGCATTGTCAAATGCGAATTATAACTAAAATATGCAATTCTGTAAATGTTAAGCTATTTCATATGAAAAAATCAGGCATATGAAACTCAGAAAATTAGAATTTGAATAAAAATCAGAGATTATTTTCAGGCGATGCATGAATGTAAAGTAGATGTTAGAGTTAGAAGGATGTGAAGGATTTCATTTCTCTAGGATTAGAACTTATAAATTTTTATGGGAATTTCAAACTCTCCCCATAACAAGCATTTGTCTCTAATAGAAATATTTCTCTTGGAGGGCTAATATGTCAGGATAAAATTCAAGGAAGGCTAGGCATGCCCAAATGAAGTACAACCATAAGGAGATGATCCCAGAAACCAAGTTCACTTAAAAGTGGAAGAGGATTGGCGACACCAACTTTGGACATGTCAACATGGACCAGATCAGAGAATGAACGTATAAATAGAATGCATCAAGGTTGGCAAAGAGTATGGTGAAGAATGGAATTGTGCAATCTACCAAATTTATCCCTGCAATTGAATGTGTTGAGTTGACGATGGAGAGTGCGAGACATTATGATCCTAAGACAAGGCAAGTGGCTACTCCAAAGGGAAAGATAATGGCATCACTCAAGGAAGAGGACATTAGGGAGGCATTTGATAGTCCAAACCAAAAATTCTTCACCTACAAGAAAAAGGATGAAGCCTTGAAGAATTTCAATGATAGACCTAATAGCTACATGGGCATTGTCAATAATGAATGGTTGATTGAGCCAAGAAAGAACCATTCCATAGTACTAAAACTCACTAAATCAAACTTTCAAGAAGAATATGGAGATCTCATTGTTTTATTAAATCGAGTAATGGGGAGCCCACAGGCTACCATCTTTGGTTATTGGATGTTTTATTCTGTAGAGAAGATAGCCATTGATGTGGAGATGTCCAATTGGGTGAAGGTGGTTAGTGATAATTGGAAATTCAATTAAGGCTTTCAACAATCGAGGACATTCTACATGAGTTCCTATGTAGTGTACATGTTGGCAAGAATTTACTAATAAAAACTAAATGAATAAAATATTGAGTGGGATCAATTCTATTGCTGGAATGATCTATTTTCTTTTGCAAAAAAAAATGAGACTCCTACTAAGACTACCTGCCTATAAAGGTTCTCTGTATGAATCCTATTTTCAGCATGCCTGCTTTAGATTAAAGGGTGAAAAACCATCCATTTGCTAAATCCTACAGATTAAAAATTATGAACTCTAATCTATATATACATGAAAGGAATTTGTACCCTATTTGAGAGCCATATAAACAATATAAATTTCAAATAAAAGCTCAAGACTCAATACTGAGACTTGTTGAGATAATCAAAGTAAGGGTGGTCCAACACTACCTTAGCTAAAATCCTCCTCGCAGGATCATACTGCAACATTTTCTGCAATACAAATCAAACTTTTTAGTATCTCATCCTTTTAATATAGAAACAATAGATTTAAAGAGAACGACTCAATTTCCTAGGTTGAAAGAAAAGGCAGAACATACCTGGCAAGAAGATCAACTCCACTAGGTGATAAAGTGGGAACTGCATATGGGCAAGACTTTGTGGCTTCCATTGATGGTATATATGCCAGTCCTTTAATTTAGTCACTCCTGGCCATATTTCCAAAACTTCCTAACACATCAAGATGCCACATAATTTATTGAGAGAAAATAAGTTAGCCATTGTCAAAACTTGCTATTACCAGGTTAATTAGTGCAAAGTGGAGTAGTAAACTGACATGTAGTGAATGGATGAATACTTTTTAGCCACAAATTCAACTGGGATATTTAAGATATAACAATAATACTTCCAAAAAGCACATTGACCACAAAATCTCACAGTAATCCACAATAGATAGTTTCATTTGTTCATATTTTTACCATGCATCATTAGCAACAAGTTGTCTCACTAGTTTCTCTCCAGCTACAGTTACTATAGTTTCATATAGTTACTATCCCAACATCCAATTTCATATAGTTACTATCGTAAGCTGAAGGAATCTTTCCATCCTCCATCTCTTTGATGTTTGGAGATTGTCTGCGCATTCCAACATGCCAAAAAATTGTAAGTCAAAATAAAAGTCTAAACCTCTGTTACAGGTTTTCATTTGGAAATTCCATGTTATTGGTATGGTTTGAGTCTTATCTGGGTCCCAGTGTAGATCTCTTTTGCAGTCATCTAGTGTGCATCACCTACCAATTTTTTATTAATTTTTGGCTGACTGCTATATTTATATTTGTTGAAATACCAATGAGTGTGGTCAATACTGTTGTGACTGCTTTGTTTGCAACAACCATGGAGTCTATTTTTTTATCATCCCATGTTGTTTAGGTGTACCAGTGGGAGCACATTTTGAAGAAAGTCCCTTTCAAGTCTATTATGCTATAATAAATTACAGGTATATTATGCCATAATAAATTATAAGCATATCCTATTAACATATCCTATCTCTACCCACAATATTAAATATCGTGAATACATCATAAACCATGATTAGCAAACAAAATATTGAAAACATGAACAAAAATAAAAATTTCAGGATCACCTCTCCACATATAAAGCAATACATCTACCATGCAAAAAAATACATATTTTTCACAAACAAAATGTAAATTACAAAATTTGAAGCACAATTTTCCAACAATTGATATGAAAAAAGGAAGAATCGAGTTTAATACATACACCAACTTCTTGCATTGGGTGAAGGTCAGCCACCTCAGCAATAAGACCTTGTTCCTCCTTATTTTTGCAAGATTTATGACCAATCAAGCCCTTTCTATGTGGAAGGAATTTAAATTGGATAATAACAAATTGATAAAGTTGTGTCAGTAATTGTCATAATTAGAAAACAAAAATTTTCTACGGGTAATAATAAAAGATACACCAGTTACAATGAAAGAAAACTCACTACACGTTTTGGCAGACCAATCAACCAAGAGACAAAGTAGTAAGCCACACCCACTACAAGATGTATAATTGACACAAAACTACCAACACAAATCCCATGTACAAAAGACATTTTATTTCATCTGTTCTAAAATATGAAATAACAGACCATACTAACCAAGCTTATTTTCCCTATTGATTAAAAATGCACTACAACCAGGAGAAGCAAACTTACTGACTCTGGTTATTGGAAGGCTATAAGAGTAGAAAAAATAGTTCAAGATCATAAGTTTGAAAGTATTGGGCTTAAAAAGACATTGGTGTTCTACAGAGGAAAATCCCCAAATGGAGAGAAAATAGACTGGATCATGAATGAGTATAGAATGCCATATTTTCACTCTGTAAGAAAGGTGATGTTTATATAAGAAAGGTGAGATTGGTACAATAGCAGGAGGAGAGCTTTTTGTTGCTTGTAATGAGTGTGCTTTTCCAGTCTGCCGACCATGCTACGAGTACGAGCGGAGACAGGGCAACCAGGTCTGCCCTCTATGTAAAACCAGATACAAGAGGCATAAAGGGAGTCCTAGGGTAGAGGGAGATGAAGAAGAGGATGATGTTGATGATATATAATATGAATTTGGTTGTGGGGATCGATATAAGCAAGACAGACATTACACTGCTGAGTCCATGCTTCATGGGCAAATGACTTATGGTTGAGGAACTAATATGGATGTTGATCAAGTGCCACAAACCATGATGCCTCAAGTGCCATTGCTGATGAATGGTCAGATGGAGTATGGAATATCTCCTGAACATCATGCACTTATAATACCTCAATTTATGGGAGGAGGCAAATGAGTTCATCCTCTTCCTGAACCCGATCCAAATTTTCCAGTGCAAACTAGGTCGATGGATCCTACGAAGGACTTGGCAATTTATGGATATGGGAGTGTAGCATGGAAAGAGTGAGTTGAGAGTTGGAAGAGGAGACAGGATAAACTACAGGTTGTGAGGACTGAAGGGGAAGGATTAAAGGAAGGGGGGCCTAATGGAAATGGACCAGATGAGCCTGATCTACCAATGATGGATGAGGCAAGGCAACCTCTGTCAAGAAAGTTGCCAATTTCTTCCAGCAGAATAAATCCATACAGAATGGTCATCATTATTTAGCTTGTAGTTCTGGGTTTCTTCTTCCACTACTGAATCCTTCATCCTATCACAGATGCATTTGGCTTATGGATTACTTCTGTTATCTATGAAATGTGGTTTGCATTCTCTTGGATCCTTGATCAATTTCCAAAATGGCTCCCGATTGAAAGGGAAACATACCTGGATAGATTATCATTGAGGTATGACAAGGATGGTCAGCCTTCAGAACTTGCTTCTGTTGATCTATTTGTCAGTACTATTGATCTGATGAAGGAACCACCTTTAATTAATGCAAACACAGTCTTATCTATACTTGCAGTGGATTATCCCGTAGACAAATTTTCTTGCTATGTTTCTGATGATGGTGCTACCATGCTCACATTTGAAGCACTATCTGAAACATCAGAGTTTGCAAGTAAGTGGGTTCCTTTCTGCAAGAAGTTTAATATTGAACCCCATGCACCAGAATGGTACTTTGCTCAGAAGATAGACTATCTCAAGGACAAAGTACAAACTTCCTTTGTGAAGGAGCGGAGGGCAATGAAGAGAGAATATGAAGAGTTCAAGGTTCATATTAATGCTTTAGTGGCCAAGGCACAAAAGGTGCCAGAGGAAGGTTGGACAATGCAGGATGGAACACCTTGGCCTGGTAACAATGTGCGGGATCATCCAAGAATGATTCAGGTGTTTCTGGGTCATAATGGAGGACATGATGTTGATGGAAATGAATTTCCTCGCTTGGTGTATGTTTCTCATGAAAAGAGGCCTGGGTTTAATCACCACAAAAAAGCTGGTGCTATGAATTCATTGGTTCGAGTTTCAGCAGTCTTGACAAATGCTCCTTATCTATTAAATGTGGATTGTGATCATTATATAAACAACAAAAAATCAATTCGTGAAGCTATTGTTTTATGATGGATCCCATGATGGGGAAGAAGGTCTGTTATGTGCAATTTCCTCAGAGGTTTGATGGTATTGACCGTCATGATTGATATGACAATCGTAACATTGTGCTCTTTGATATCAACATGAAAGGTTTGGATGGGATCCAAGGGCCTACTTATGTGGGCACTAGTTGCATTTTTCAAAGATAGGCTTTATATGGATATGATGCTCCTATAAAGGATAAAACACCTGGAAGGACATGCAATTACTTACCAAAATGGTGTTGTTGTGGATGTTGTGCATCTCGGAAGAAGAATAAGAAGACTAAAACCAAGCAAGAAAAGAAGAAGAAGAAGAAGAAGAAATCTGAACGTGGTGATGCGTCCATTCCTATGTATCATTTGGAGGACATAGAAGAGGGGGTAGAAGGAATTGAAAATGAAAAGTCATCATTAATGTCTCAAAAGAACTTTGAAAAGAAATTTGGGCAGTCACCTATGTTTGTAGCCTCTACTCTTCTAGAGGATGGAAGTGTACCACGAAATGTTAGTGTTGCATCTCTCTTGAAAGAGGCCATTCATGTTATTAGTTGTGGCTATGAATATAAAATAGATTGGGGCAAAGAGGTTGGGTGGATATATGGTTCAGTTACAGAGGACATTTTGACTAGTTTCAAAATGCATTGTCATGGATGGCGTTCTATATATTGTGTGCCCCCTAGGCCAGCTTTCAAAGGGTCCGCTCCAATTAACCTTTTAGATCAGCTTAATCAAGTTCTACGTTGGGCTATTGGATTAGTAGAAATTTTTCTGAGCAAACATTGTCCCATTTGGTATGGTTATGGAGGTGGACTGAAATGGTTGGAGAGGCTATCATATATAAATGCCACTGTTTATCCTTGGACATCCATACCATTGGTAGCATATTGTATTTTTCGAGCTATATGCTTGTTCACTAACAAATTTATTATTCCTGAGCTAAGCAATTTGGCCAGTTTATGGTTTATTGCTCTTTTTGTGTGTATCTTTGCAACTGGTATTTTGGAGATGCGATGGAGTGGTGTTGGAATTGATGACTGGTGGACAAATGAACAATTTTGGGTGATTGGAGGTGTGTCATCTCATCTGTTTGCTGTGTTTCAAGGTTTTCTGAAAGTTCTTGCTGGTGTAGACACAAATTTTACTGTAACATCAAAAGGTTGTGATGATGGAGAGTTTTCAGAACTGTACTTATTCAAGTGGTCAACACTTTTGATTCTCCTGATGACAATACTTATCATTAATATGATTGTTGTTGTTACCGGGGTGTCTGATGCCATCAACAATGGTTATGATTCTTGGGGGCCTTTGTTTGGGAAATTGATATTTGCATTATGGGTTATCATACATCTTTATCCTTTCCTCAAGGGTATGATGGGGAAACAAAGCCACACACCTACAATTGTTATTGTGTGGTCCATTCTTCTTGCTTCTATCTTCTCTCTTGTGTGGGTTCGAATTAATCCATTCATTTCCAGGTCAGATGGACCTATTTTGGAGGAGTGTGGCTTGGACTGTGATTAAAGGTTTAGGCTGATACTGGACCAAATGGTTATCTAAGAGCTCTATAGAAAACTCTCAATTGTGTAACATTTCATTGTTTTGTTGTGGTGAACAGGCAGGAATGCCAGGTTCTTATGGGATATGAGAAGTTAGTACTCAATTAGTGCATCATATCCTCTCTACCTATCAAGCTTTGGAGATAGTGGGAAAGAGAGCACATTCTACAATTCTTGGCTAATAAAAGAGTATTGGTGCAAAACTAATTGTGGCATTAGTAGCTGAAACTTGATGAGGGGAGGGCTAAAGCTTGCCCCATATAGTTTATTATTATCAAAGTATTCTTTGATGTGTTAGTGAAGTTGACAGTTATACTTTCATTGGGTGAAATTTTTGTTCTGTGATGTTCTAGTGATCACAGATTTATTTTTAAGACAATTGCAGCAGAACACATGGTTCTACTTTTTTGCAAAAAACAAATTAAAAAAATTAACATTCTTAATCATCACACTCATATCAACACTCTATTTTTTATTAAATTAAATGGAAAGGGCCCAATCTATTACGGATAAAAAATAGATCGTCAAAAAAAAATAACTTCAAGTTACCTGGAGATAATAGAAACTACAACAAATAAACAAACAAAAACTGTCCAAAAAACAAAAGAAAAAATATTACTGCAAATCAAAGTTGGAACAATCAGAATGTTCTAGACAGAAAGAGATTAACTCTTTTTCTTTCCATGAACAACACTCCAAGAAGAAACTCAAATTTTGATGATATTGTAGAGTAAGTCTTACATGGATAATGTTTAACTGCTTTTCTAAATAAACAATCTTTTCTAATTATTTTGCAGAAGGATATAGTGTTGTGTTGCATACATAGAAAAACAACTTCTCAGAAAACATTGGATCAGCGAGCTATGGGAGGAGAAGGAGCAGACTTCATGAAAGTTTCAACTGCTTCAAATTTTCACTGTGATTTTAACTTGATGGATCATGAAAGTGTGCCCATGGGTGGGGGATTAACTTATTCAAATGAAGGTGAAGAGATAATCGATTGCATAAGTCCATTCAAAGACAATAAACTGAAGCCCCTGGAATTGGAGGTGCCAATGTTGTGTGTGGATAAGCTATTCAACCCATGGATAGAAACATGGACACCTTCCACTCTACAAGGCACTCCCTGCAAGGAAGAATGTTGGACATGGAAAAGAGTTGATTTGCAAGTCCTCTTCGTTTACATCATTTTTTTCTTAAAAATGATTGATTTGGACTTCCAAGTCAAACTCAAAGTCTCCATATATATCAAAATCTGGGTGACAGTCCAGTTCTAGAATATTCTCAACGCAACCAGTTGCATCAACTTTATTTTTACTACAGTGTCAGTTTCACCCCCACTATCCTCAGTTATACGATAAGGGCTTCCTATAGGCGAGTCAGATATAAGGCCTGCATTCTTAAGAGTTGCAGTAACATCATCCCCTAACTCAGTTCCTAACTCATGGTCAGCATCATCATTTTCTACAGCTTTATGGCAACTTGATTGCTGAGACAAAACTTGGGCACAAAGGTTAATATAAACACTTTTACTATTAGATCTTGCATAGCTTTCCTTCTCCATGTTGACTGCATCTGCAACAAAAAACTCAAATTCTATAGTTCTTCTAATTGTTTGCATTTTTCATGTAAAGTTCCACAAAATGATTTAGTTGCATCTGCCTGACTGAAGTAGTACTTTTACTGCGACGATCATGTTGCAAGGTTGGCCTCATTTCTACAAGTTAATGAATCAATAATGGAAAGCTAACATTTTCCCATGTGCTCAATTCATTTGTCTTTTGACTGCTACTTGTCTTCCTTGCAAGTACCTCAAGGGCCCACTTTCTTTCGCCAAGTTTCACATCATCAGACTTGCCAGATTTTGGTTCTACCATTTTATCAAGATTTGTATCTCCAAAGTCATGAGTTTTCTCTTTCGACACTATATTAATTGTAGAGATCCAATGCTAAGACTGGAATTTGAGTTCTCAGCATCCAAGAAACTCTTGGTTGAATGGGTAAAACTAGGGTTTCACTTATACAGACATGAATAATTTGCCTATTTGCCCTGGCCGAAGTTAAACAATGACATGCATTTTGAAGATTATGGAGGACTGCTTGCAACTAGATATAAGGGAAGATGGCATGATGACAAGTTGAAAACCTTATTATCAATAAGGATGCCTTCAAATCTTTTCAGAGCATCATTATTTGATATCATGTGAAAGCTTTCAGTTTGAGAACAAATAATTAACGAACTCTTTTGTGAGGGCAATAGTAAAATGTACCTGTGGTTTCCATCGAGTCTGCGATAGAAACATGCAAGAAAATCTCAGTCATGAAGATCTCGGCGACCCTCCTTCTCAGTCATGAAGATCGCCCGCGACTAGAGTAATGAAAAAATAAAATGCAAATGAAGTGAATAATGGTCGGTGGACTTATTTTGGGGTTTTTACCCAAGAGTGTTGCCTATGGCAAAATTCTTTTTTTTGTCTTTATATTTTTATTATTTGACATTTCTTTTTTAATATATAAATTTTAATAAAGTAATATTATATTATTATTTTATTATAATTTATTTATTAAAAATAGATAAATAATAAATATATTTGTTAATGTAAAGATTATCAAACACTTTAGAAAATATATTTATTATGTTATTGATTAAGTCAAATAAAATTAATATCATTTTTTGTATGGTTTTTAAATCATTTAGAAAATTTGTAGATGCAAATTAGAGGTTATAGGTGTTAATTGGTTTTATTTTTGTGTATATCTAAATTGTTAAATATTGATTAAGTGTGTATTATAAATGCTTAAGTAATGTTATTTTTATGTAAAATGAATGCATGAGTATGATTGGTGGGTCAATTAGTTGAAGAGGAGTTTTACACATGTATAATAATTTAGGTTTTTAAGACAAAATGTTAATTTTTTCTTAACAAACATCATAAACTTTTAAAATACTTTTAAACATTTTACCCCCTACAACTATGAATATGTACCTCCATAATGCTAATTGCTAATTGCAAAATACTTAGATGAATTTCGCAACCCTCTAACAAGACCTACTTGGAGATATACAAAGCTATTTTACACTTCAAAGAAAAAAAAATAGATACCATGTTTAAGGGCTAAAGATTTCACACATGCAAACAAAATCCAATTTAATTTAAACATATAATATTATATGTGAGTCAAATTTGTTTTAGGTGTGAGATGAGAAACCACTTTGAAACAATAAACCATGACTAAATTTGTTTTAGTTGTGATTTTACTCAATGACCAAATTGGTCATTTATTTAGTCATTTATATTTGTAGAACATGATTAGTTTTAGTCACATGACTAAAATTTTTAGTCACCTGGTCATTTATTTCTCAAATTCTACTAGTGGTGATTATACATGATTCTCATCAAATAGTTGACCGATTCGGTGATTTGTAAGCTCAAAATGAAATTTTATGTGATTGTAGTTGATTCTCATCAAACGGTTCATCAATTTGGTGATTTGTAAGCTCAAATTGGCTTGTTATGTGATTCTAGCTGATTCTCATCGAACGGTTGATCGATTTGGTGATTGTAAACTCAAAATGGCTTGTTACATGATTGTAGCTGATTCTCATCGAATAGTTGACCAATTCGGTGATTGTAAGCTCATAATGGCTTGGTACATGATTGTAATTGATTCTCATTGAATGGTTGACTGATTCGGTGATTTGTAAGCTTAAAATGTCTTGTTACGTGATTGTAGTTGAGTCTTATCGAACGGTTCACCAATTCCATGATTTGTAAACTCAGAATGGCTTGTTACGTGATTGTAGCTGATTCTCATCGAACGGTTGACCAATTTGGTGATTTGTAAGCTCAGAGTGGCTTGTTACGTGATTGTAGCTGATTCGCATTGAATGGTTGACCGATTCAATGATTTGGAATATCAAATGGCTTGTTACATGATTGTAGTTGATTCTCATTGAACGGTTGACCGATTCAGTGATTTGTAAGCTCAGAATGGCTTCTACGTGATTGTAACTGATTCTCAATTAACGGTTGATCGATTCGGTGATTTTTAAGTTCAGAATGGCTTGTTATGTTATTATCATTGATTCTCATCGAATGGTCGACCGATTAGGTGATTTGTAAGCTCAGAATGCCTTGTTAAGTGATTGTAGCTGATTCGCATCAAACGGTTGACCGATTCGGTGATTTGGAGACTCAGAATAGCTTGTTACGTGATTGTAGATGATTCTCATCAAACGGTTCACTAATTCAGTGAATTATAAGCTCAGAATTGCTTGTTACATGATTTTAGTTGATTCTCATCGAATGGTTCACTGATTCGGTGATTTGTAAACTCAGAATGGCTTGTTATGTGATTGTAGCTTAGTCTCATTGAACCATTAGTACATTTGACCTAATTTTTTGACTAAACAATTTGACCATCAAATAAAAATGTTTAGGTTGGTCAGATTAAAGAAGGAAAACTTTTGTTTTTTTAAAATACATGCCCGTGTTGGTCAAAATTTCAACCAGCACGGGCATAACTTAAAGTTTAAAAAAAGGTTTTAAACCTCATTTCATTATTAGTCGATAATTGTAGCACGCGTGAAGGAGGTAGAAGCTTGAACAGGTTTAAGACTTGAACGAGAGGTATGTTTTCTTTCTTTCCTTAACTTTCCTGGTCTTGTTTACATTGGCATCTCATTGGCTCAATAGATTGATGCTATTTGGCCAATGTCATATGTGGAGTCTTGAACTGTTTCTTAACTTTGCCCTTTGAAGTTTTGTAAGCTGAATTTTTTGCCTTCCAATGGTGACGCAAATTGCTCTGGCATTAGGTTAGATTTCGGATAACCCTCTCCTACCTAATTTCCTTTGATTAATGCAAATGTTTTGGGTGGCAATGGAGAATCTAGTGCATCATAGGGTCCCCTCTTTAGGGATGCAACTGTCCATGGTGCCCTAAGTAATTTGGCAAAACCCTTTGCATGGGATATGAGGCTAAAAAATGGTGGAATGCTTTGGAATACTTTGGATGAAGATAATACTCCTATATTTCATAGAAGGTTATAGATTATGCTAGGATTAAATACAGCCCACAATTTAAATACCCCATCAATAGATTTAATACCCAAGTGAAAAAATGTGTAGATTTTCAGAAATTTAAGTTGGATTATTTTAAGAAATTAGTTGCAATCAGAAATCTACACATTTTATGATCTTTGTGAGTTGGGTGTGAAGGATAAATATTTAAAATATTTCCTTACAACTATTTAGGACAGGAAGGTAAGCTCTAGGTTCATTACATACTAGTATGGTCATAAGATAAAATTGGGCTGATCAGGGGATGAAATCACATCTAGACAACCAATAATTGAGTTGTGGATTTTATCAGTGTCTGTAGTGAGGTTTGACATGGTTATAGCAACACCATCGTTGGAGAATGCAACTCAAATTTTAGGAACAACAACATCTAATTGCAGTTAGAGGAATGAAAAATTATAATGTAATGTCAATGGCATTACAGTAATGTCACTTAAAGATAACACACAACTTCAAGCCAAGAATGCCAAAAAATGAAAAAAGCGGTGTGCTTACAAGATCATCATTTAGAGGACAACATCCCAACAGCTATCAAGGTTTGGGAGCTATGTTTAGGAATTAGAGGACTACATTAAAAAAATTAGCTTGTATTAGATTCACTAGCACAATGTGTAGAAACAGTATTTCTCTTAAAATATTAAATTCTTTTGAGATAGTATCCATGTCTTATCTAATTCAGGATTATTCGCTCATTTTCCTATCTTTTCTAAAATATTATAGGAATCTTCCCAAACAGTGTCTTCTCAATCTTAGCTGCTCCAAGGCTAATCTTAGAATTATTCTACCATTCACTTGCGTAATTTTCAAAAGATTCACATCATTAATTCTTAAGAACCTATTCCATCAGTTGAGTGTATTTGAAAAAAAAAATTGTAGTCAAATTCAGCAACTACACTTGGAAAACTCAAGCCAACATCTGAGATGACATCAATACAAGGTTCCAACGAAATGCATACACAACCCTCCCCCAAAAGATGCACCATGCAAGGCATGGGGTCATCCCCAAGACACCAAGGCAACTTCATTACCCCTATGAGTAAACAAATAAGATAAACAATTCATTACAATATTAATCATTGGGGAGAAGGGGAAACAGAAGTGATTCCAAATAAAAATAGGATAGATAAAATACTAATTGGGCACACGAGAAAATTGAGTAAGATCTCAACCAGTGATATTACAAC
This sequence comes from Chamaecyparis obtusa, assembly GCA_027943335.1. Lineage (NCBI taxonomy): Eukaryota > Viridiplantae > Streptophyta > Pinopsida > Cupressales > Cupressaceae > Chamaecyparis > Chamaecyparis obtusa. The sequence continues at coordinate 3,918,813 of BSBK01000627.1, forward strand.
ATTTGAGTTGGAACTAAATTTCGGGTCCAAGCATCAAGTATATTGAGGTCATTTAAGTAGAAGAAATCCATCACAATAAGAAATCAGTCACAAACCAAAAGCGGGACATTACAGTGGTTAATACAAACACTACCAATTTCACTCACACTATCTTCACTTGTATCCTTGTGGATTTGGATACTTCAAGAGATCTTCTAGCTATTATCACATTCAAGGTTCCTAAACAATAGTTGGTCACAATCTCTAGATTACAAAGTCTTGTTCTTTCAATACATTGTTATCATTGTTTGACCCCTCCCACCAATCACATTAGCCATAGGGTGGGAGAGTCAATCCATTTAAGGAGACTTCAAATCCCAAAGTGTTGATTGCAATCCAAAATCCAGAAACAGTCAAACACAACTTTGTATTCTTCCTTCAAATCTTAATGAAACATGAAGATAATTGAAAGGAAATGTAAGTAAACCAATCTACAAACAATATTATTCCATTTCCAATCAAAGGCACGTTACTTCAAGCATTTGAATTCACTAGTTTAATGACTGTGTCTACAAAATAGTGAACCATAGGGTTACAAGAACATTTATCTTTATTGATTCAAAGCTCTCTTCATTGGCTTCCTCACACCAATCTCTACATACCTCATCCACTCACATGTTTCTCTTCTAAAAGACCCTCAAGCACTCGACAACCAATCTATAACCAATTTCAAAATACCTACAACCATATCTATAACTAATCATTTAGAATATGACAAATTTTTGGAAGTGCGTTTGATTGTGAAGTGTGTGAGAAAAATGCCAATTGATTATTGAAAGAAATGAGCTGAAGGTATCTACATTCAAAAGTGTTTGAAGTTTCAAGTAGTGTGATAAAGGCTGCTAATGGTACACATTTGTTGTGGTGGATATTTTTTTTTGTTCTTCATGTAATATTTTAAGGTTGTAGCCTAGTCTAAATTTTATCATTAAAATTGAGTACTAAAATATCTTTGGTATAACCATAAAGCCATTATTTCAGGGAGTAGTTTCTTCCTTGTGTTTTAGATGTAAAATAATTTATGTAAATTATTCTATATTGTGGCTTTTCTCACTATGGTTCTTCCCTAGCTAGGTTTTCCATATAAATCTAGTGTTCACTTGTGCAATTGTGTAGAATTCATTATTCTTTCATTGTTACATTGTTGTTGATTCATGAAGTAAATATTTTGACATACGAAGTAGTAAAAAGTTTAAGGTTTTATCATACAATTTATTCAATTCCCCCCACTTTGTTGTCTTGTTTGCTCAAAAATAAAGAAATACTACAAGAAGATCAAAAGAGAGCTTGACAAGTGTCCATATTATAATGAATGAGACAACACATGTTGAATAAAACTCAATCTAAATTGCACTCCTATGTTCAAAGAATAAATGAATAAAGAACCTTTGTATAACTAATTAGATAATTTGTCCTAATTACCCCCAACATATTTTATTCTGTTGGCTAGCCTCATACTTTACCTACATTATTTTATGATATGCTACGATATGCCATAAACTATTGATCATACATTTACCATTATCTAGATACAAGGATGAATTAGGGAGTCTTTTGGGTTTCATTGCTCACAACAAAGTTATGTGGAATGATTATATGGATATTTTAACTAGAAAACATACAAATTTAGAAGGTTGACATTCCTTTTAAAATGACATTTTTTTGTGTCTCTCTCTTAATCGTAAAGTCTTAACTTTGGATTCACTTCAAACAAGTGGATGGTAGAGCTCTTATAGGTATATTCTAGAATGTAGAGGTTATATAGAAACAACTATTGTATTCTATTTTATCCTCCTACCATCCATAGTTGTGCTTCAGATTAGAGTCTAAGATTTTACTTAAAGATTTTGATGATGCTATTTTAGATGACATTGGAAATGCTCATGTTGGCCATACATTTTACCAGCACGAGGCTATCCCTTTTGATTATAGTTTTTGATGGTTTTGTGATTGATTTCTGAGTTTGTTTTCCAACCGTACAAATCTAATTTGTAGGCCGTATAGCAAGGAAAGGGCAGAGTGCTTGCTAGTAAGGTTGTGCCACCTATTGCCTTACACCTGCAAGTGGGGCTTGGAAGTTTCTAGCTAGGAAGCATTGCTCTTATTGGTGATTTTTCTAATAGTATGTTGGCAATTAAGGCTTTAGCGTATATTCCTATCAATTTGGCATTTGAAAATGGCACTTATGTTGGAAATTTCATGAATTTTCAAGACTAGGCTATCATGAGATCCATTTGCGTTCTAGTTCATTCCATATTTTAGCCTTTTTATATGCCTTGATACACATTTTTATATTCCATTTGCATATCATACCATATATTTTTACATCCCTTCGCTGCGTATAGTTAAATATTTATATAATTAAGTGATAATTTTTTTAGTTTTGAGGTAAAATATGAAAATTGATTATTGGATTGTATTTGCTAATTAGCGTTGTCATTTTAGCCTTGGTGAATTAGCTTCAACAACATGTCAAAGAGGTGGAAATCAAAAACTTCCTGCATCCCATGGAACACTTGTCAATATAATTAATCCATATATTGATAAATTATATGCTTTGTTGTATGTAGAATATCCACAAGCCCAGGATATTCTTCTATATTAATTTATTGTTATAACCTCCAATATTTAGTTTTATATTCTGGTGAGGCTTGGCCATATAAAAAAAACTTGTCTATTTTGAATTATACTTGTTAGCCATGGAATAACCAATGCCCTACATTTGTGTGCTAGTCTTATTCTAAACCAGACACTGTGGGCCATGTAAAATTGATTTTCACCATATATAATGCTATGGAAATGGCATGAAGAGGGGTGCAAGCAAGGAGTTTGAAATATAGGTGACAGTGATGTAGAGGGAAGTGTGGAGTCTGGAAAACAATGCAACAATGTAGCTGCAGTAAAGAATGATGAAATAATATGGGACAACATAGGGTGAATAGCATAAAAATGAATGTAACAGCAGTGAGAACAACACAGAAATAAAGATTGTAATTTGTTTTGTTGAAATAAATATATGAAGTTTCTGATCTGAGTTTGTAGTAGTGTTCTAATCACCTTGTGGAAAGAGAGGAGGGCCCATTCTCAAAAAATGACAGTGACTTTGTTCTCTATTTTTACTTATTTCATGTTAGTTTTAGATTTATTTCATTCTTAAATTGTATCTTTTTGAATTGGTTTTGTTTAGCATTCAAACATGATGGTTTTCTAGTTTATAGTTTTTTTTATTCTAATAATGTTTAGTTGTAAGAATGCTTAGTAATTCTAACCCATATTTTGCATCATAAATCTCACCAACATAAAACAGACATTTCGTTAAACACTTTGGATAGTTGTCTCAGACTGAACTACTCACTAATTCCCAAATTCTAATTCCAACCTTCAATATTAAACATAAGAAATTCTGGATTGTACCGTGAGACAGAGTAAATTGTAGAGAATAAATACAACGATGAGGTGCTTAAGAAGCACAGGGATTTAGTGAGTAATTTTTTTCGGAGTGCAGGAATGATTTTGAGATGTATTGGTGAAATCTATGTGAAATCTAAGTGTAAGGTTATCTCTTCTTATTTGAATATTTTTGAATTGGATGTGGTAGTTTATCTAAGTTATTATTAGAGAGCCCTTAATTTTAAATGCCATGTATTAGGTAGACATAGTAGACATACACTATCAAGCAAGGAAGAGGTTGTGATCAAGGACATAGTAGACATACACTATCAAGTCAGTGGTATTAACTAAAATTTCTCTTTTCCTTTGTGAAATGAAATGATTATAGTGGTATTTTTATGCTAATCTTTTAAAGGATTATAGTGGTATTTCTATATTTTTTCTCTTTGCCATTATTCTAACAACATAGTCTCATCTTTGTAACCATTTTGTTTATATTAAGCCACTCTTTCAAGTAACCATTAGAGCTATTTCATATGCACAGGTAATGAACATGCATATTTGTATAAGCACTATTGGGAGCTTACCCTGCAACACATGTACTATTGTGAAATATCATCACAAGTCCATTTGTTGTAGGGTCGAGCTCCCAGTAATGCTTGGTCGATAAATCTGCATGTTTTTCACCTATGCATATACCTTCTCTGATCGACTCTTATATGCACATGTAGTATTGTGAACATGCAGATTTTCTATAGTCGTAATGATTTAACTTATTTCTTGCCTTTTGTCCCTTTTTTATTTCCTATGTCTGTACTTGGTGAAATCCATGTGAAATCTAAGTGTAAGGTTATCTTTTCTTATTTGAATATTTTTGAATTGGATGTGGTAGTTTATCTAAGTTATTATTAGAGAGCCCTTAATTTTAAATGCCATGTATTAGGTGGACATAGTAGACATACACTATCAAGCAAGGAAGAGGTTGTGATCAAGGACATAGTAGACATACACTATCAAGTCAATGGTATTAACTGAAATTTCTCTTTGCCTTTGTGAAATGAAATGATTATAGTGGTATTTTTATGCTGATCTTTTAAAGGATTATAGTGGTATTTTTATATTTTTTCTCTTTTCCATTATTCTAATGACATATTCTCATCTTTGTAACCATTTTGTTTGTATTAAGCCACTCTTTCAAGTAACCATTAGAGCCATTTCTTATGCACAGGTAATGAACATACATATTTGTATAAGCACTACTAGGATCTTACCCTGCAACACATGTACTATTGTGAAATATCATCACAAGTCCATTTGTTGCAGGGTCAAGCTCCCAGTAATGCTTGGTCGATAAATCTGCATGTTTTTCACCTATGCATATACCTTCTCTAATCGACTCTTATATGCACATGTAGTATTGTGAACATGCAGATTTTCTATAGTCGTAATGATTTTTCTTATTTCTTGTCTTTTGTCCCTTTTTTATTTCCTATGTCTGTACTTGGTGAAATCCATGTGAAATCTAAGTGTAAGGTTCTCTCTTCTTATTTGAATATTTTTGAATTGAATGTGGTACTTTATCTAAGTTATTACTAGAGAGCCCTTAATTTTAAATGCCATGTATTAGGTAGACATAGTAGACATACACTATCAAGCAAGGAAGAAGTTGTGATCAAGGACATAGTAGACATACACTATCAAGTCAGTGGTATTAACTAAAATTTCTCTTTGCCTTTCTGAAATGAAATGATTATAGTGGTATTTTTATGCTGATATTTTAAAGGATTATAGTGGTATTTTTATATTTTTTCTCTTTGCCATTATTCTAACGACATATTCTCATCTTTGTAACCATTTTGTTTATATTAAGCCACTCTTTCAAGTAACCATTATAGCTATTTCATATGCACAGGTAATGAACATGCATATTTGTATAAGCACTACTGGGAGCTTACCCTACAACACATGTACTATTGTGAAATATCATCACAAGTCCATTTGTTGCAGGGTTGAGCTCCCAATAATGCTTGGTTGATAAATCTGCATGTTTTTCACCTATGCATATACCTTCTCTGATCGACTCTTATATGCACATGTAGTATTGTGAACATGCAGATTTTCTATAGTCATATTGATTTTTCTTATTTCTTGTTTTTTGTCCCTTTTTTATTTTCTATGTCTGTACTTGGTGACAACATTTTGAACATTGTTGACATACTTAAATGGAATACACAATACCAAATGATGAATGCTCAATTATTGTAATGGCAAAGCATCAAAACCGTCCATTTCTAAACTTTGATTTGGTATGATAAATGTCCCTTTGCATTGAAAAAATTATAGTTGAGAAAATGGTTGTTTAATAATGATTTATATCTGCAGGTTGCAAACAAATCATCCTTCTTCCACCAACGAGTCATTCCATTCAAGAAAGACCATGCCTGACGATATCAACGCACAAAAAAATAGGGAGACAATTGCTAGACTGTGGTCTAACTTAAAAAGAAAAGGTGATGGAAAATGTTATTGTCCTTGCAAAATTTGTAAGGGCTTAAAGACTCGAAGATATCTAATCAAAATAGCTGAGGAACATTATAGGAAACATGGTCACATTGAAGGGGAAATAAATTTCATCCATTGGTATGTATTTTAATAATTTATAAAATACATAAGACATGATTTGATGATGACATCATGGTCATGGTTAATATAAGGTCATCATTTTCATACAAGTCAACCTCCCTAGGTTTCATGTTATGGACCATGACAATCGGGAGAATGTGGATTTCCAAATGAGGGAACATGGAGGTGTGAATATAGAAGTAGAAGGTAATGATCCCATGGAAGAAGACCATGATGATGAAGAAGATCATGATGATCAAGATGATCACGATGATCAAGATGATGATGATGATGATGATGATGATGTTGATGTTGATGTTGATGTAGACCTTGATGTACCTATACTTGAGAAGGAACACAAGCCCCTATATGAAGGCTCCCAAACAACTCTTCTTGCCGTTGTATTGTTGTTGGTGAACTTGAAGGTTATGAATGGTTTATCCAACGTAGCAATGACACGTATGTTAAGGTATGTCATCTTTTTCATTATTTTAGTCGTAATTCCCTTACAATTAATATTGGGTGAATCGTGTAGCAATTAATATTCTTTAAATTAACAAATTATATTTTTGGTCGTAGATTGATAAGTGAGTGTTTTTTACCACCATCAAACATTCTACCTCGCTCATACCAAGAATTCTCTGCCATTATGAAAGATATTAGAATGGAGTAGCAAACAATACATGCATGTCCGAATGACCATATTATATATCATAAATAACATGAATTTGCAATAGAATGCCCTATTTGTCATATTAGTAGATATCAATCAGATCGAATAACAAAAAAGGTGTCTCGCAAGGTTCTTCGGTTTATTCCCATTATTCCACATCTACAATAATTATTTAGGTGCAATAGCTTGGCACAATTTATGGATTACCATGCATGCAATAGAAGTCAAGATGACATTATGTGAATGCCTGTAGATGGTTTGGCATTTAAGAAAATAAAAGAAAAATGGCCACACTTTAAAGAAGAACCTTGTAATCTCAAGCTTTCATTGGCAATGAACGGTGTCAATCCATTTGGAGAGATGAGATCTACTTACTCAGTGTGGCTTGTTTTTGTTATCAACAATAACATTCCTCCTTGGTTGTCCTTAAAGAGGGAGCACATAATGTTGGCACTGATTGTTCAAGTATTTTTTAATTTAATAGTCATCTAAATTAATTTATTATAAATAATCCATCAAAATGGTCATAATAATTATGTAATATTTTTGTTCATTCAATTAGGTAAGTACCAAGTTAAAGATATCAATGTATATATTGAGCCCCTTATCGATGAGTTGATGGTGTTATGGATTGGGGTCACTATGTATGACATCTCTAGACCAATAGGGCAAAGACAATTTCAATTCCATGCAATGCTTGTATGGACAATACATGATGCCCCTGGGCTAACACATTTTTGTGGTATGTTCTCTTCTTAACACCTTTTTTTTGGTATGTTATAGTGCTAACACAAAGTTAACATATTTAATCCAATTATACATGATCTTGTAGGTCTTCAGACAAAGGAAAAATTTGCATATCTAGTTTGTGGTCCAAAGATGAAATCTCGTCATTCAAAAAGTTTAAGAAAGTAGGTGTTTGATGAGAATAGACACTTTCTTCACAGAAATCATAAGTACCGAATTACCAAAAAACATCTTTTCAATGGGAAAGAAGAGACTACATCAAAGCCATGGAGAATGACACCTTGCCTATGGAAGTCGACATACAATAAAATAAATCATCGAGGTAATGTCATTCTATCTGGTGGTTTTTGTTTGAAATTTATATTTTGATATTGTGTTTTGTTTACTAATGATGTAATTGATGCTCGTGAAGGTCTTCAAGGCATCAATGACCAACTTCCAAAAGGACTAAAAAGTTATCCTACGCAATTTAGTAGGTTGTTATACTATGAGAAATTCCCAATCATGCATTTTTTTGATCTTATGCATATTGGAAAGAATGTAATAGAGACATTATGGAAAATCTTACATGGAAGGCGTGACAAAGACAAAATTGTCAAAATTTTTAGTGACATTAAAGAATCCAACCATGCAATGAAAAATGTCATTCGATCAAATAAAAATGGAGACCAAATTGATACAAGTTCCCTTAGTTGGTTATTGTCAGAGCAGCAGAGCAATGCTATAAAAGAAGTCATAAAAAAAATATGATTTTCCATAGGATTTTCTGCAAACATAAACGATCTCATATCAAAGAAAAGTGAATTTGGGTCAAGGATGAAAACACATGATTGGCATACATTTATTAAGGTAATTCATGTTATTTTGTATTTACTATATATTTGTATACTACATGTAGTTTTCATTGCATTCTTTTATAAAATATTGATAAGATCACTTTTAAAATATTGCAGTACGTTCTACCTCTATCTCTCCCACACCACTTCGCCAACAGTGTCAAACAAGTTATATATGATCTTGAAAAATACATGAGGTGGTTGTCATCAAAAGAAATCAATAAAGTAGATATAAAATATTGGAAGAGAAAAATTCCTCTTCTTATGTGTGAAATGCAACAGTGTCTACCTTCAACTTTTTTCAATGCACAAGAACACTACCTCATACATCAAGTTGAGGAGGTTGAATTGTGTGGACCTATACCAACTAGGTCAATGTGGATGGTTGAGAGGCACTTGAAATTTTTGAAAGGCTTGGTTCGACAAAGAGCACATCCTAAGGGTTCTATGGTGGAGGGATATATGGTATACCATACCATAGTGTACATTAGTGAATATCTTCCTAAGTTTGCAGCAAAGATCCATGTAGATCATATTTGGGATCCCAACTCCATTAACAAATTCAAAGGGGAGTACTTGATGGGAAAAGGTAGATTGAGGAAAGTGAGAGGTAAATATAAGATGTTATTGTAGTTAATTAATTCTTATAAATCTTCAATATAAGTTATTTATAATTGGTGTATTTTTTTTTATACAGTTGGTCGAGAGTGGGATGCAATACATTTGTATATTGTGAACAATCTTGATTGGATGACGGTATGGATTGAACGATATCAACAAAATGGTTGCTCATTAACATGGGAAGGTGTTGCTTCATTGGTTAGAGAAACTCATCGTAATGGAGATTCCAATGTTACGCCAATGGTAATTGATCTAGCATATGGTTTAAGAGGTAGAGAGGTACGTACAAATTTATTAATGATCATGACTCATATGTTTCGTATCAACTCATGATGCAAATAATTTACACACTCTTGAAAAATTGCAGGTCAAGCACCACAAAGCTATGTACTATCATGGCCACAAATTTCACATAAAAAAGTTGGATGACACAAAGAAAACTTGTGATTCTAGGATAACTGCAGTTTTTGAGGTCACTAATATATCATCTAGAAATGACATACATCCTCAACAATCTCAAAATTGATCCTATGGCATCTTGGATGATATAATTGAGTGCGACTTTAACTCCTTCAAAGTAGTTCTATTCATTGTCAAATGATACAGGCTACGACTGAATCAAAATGATCCAGATAGAACTGTTATTCAACATGATAATGGATTTACAATGATTAATAAAAGGTCATTTGAGCCAATTGGAGATGAGCCCTATGTTCTTCCAAGCCAATGTGAGCAAGTGTTTTACTCAGAGGTTCCACATAAACAGGGTTGGTCATTTGTTGTAAGACATGATCCAAGAGGAAGGCCGATAAAGTATAATGTTATGGAAGAAGAAGATATTGAAGATGATGAAGAAGCAAATGATGAAGATCAAGATGTTGGTTATGATGATGATGATGATGATGATGATGATGATGATGATGGTGATGGTGATGGTGATGATGATGATGATGGAGATGATGATGGTGATGATGGCGATGATGATGATGATGATGATGATGATGATGATGATGATGATGATGATGATGATCAATGACATGATTGAAATGATCAATGAAATGATTGACATGATTTATTGATTTCAATTGTAATGATTACATATTTATTGTGTTCAATTCTAATGATTACAACATATGTGATTTATAATTACCAATGTTTTGCTTACGATGCTTAATTAATTATTGTTGATACATGTATATATTGTGTTTGATTATCACCCTTTTTGCAAATAGGCAATTGACTATAGACATCATCACCCCTTTTGTTGACAATCTCGCATTCCATATATAAGGTAAATTTTTTCATGTTTATGATGTTGCATATTGTTCATGTTGTCTTCTAAGTTATTTGTAGCATACATATCATGTAATTTTTAACTAACTTAAGATAAATGATTAACATATGCAGGAAATTTAACCCCTTTGGAGTGGATCGTGCACAGTGATATGGATCAGCAGGTATAAGTTAATAAATAGACATAATTTTCTTATATTCTTCTTGTTTATCACTGAGCACGTATGTTATAAATAGACATATTATATAATCATATAATGTATATATAGACAAAGAAGAACCGTATAGAAATATAATTATATAATCACTTTCAACTTAGTACATTTTATATCTCCCACGTATAGACAAAGAAGAACCATACGTATGGGTCACGACTTGATTATTCTATATATATTATTTAAATATTATCAAAATTTTATTTGAAGCGGGGACGTGACAATATCTCATTTGATGGATTGCAGGACCCACCAAATAGGTACTTGTCAGATCTATCTACATCGAATGAGGGAAATGAGGGAATGGTAGATGAAAGTTCTACATGTAGTATGGCTAAAATAGGGAGATCAACTAGAGGTCAAAAGATTAGAAAAAAATTTGATAAATGCATGCAATTTTTCCTTGCTAAAGGGGGGTCATGTTCTTATGATGATGAGACCAAAGGCGACATCAAGGTGCCCTTTTGGTACACACATATTGAGAAAGAATGGGTACCCAATGAGCTACCTCCAATTAACATTGATTTTTGTGTTAATGAGAGGATATATTGCATAGCTCCATCCTCATTACATGGTTTGGGCCTATTTTCCATGGATGGGATAAAGTTATGTTACAACAAAGTTGTTGAGCTGTTCAAGTATGTTGGTCTGTGTTACAATTACAATGATTGGATGTGGATTGTTCAATATAAAAAAAGTATGCGCAGGTATGCACTATCAGCTAATTATATACAATGGAAAGAAAATGATCAAAGTAAAAGATTTGCAATGTACATTGATGGGAGACCAAAAGAAATAGGTAATATTGTGGGTTTTATAAATAGTACGTGACCTTCCTCAACTAATAAGCAACCCAATTGCATAGTTGAGGTGCATGAGGGGATTCAAGTTTTTGTATGTGCGATAAAATCAATAAGTGCAGGGGAAGAACTGCTAATAGATTACCATTTAAATCGCGTAGATACAAACAAAGTTACTATCATGAGGGTGGTAAGTACTATATACCATTTTATTAATAAGTTTTTTTTGCTAAGTCTATTGCTTTCAGTTCACTGAAGTTTTTATTTTAATCTTTTTCACAGGATGATATGGATCCCACACATGATAGAGGCCATGAGGATGCTCCTCCCACCCATTCTTCAACAAGGTTAAACCTTATTGAAATTGTACAAATTAGATAGTTGAAAAATGTTATATTATTACGTTATTTTATTTACGGTTTTGGATTTTTTATGATAGTTTTACTGACATTTCTGTCACAATTTGATGTTCAGGATAGGGGAAAAGCACCTGCAGTAAAGAGGCAATAGCTACCCCTTCTGATGATGATATCATAGAAACACCTAATGTAACAATTATGTTGAGGAAAAAACTAAAAAAAATCAATTTAGAAATAATGAGAATTTTGGATGAAGAAAATATTCCAACCGAGGAGATGTTGAAGAGGCTATCTGAATTGAAAGTGCAAGCACGTCGTTATGAAGTAAGTAGTAATGAATCTTTAGTTATAACAAAAGTTCAATAAAGGTTTATATTTTATACTCTTTTATGTTGTGAAGTAAAATATGTAATATGTGTTCTTGTTATAGGATTTTTTGAAAACTAATCTAGAACCCGGTCAAGGACAATGCGGTGAGGCTGGTACTAGCAGAGCTCTGGCCGCCTCAGGTAAAATAATCCTTTAGTTGACAAGTTACAATGAATTTTTTCTTTGGAACATTCAAAAACTTCTTAAGTTAACTCTTACTTTTATTATTTTAGAATGTCTTTGCTAACAATGTATTGTTCAGGTCATCAAGTGCAGAAGACACCTCCTAGGAGGTCGACGGACGTCCATCCGAAATTGCCGAGTGTAATGTTGGCAACAAGGGGCATGCAAACATCGATGCCTTCACGGTCTATGCTAGCTAGTAAATCCTTGTTTTTCATATTTGGTTTTGTGTTAATTATGATTTGATAATTTGTACTTTAATCTTGGGTGCATCACATAGTGGATTAATTTTTTGGAGTAGGAGATACACTAGCGGCACCATCTAGTACGTCACATACAGATCAGAGTACATGTATTGGTGATAATTCACCATCATTTCCTAGATCTACCCATGTTTCTAGCACTGGAGTTATGCAGACGTCATTGTTGATTAACGATAATGAATCAATGCCTTTAAAATGTCCTAAGCTTCCGAGTACTTTAAAATTATTATTTTTTATATTGTAATATGCATTTACCTATTCATAACAAGTTTTGGATTGATTATCGCATGACATTTTTTGTACGAAATGATTCATTTTATAAGATGCTTTATGACCTCGCACTACATATTGTTGGTTCCCAAAACCACAGATTTGAAATCCTAGAGCCTGCCAATTCTCCAATAGAATTCCAAATCAATTCTGGCCAACGAACGGGAATACTTCAAACTCCCCTGCACTTCAAGCTTCGCTACACCTAGGCGGGTAAACCTTTACTTCAAACTTGATCACCTGGTTCGAAGCTCTTCTATAATGAATTTAAGCTAGCGAGTTCCTCGGTTGGCAAAATCCTTGAACTTGATCAAAATAAAGTGAATGCTGAATATATGAATTGAAGTGTTATGTAATGATTAATAAGGTTTGTAGGAAGGAATTGATAAATTTTTTGACTTCATATATAAATTCAATACTTCAAAAATAAAAAGACCAGTGCCTCTGCTTATTTGGGCAATAGAGTCAACTTCAATGAAGGTTTACGTACAACTTTATAATGTTCAAAGCATTTATATTGCTAATCAATTCAATAATCAAGACGCGACAAATCAAATATTTATGCAATCCTAAATTATTTCAGCGTGAGTTTAGGATGCTATCTGACTGTATCCACTTATCCGATATTTAAATTTCACATAATATTCAAAAATAATAATTATAAAGGACGGTTCATCAATAGTTTAATTCCCTATGCCTTTAATAAATAACAAAGGATGTTTTATTTTATTATTAAAATAAAATAAATTTATATTTATAAAATCATATTATTTCCCTTATCCCTCCATACAAAATATATAAAAATGCTTCTACCTTGAATCTCTTTATCTTCGAATGTCTCTCTCTTTTTTTTATCATTTATTTATATAAGACTGAAAAAGGTATGCGGTTTCTTCCAAAAGATGCACCGCTTCATAAATGAAACTGTATGTAATATTAACTTGTAATATAATCAAAACTTAATATATCACAACTAGCCCTTTACGGGCACGGTTGTGGGGTGACAGGTAGAGCATCCCACTCATGAACTGTCGTGCCTTTTCACTTTGCACTTGTAGCAGTTGTTACGTGATGCAACCTTGTTGTTTGCATTCCAATACCATTCCCGTGAAGGAGATTCTTCGAGCATCCTAATGCAGACATGGCGTGAGCTTTTTGGAGATTGTTTTTTGAAAACCAAACATCTACTTTGAAGCACTATATTTCCTTCCTGCTACGTGGATCATTTCATGCGATGCCTCCTTCCTTCTGCTGCAAATGGTCTTCATCTACGTCAACTTTCCTATACGCGTCTCCAAAAAAATTGACAGGTCCATTAATTCTAAAAGATGCATCATGTTCGATCTATGGAGAGTTGGTCTCATCATCAGAACATGCAGGAGAAGAAATGGCACTAGGTAAGACTTTGCCTACACCGTGTCACATCACAAGAAAGGTATCAAATCCTAGAGCCACTGTGATTGCCACCTTAATAGCATCAGCACATAAAAGTGTTGGAAGCCTATGACTTTCTCTTGTATCAGTGAGCAAGAAAACAAAATCATGGCTGGCAATCAAATTCTTCAGATGCAAACAATCTTTAAAAATATCTTCTATCTCATCTTGTACCACTGAATGTCCAAGCATCGAATTGGTCATGGAAATGCCCTCTGCCTCCATGCCAGGAAAAATGCATTTCAAACTCTTTGCTGCTGTTATAGCTTTCAGCTGGCCTCCATTCAGACAGTCATCCAAAGTATATAAAAATTGCCGCACAGGATTTGACATGGCCACGCGACCATAATCTACCAGTGTGATATGCCTAATCTGTATTCCTTTAGAACTCTTCAATTCACCATCATTAGAAGCTTTTCAAAATAGAATTGATTATCTTCAGAGCTATCTGAAGGAGGTACAGTCTGTTCCTCTAATGCAGACGGTGACTGGTTAATAGACATTGGAGATCCTTTCCACCATTCATTCAGCCATTTATCAAACATTGTATTATGTGTAGCATTTCTCAAAATATCCAACATTAAATTATGTTCCTCTTGTGTAAGTGCTACTGTCACCTGTGATCTGATCCATCAAATTTCCTCAATACAAATAAACTTCCAGCTAGGATGATCCTCATTGGGACTTTCTCGCATAAATTAGAACCTTCATAAGCTCCTCTGTAGTGAGGCTACTTGATTCTGAATTAAATCTGGATTCATCTCTTTCATGATCCATTTCTTGCAAAAGAATAGTCGGTCTAATGAGCAGCATACTGCATCTAGAACTCCACAAGACTATACAAGGATAGGCTTGGAACAATAGGTTGGCCACAACATGTTATTTCAACCTCAGATTCATTTATCAAGTCAAGCTTCTTTACAAGATATTTCTTCACATATGAAACTGGTACATTCCCGTCTATGTTGATTGCTTTGGCCTTAATATAACATGGATCTCTAATATTATTTTACAAATGGAGGTTATATTTTTTACAAAAATTAAGACTCCATCAGTGGCTCTTTCTGGGGATGTATGCTCCCTGTGAGCATAGCGAGATCTCAGTTATCTCTGGAGAAGCAGATCAATTAACTTGATGCAAAATGAAAATGGGTGACCCCTGGCCCCCGCAAAGTGAACATTGATTCTTTCCTCTATCAAATACCCGACTCTGATTATGCAACAACATCTTCCATCTTGTCATGGTATGCTTCCCTTTGATTAATTCAGTTGGCTGCCCATATTTGAAACTTGTATTAGGTGCATCATCCTCATGTATAGTATTTTCTATGTCTCCACATTTAGAATGCAGATTATGTTTGTCAAATCCAAACTTTTCTTTAAGCTTATGGTGCAGCACTTGTTCATATAATGGTTTAAGAGATGGTTCATGCCTAGGAGACACTTCTTCACATATACTTGGACTATGGTCAAGTGTGATATTTGAGCAATCTTCAAGACTATCCTTTAATCTATTTCCCCCATCATGCCTTGCTGATTCCATTTCATTATACAACTCATGCTCATAGGATGAACTGAAAGACACCTCACTTTCTGAATACACATCATAAGTTTTATCAACTTCAAAATTAGGACTTTTATCTTCATTATGATGCTGATGGGTTCCATTGCATAAAGGATCATCTTCAAACAACGGATTCAAAAATATAGAGAATTCTGACAAATCTTGTTTTGCTTCCTTTTCTTCAAATAATGGATTCATGAACATAGAAAATCCAGGCATACTTTCATGAGGCTTTTCATTTGGATCATTAAGCGTTTCATCAAGACTAATATCTAAAACTTCCTCCTATTCATACACTGCATGCAATTCATCTCCACTATCTGATTCTTGGAAATCTTTATCTAGTACCTCTGGAATATGTGCTGGTTTGTTTCCATGGTGGATTGAGAAAGAATTTAGACCGTTTCTCTCAATATATCTTTGGTATTCCTTGTCTAACAAGGCTGAAATCTCTTCCACGTTGAGAAGATCATCTTCATTTTCACACTCACTGATATTTGATATCATACAAGTATCGTCATGGAAAGATCTTTCCTCGGACTATCCAAAAGAGTCTCCTTCATTCACATCTAAAACTTCACTTGACTCATATGCTACTTCAGTCTTGCATTCATTCTCCTCTACATCCAATTCATCATTCATTAGTTTGAGAAAAGTAATAAACTGATGATCATATAAGAGACCTAGTTCTTGCATTTTGTTGAAAAGATCAGAGGCTGAAGGTCTGTATTCTAAAGGTACTGCTTGATGGATATTAAACATCCTCAGGAAGAATTGTACTGCAGATTCTTCTTCTTGTCTCTCTAAGTTAAAAAATGTGTCCAAAGGGGATATGTAATTTGGATCTTCTTCATCATTACTATGATTTCCATCAAGCACAAGGCCTTGTTCAATCTGATCATAAGCATCCTCTTCTCTGTCTTCATCATCTTCTTCTAATATTTGAAAAAGAAGCTTTAGATCAGGGTCACCTAATGAGATTCCCAGGTTTTTGACCTTTCTCATTATTTCTTTTTGTGAAGGCATAATATCTGAAGGCACTTCTCAAAAAATATTCACCATCCTTATGAACAAATGTGTCGATGTCTCGCCTTCATGTCTTTCCAAATTGAAAAAGACATCAAGTGGAGACATGTTAGGATCCTCTTCCATGTTGCACCTTTGGTCTTCACACCATTCATAACACATGTCATCTTCCTTTCTTGCATCATGAAATTCATATAGGAACCACTTTTCAAACTCTTTCCAAGATGAGATACATTGTGTAGGTAGTGATTCATAAGTCTGTCTCGCATTGTCCTTCAATGTTCTAACAAACAACTTCATCACTTGATCTTCTGCATCGACCTCATAGTCTTCTATGAATGTATAAAACACATCCAAATGTTGAAGTGCGGATTCATCCCATTCTCCATGAAACTTTGGCACAAGTTGTGAAAGTTTTGGTGACAATTTGCTAGGTTCATAATCAAACTTGCTAAAATCCAATGGCCTGATGCCATCTGGTATAAAAGGCTTTCTTTCAAATGATCGATACATTTGAAAAACCTATCCACCATCACCTTCCAAGTCTTCTCCCTCAGTAGAGTTACCAATTGAAATCTTTATTAAATAGAGTCACCACCTTCTTCATAAGAAGGACAAAGTTATACAACTGATTATGAGTTCCGTCTCCAGTAGAGTCTAACTCTCTGATCACCAGAAATTCCGAATAATATATTTTACAACAACTTCCCCAGTAGAGTCGCCAATCTGTTGGTTCCCAAAACCGCAGATTTGAAATCCTAGAGCCTGCCAATTCTCCAATAGAATTCCAAATCAATTCTGGCCAACGAACAGGAATACTTCAAACTCCCCTGCACTTCAAGCTTCGCTACACCTAGGCGGGTAAACCTTTACTTCAAACTTGATCACCTGGTTCGAAGCTCTTCTATAATGAATTTAAGCTAGCGAGTTCCTCGGTTGGCAAAATCCTTGAACTTGATCAAAATAAAGTGAATGCTGAATATATGAATTGAAGTGTTATGTAATGATTAATAAGGTTTGTAGGAAGGAATTGATAAATTTTTTGACTTCATATATAAATTCAATACTTCAAAAATAAAAAGACCAGTGCCTCTGCTTATTCAGGCAATAGAATCAACTTCAATGAAGGTTTACGTACAACTTTATAATGTTCAAAGCATTTATATTGCTAATCAATTCAATAATCAAGATGCGACAAATCAAATATTTATGCAATCCTAAATTATTTCAGCGTGAGTTTAGGATGCTATCTGACTGTATCCACTTATCCGATATTTAAATTGCACATAATATTCAAAAATAATAATTATAAAGGACGGTTCATCAATAGTTTAATTCCCTATGCCTTTAATAAATAACAAAGGATGTTTTATTTTATTATTAAAATAAAATAAATTTATATTTATAAAATCATATTATTTCCCTTATCCCTCCATACAAAATATATAAAAATGCTTCTACCTTGAATCTCTTTATCTTCGAATGTCTCTCTCTTTTTTTTATCATTTATTTATATAAGACTGAAAAAGGTATGCGGTTTCTTCCAAAAGATGCACCGCTTCATAAATGAAACTGTATGTAATATTAACTTGTAATATAATCAAAACTTAATATATCACAACTAGCCCTTTATGGGCATGGATGTGGGGTGACAGGTAGAGCATCCCACTCATGAACTGTCGTGCCTTTTCACTTTGCACTTGTCGCAGTTGTTACGTGACGCAACCTTGTTGTTTGCATTCCAATACCATTCCCGTGAAGGAGATTCTTCGAGCATCCTAATGCGGACATGGCGTGAGCTTTTTGGAGATTGTTTTTTGAAAACCAAACATCTACTTTGAAGCACTATATTTCCTTCCTGCTACGTGGATTATTTCATGCGATGCCTCCTTCCTTCTGCTGCAAATGGTCTTCATCTACGTCAACTTTCCTATACGCGTCTCCAAAAAAATTGACAGGTCCATTAATTCTAAAAGATGCATCATGTTCGATCTGTGGAGAGTTGGTCTCATCATCAGAACATGCAGGAGAAGAAATGGCACTAGGTAAGACTTTGCCTACACCGTGTCACATCACAAGAAAGGTATCAAATCCTAGAGCCACTGTGATTGCCACCTTAATAGCATCAGCACATAAAAGTGTTGGAAGCCTACGACTTTCTCTTGTATCAGTGAGCAAGAAAACAAAATCATGGCTGGCAATCAAATTCTTCAGATGCAAACAATCTTTAAAAATATCTTCTATCTCATCTTGTACCACTGAATGTCCAAGCATCGAATTGGTCATGGAAATGCCCTCTACCTCCATGCCAGGAAAAATGCATTTCAAACTCTTTGCTGCTGTTATAGCTTTCAGCTGGCCTCCATTCAGACAGTCATCCAAAGTATATAAAAATTGCCGCACAGGATTTGACATGGCCACGCGACCATAATCTACTAGTGTGATATGCCTAATCCATATTCCTTTAGAACTCTTCAATTCACCATCATTAGAAGCTTTTCAAAATAGAATTGATTATCTTCAGAGCTATCTGAAGGAGGTACAGTCTGTTCCTCTAATGTAGACGGTGACTGGTTAATAGACATTGGAGATCCTTTCCACCATTCATTCAGCCATTTATCAAACATTGTATTATGTGTAGCATTTCTCAAAATATCCAACATTAAATTATGTTCCTCTTGTGTAAGTGCTACTGTCACCTGTGATCTGATCCATCAAATTTCCTCAATACAAATAAACTTCCAGCTAGGATGATCCTCATTGGGACTTTCTCACATAAATTAGAACCTTCATAAACTCCTCTGCAATGAGGCTACTTGATTTTGAATTAAATCTGGATTCATCTCTTTCATGATCCATTTCTTGCAAAAGAATAGCCGGTCTGATGAGCAGCATACTGCATCTAGAACTCCACAAGACTATACAAGGATAGGCTTGGAACAATAGGTTGGCCACAACATGTTATTTCAACCTCAGATTCATTTATCAAGTCAAGCTTCTTTACAAGATATTTCTTCACATATGAAACTGGTACATTCCCGTCTATGTTGATTGCTTTGGCCTTAATATAACATGGATCTCTAATATTATTTTACAAATGGAGGTTATATTTTTTACAAAAATTAAGACTCCATCACATATATCCAGGCCCACCATACGTACAAGGTGGAACATCATAAGTGAACTAACCTTATCCCACTATTTTTTTTTCATATCATTAATTGGTACAGTATTTTTCCTTTCATTCAGGTCTTTTCTTTTACTATATTCAAGGTACACAACTTTAGTTAATTTTTCTATCTAACAATTTTGTGTTTTTTCTTAAAAGGTGGAACTTGCAAGACAAAAAATTAAAAGATCAGCTCATTAAAGATTTAGAGCATGAGTTTGGTAGTAATATTTTTGACGAGAAGAAAATTTTAGAAAGAGCTTGCAAACATCTTAAGACTGTGAGGGACTCATATAGAAAGAGTCTCATCCAGAACCCAAAGTACGAGCATCCTCCCTTTATTCCAGTGAGGGATTGGAATGAGTTCATTTTGGATGCAAAGGAGAAAGGGGATGCTCAAAGAGGAATTACACCAGCAAATGAGAGAAGAAGGTATGCAATAGTATTAACTACTAGTACAATGTAATAATGCACTAATTAGTGATCTTTATATCTATATCATCTAACATATTTCAAACTTTTCATAGGTTGCAGGACGCATCAAAGGCAACAAAGGCCAAGCTGTAAAAGATTGGGCAGCACAGACTTGGCTTTGGTGGATATTCCAAAATTAAAGCATGAATTGTAAGTAGCAGTAAATGAATTGCAGAGAAAAATTATTTATAAAATGCAAATAATTTGGTTTAATAAAAAAATGTAGGGCTCTGAATTTAATTTAGAGGCCACGACAGAACACAAAAAAATTACCTTCAAGGAAGGCTATCAAGTCGTGGCTGAACACCTATGGCAAGCTTCCACTGGCCCAACTGAAGAGTCTCCTGCATCATGTGCATAGGTAAATATGCCAAAAAATATATTAGAAATTGAATACTTGAGCAACAACCTATTTGATAATAATGTGCATGACATTGCAATGCAGCCTCTTAATCATGACACAGATCATACACCGCATGATGAAGCCCCTGATGTGCATCATACTGTCGATGGAGGTGCTCACTTGCTATTTAAAACTAATTATGTAATTATTAATAAAATTTAACATCTTAAATTGAACTTGGTCTAACCTTTTTGTGTATATTTTAGAGGATACAAAATCATGTCAAGCTGAATGAGTGCCGGAGGATGTTCAAACTGATCACCATGTAGATCATGTGGCACATTCAGGTAAACAAAATCTATGTTTTGTTCTTTTAAAATAATTTTTTGATTTATAGTTCTTTTACTTAATTAAATACTTGTAATTCACTAATATAAAATGGTGTGAATTTAACTCATGATGTAGTTGTTATTGCAGCGGACCCCCCTCTGGCGTAGTGGCCTTGTGTTCCTGAACATATGAGGAGGAGACATGCATTGGAATTAGAATCAGTAGAGGAGGGGAATGAAGAGGACATTGATCTTCCTCTTAGAAATTACATGATTAAAAAAAATAGCAAGAAACCCAAAAAGAAATGATTATAATTAACATTTTTTGCTAATGAAAGAATGTTGTCTTAATGGATGTAATTTTGTACTAGTAATGTTGATGAATGATGTGTTAATGAATTCTTCATGAATGTTGTGTGTTAATGAATTTTATGTGTTAATGAATTATTCATGAATGTTGTGTGTTAATGAATTTTATGTGTTAATGAATGTTATCATGTGATTATAATGATTGAATGTTATATTTCAAAAATGGATGAATGAATGAATGTTATTAAATGTTAATGGGGAATTTAGAGTGATGTTAGGGGGGGGAAGGGGCCAAATGAGCTTCCACCTTCATGTGGTTGGCCTTGTTTAGTAGAGAATATTAAACTATTCTCGAAACCAAGTGAAGCTCAAACTTTAAAGATAAGCTTAGAGTTAATAGTGACAACCAATTAGCAAGTCGAAATGAAGTTCTTCGTTATAGGTACCTTTTTAGTTTTTAAAGCACAATGTCATGTTTTAATATTGTGTAGTTTTTTTCTTATGTCAAAGTATTCTTTTACTATAAGAACATAATTTATGACCATTTTAGTAACTATTCTAACATCGCTATATGCTTGTGATTTGTTTATCTTGTTTCTTTGCAATCTTTGGTGCACTTGGGGAAAAGTATGATGAGGTAATGAGAAGAAATGATGTGAGGGAAATTGTTGTTAACATATGTCAATTGGTGATGGAGAAGGTGGGGAAGCAATTTGAGATGTGGAGCAGTATGTCATACCTCTTTACTATCTATTTGTAAGAATGACCTATGGAAGAAAAGACAAAAGGCATTTAACAAAGATACTTTATACAACAATATAAGGAAATGATAATAAATCAATATACCATCATGCATATACTTCATGAAAAAAATGAAATAAATACCTATGATGTCTTATCTAAAATATTGAAAGCTTTTCAGTGGCCTGATAAGAACTTATCTTGCTTTTCTTTTTGTACTTTCCTGAAGTGTGATTTGTCTCCTATGTTTTTGATTGGCTTTTTAGCTTATATTTGTTGTTCTATACCTCAAAATTAGAGAGTGTATGATTGTCTACTTTTCTTTCATCATTATATTTGTATATATTCAATATTCAAATTGAAATGGTGCTTTTGTTTTCAGGGATGGACCCTCTATGAGATTGTCAAATATGCTCCTGTGCATAACTGGACTGCGTACGAAGAGTCCTTGAAGACAAATCGTATTTTGGCAAAGATAGCGATAAGTGGTGCTATCTATTCCTTGGGAGATTGGATTACACAAGTCTGTATCTCAAAATCATTTGCATGTGGCAGAAATGCATACTTACAACCATTTCATTCTACATTTAAAAACATTGATGACACTCTAGACACAAAATAATGCTCATGTTGTTGACTTGATAGTGCTATGAAGGCAAACCAATTTTGAATTTGATCGAACCCAGATGTTCAGATCTGGTCTCCTTGGATTTAGTCTTCATGGTTCTTTGTCTCATTATTACTATCATCCTAGTGAGGTAACACCTTTGCCTTCTTTCTTAGTCTCTTACAGTTCATACTTGTTTAATTTGAATAATTTTTTAGTTCCTTGCAAAAAGGGTATGACAAACAAATATGGGTATACAAGCTCTATTTCCTTTCTAGGATTGGTGGGTGGTGCCTACAAAAGTGGCCTTTGATCAAACTATCAAAACTAATGCCATATGTTGCTTACATTTGATTAATTTTCCATATTAATTACTCTCTTCAGTTGTATTAGAAACTTTTGCCTTAAGCATGTGTGATGCAAACCTGTAACACCTCTATTTTCCATGTGTAATCATGATGCTCTATTTCTTGGTAGTTGTGACTCTTAATGATTAAACCATCTCTTGATCATGTTATTGCACTTGATATATGACTATTTCATGTAGGTACCTTGGTTGATCTCTTATCTCTAGTTGAACATACTATAATTATTTATTATCCTTGTATGCATGTCATGGTCTGATCTATGTTCCCTCTTAACCTGGTCTCTTTATATGTGACTGCCCTACTAGCATTGTTTCTTCATCACTGTGATGTGCACTATCCACATCTATTTGCATGATTAAACTATTTAATTTACTGGATACCCAATCAGCATTATCATTTTCTTCTTTTATTCATTCATTTGGAGTTGTATTTTAGAGGTAGATATTTGTTGTTGATTTCATGTTTATTTGTTACGTATGCTATTTACTGCAAAAAAATAGAATCATCCATGAATTTAGAAAGAAAGAAGAAGATTCACTAATTAATTCTGAGGATTAATAAAAACAAATTTCTATAACAAGGCTTCAAAATACAAGTAAATACCTATGATGTCTTATCTAAAATTTGAAAGCTTTTCAGTGGCCTGATAAGAGCTTATCTTGCTTTTATTTTTGTACTTTCCTAAAGTGTGATTTGTCTCTTATGTTTTTTATTGGCTTTTCATCTTATATTTGCTATTCTATACGTCAAAATCAGAGAGCGTATGATTGTCTGCTTTTCTTTCATCATTATATTTGTATATATTCAATATTCAAATTGAAATGGTGCTTTTGTTTTCAGGGATGGACCCTCTATGAGATTGTCAGATATGCTCCTGTGCATAATTGGACTGCTTATGAAGAGGCCTTGAAGACAAATCCTGTTTTGGAAAAGATGGCGATAAGTGGTGCTATCTATTCCTTGGGAGATTGGATTGCACAAGTCTGTATCTCAAAATCATTTGTCTGTATCCTTGTATGCATGTCATGGTCTGATCTATGTTCCCTCTTAATTGCTAATGTCATTGTGTGATGGTTAAATTGCGGTAGTGTGATTCTTTCCATCATGTTCAAACCCCCACTCCTTGATCTTGACTTTTGGCTTGACTTCTCTTTGTAACATGAACACCTGCTTCTCTTTGTTGGCCATCAACAACTTCCTCTTCCTGTTTTGAACCTCTACTTTTGCATACATCTAAAACTTCAATAAATCTACTTTCCAAAGACACTCCTCTTCCTTGACACCATCAGCATACCATGCCTCCATGCTTGGAGAGTAAACAATCTCTTGAGCCATTTCATGGCCCATCATCATAGCTAACTCATCCTTAGTCTCTTCCCTTGAGACCAACTCAACCCTCACCGACTAATCCTTACTCTCATGTTATTCCTCTTGGTATACCAAACAATCATCAACCTCCATGGCCACATCATTACCCTCACTATGTGATGTCATAGGATTAACTTTCATACTACCCTTATCTTCCTCCAAAGGGAACAACATAGTGCCTACCATAATTGACTCATCACTCTCAAGCCCTTCAAGACTTGCTTCTTTTCTATCTTCACTAGCATCTTACATCTCTAAATCAACATCAAGAACATTTTCATTGCTTGATTCCTTATCTTTCTCATCCACCAACTTTCCTCTTTCTACTAGCCTTTGCACAAACCATTGCACCTTCTTCTTGACACTCAAATGCCAACTTTTCACTACCTTCAATGACCTTTCTCTTAAGTGCCTACATTTTTCTGCAAACCTATCAGTATTCCTCCTATCCTTCTCCGTGAATTCTTTCAAATTCCTTTGCCTTTCTATACTTTCCTATAATGCTTTCCTTAAGCTTCTTATCTCCTCTTGTCTCCTTTCCTATTCTCTTTTCTCATCTTTATCTCTTTTCTTTGTTCCATTCTTTAGGTGCTTTTTCAACACCTTTACCATGTTTGTCTCTATCTTTTTCAATTTCATCTTCAC